>OW121740.1:60342999-60942999 GCA_933228675.1 Stomorhina lunata | reverse complement strand
AAAATTAAACTCGTATTGAAAGAATTTTAGTAACATTAATCATCACATACCAAAGCTACCCCGGGTATGGGTTACCTTCGGCGCATCTGACTGTTTAAAATATCTCTGAAACTAAGTAACTAACACTATTTTATCATATGTTTTTGACTTTAATTATTCATTATCTTAGGACAACAACCAGTTGCAAAAATTTTATATCAGTTGAGTAACCACTTTGATATTGAGCTCTAAGCAAAAAGTGCCGGTTCTGCCCCGTTCATCATTTCTGCCAAAAATTTCAAACATTGGCAATATTTTTGTCAGTTCCCGATATATAAATAGTAATTCTCGTATGTGATAAATTAAATACAATTATGATTAAAATTGAGAGTCAGACGAACCCAGCAAAACTTTGGTAATGGCAAGTACTCTGGTAACTGTTTACCTTGTAATATCTACAACATACCCTCCGAATAACTAATAAGTCATTACAGAAGCACTTATTTGTAATAAAGGTGGTAATTTAAACTGAATGGCAACGGTTCAAATCCCACCAAGACCAACATTTTTTTTTATTTTTTTTTTTATTAAAAAGAGTCTTTTTAAATGATTTTTGAATTTTAAGAACTTAATTATTACCTTCTGTAAAAAAAATTTGGGAAAACTAACTCACGGTAATGAAAAAATACCATCATGTGTCAATTTTTATTATGTAGGGGATGTTGGATACCAAACACGGTTCTGATTGGTCTTAACTTGGGTAAGCCTAACTTATCTGGGTCATCCTTCATCTCAACTCTGAACAATGTCCTACACGTGGTATCACCCGGGTAACCCCTTAATGTAGTGAGCTAACATGTACCTAGAGTTGTTCCATAAGATCAATAAAAATGGGCTAGGACGACGGGCTAGTAACTCTCACTTTTAAAAAACAATTACTATAAAGAGGAAAAAATTAAATTAAAAATGTCTCACCACCTAAATAATGTTAGAAAAAGACGTCCGAAACTTCGATGGAAGACCAAGTAAAGGAACATTTTTCAAAGCTTGGCCTATGAAATTGGAAAATATTCGCACAAGACCGAAGTCCATTGAATTCTAAAATATGCTCGGACTTTGACCTTAACAGGTTGTAACTATAGGCCATTTAAGTAAGTAAGAGTCAACATTATATAAAAACTTATACAAAAATTAAGATTTAAATTGTTTAAGTTTTAAAATAATTGAAAAAAACTTCATTATTGTTTATTAAATGCATTAAACAAAAGCAAAAAAAATTGTATCGAAACATTTTTCCAAAAATTAGCAGGGAAAATCAAAGTTATTGTCTCATGATTTTGGATCTAAAAATAAAAATTGTATATATTAATTATAAGCTTCTTAGTTTTCTACATATGAAGTAGCTCAGTGGAAGAGTATCCGCCTAGCAGTCGTAAGGGTCTGGGTTCAAATCCCCATGGGGTGGTAAAAAAAAATTTTTGTATTTCGTTTAAAAATATATTTTTTTAAATAAAACAACAACAAAAAACGTTTTTGTTGTTGTTTTCAAATTGCTTGCCCAAGTCATTACTTTTCTGCAATTGGTAAGTACTAGTCTCCAATGACATCCCCATGTTAATGTAATGACTTAAACAGTGAATGAGTAAGTAGTTCGTGTTCAATAGTTTAGCTGTTTAACTCATTATTTGGTAATGAAAAGTTTTACTGGGAACGTACGGAAATTTTAAATTGACTCAAAAAGTGATTCTGAGTGTAGTTTATAAAAATTAATGCCACCATTAAACTCTTATTTGAGTAATTCTTTTATTGTACTTAATTTTCTACAATTAATACACATTTTTCTTAACTAATTTCGTTATCTCGTTTAACATTTATTTTTTTTAACAAAAACTAATTGAAAATATTAGTTACGGTGGCACAAAATTTATAGATGACAAGCAGAAATAAAGTGTTAAAATTTATTGAATCTACGCACATTGACACATTTTCTCCTGGTGCTACAAATAGATCTCAGGTTGTTGCGTTAGAAACTTGGAGTTTCAACAGGTTTTAACAAGATCGAACTGTATTTTGACCGCAAAATATGAAACGTGAAAAAAGTAAAGTGTGTCAGTGGAAAAACTGGATTAAACTGCAGATCTTACCGTCAAATTTATAGTGAATGCAAATTTAACACAATTTTTTGTGGTTGTCCACCTTGACTCTAGTGGACAATAAGACGCCTTTTTGATAGCATACTCAATTTTAGGTCAATTTTAAGAAAAAATGTTTTCACAAAAAAGGTAAAAAAGAAAATGCATTAAAGATATTGTAAAATTTATACTTAGATTATAAATAATTTTTATTGTAGTTTATGTAATTTTTCTTTTTAATTATCTTAAGCTTTGCAACTAATAACTCAAACTATTAATTTGTTGTATAATAAATTGTAAATAAAACATTTGAATTTGTAATTATTGTGCAAATCTATGATTTAATGATTTTTTGCTGATATATTTTCTTTGTAATTTCTTTTTTCAGCAGACATTTGATGTTGTTACTTAAGATCATTTAATTTTTTAATATTTTGCATTTATTATTTTTTTGTTGTTGTTTTTCCTCTAACCTCAATATGATTTTTGCTGACCATGTCAATTGAGTAGCATTCAAGTCCATTGCAATCTGATCCCCAAAGCAGAATTCTCAAAACAAGTATCAATAGTTGGAAAATGCTCTCAAATGGACGACACGATCACAGCTAACAGGCGACGGATGACATTGTTTTTTCTTCCATTTGGCCTTTTCTTTTCGGTCCAAATGCAATGGATGTACAAGAAACTACTGGTTCTATGTTGGAATGAATGTTGTTGTTGTTGGTTGCAATTGTTTGCTTGCAAAAAACCAGTCATTTGAAATTTTCTTTTCAGTCGCTTCGTCAAAAGTAAATGATTTTCCATTTTCATAGTTGCAATATTGATTTCGAACGGTTCGGTTGGTCAAATCTCTTCTTGGCGTCAGTGCAATAATTGTTAAAATATGTTTAAGTTCAATATATAGTAAATTTTTTGTCATAAAAAAATAAAAATATCATAAAATCGTATCGAGTTGTAATGCAAAGATACAATATAAATACAATTAATATTAAAAACATTTTACAATTTAAAATTTGTAGCTAAAATATTTAAGTGCTAATATAAATTTAACACTAAAAGGATTACACAAAACAACAAAATATATAATGATTTACCATTAACAGGTAATTTAATAACTTTCATGGATATTTTCTTTTACATTCATTTACAAAATGATTTCGATTAACAGTAGATTGTGGTGAATTTATCTACATTTTTGTAATTAATTATTAAAATTGGAAACAAGAAAGTTTTAATTCTTAAACATCATAATATTTTAATTTATATATGGGCAAATCCGAAAAACATTAAACCAAGCACAAAATTTTAAAACTGTCAAAATAACATACTTGTGTTTACGAAAAAACTTACCAAACTTGGTAATTTAGAATATATAATGGACACAATTTTCGATTGCTCTCTTTGTGAATGGCAGGTCTTTATTTGCACCCATCTCCAATTTTTATAAATTTTTTAAAATAATAGGTTTTTCAAAAGTTCGTAAAAATAGTAAAAAATATACATTTAGTATCAAGTTTCAGTTAGGGCTCAAAGTCTGCTTAATTTTATGCAATTCGATGTAAAAGAACCCATCAAAAGTAATTGAAGTAATATAAATAACGTCAAGTAAAATAGGGCTCAGAGTGTGTAGCGTCCGTCACAGAAATAAAGGTTTTTTAAATTTGACTAGTGCAATTTTAGGTTTTTCTCCAATTGAACTTGGTTCGTAAAGAAAACTTATGGTATGCCTTACATTAGGCTAAAAATATATTGATGTTAATATAGCATTTTACAGAATAATATGTATAGAAAAGTGTGTAGCGTCCGTCACACTATATATTTTTTACAAAATGATATTTATTAAATACAAAATTTACGAACACATGTCTCTCTTATTCATAAAGCAATAACACTATCTATATCCATAGATTAAATTATAGGTATTATATGTAAAAAAACATACAGTGGGGCAAATTTGATGCTTTTGAAATTTTTTTTTTTTTTGATTTTTAAAACACTCTAAAATCTAGCCTCAGCATTCTTGGGAGGAAAAATAACATGTAAAAAGTGTAAAATTTTAAATAAATATATGAATGTAGCCGTTTTACGAAATATTAAATTATGCCCAAAAATCGCGTTTTTAACCGATTTTTAGCGAAAACAAAGAAGAAGGGAATGAAATTCGGGAACAATAACACCATTATTTTTACTGATTTACGAAACCTTAAAAATAATATGAAATATGCATTTTCCCTAATAAAAAAAACATGTAAGTAAAAACTGTGTCGTCCTTCACATAGCGTCCGCAACAGTTCATTTATGGATTTTTGGTGAAACTGCAAACTTTAAAAAATTTTAAAAAGGCAGTTTTATAATCCTCTGATTTTCCTCTATCTTCAATGCATTTACAATTTTTTTTTATTACTATGACCGTTTTGATGAAAATTACAGAAACATGTGATGAAAAAAAAGCTACTTTCATTTTTTGTAGCGTCCATCACAGCTCTTTAAAAGCGAATATATTTTTCCTCCAAAGCAAGTATGTAAATTAACAAATGGCATTCGAGAGCACAATCGATGACCTAATATTCTCCGAATTCGTTACAAAGATATCTCGTATAAAACGACAATGGGAGTCATTTAAGTACAACAAAATCCGTGCAAATGTATCGTCCATCTCGCAGGATTTGCTCATATACAAATTATTAGGTTTTTTATTTAGGGAATAAATGTAATATTTAGAATATTTATGTATGTGCTATCAGGACGAAAATAATTGTTCCCGTCCCTATGTGATTTTGTTCAAAAGTTACTCATATACCATAGGAGATAAAAAGTACTGTATATATATGTACAAAAGTTTGAAGTGACAGAATTTACAGAAAATTTCAAACGACAATATATAAGAGATTGGCCGACTTACAAATCAATGCACTTATGTAGATCAAAACCTTTTACCCTTCTTGTCCTACTAATAGAAACTAATTAATGTAATATGTAGTTATTTTATTAATAGTTCTTTTACAATTTTAACTTTGTTGCTATACTTATTTAAAACTAGTTGATCCCGCCCGCATTTCAGGACGGTACTAATTGTGTCATAGTTTTTATACCCACCATCAAAAAGAATGATGGGTATATTGAGATTGCCATTCTGTTTGTAATTTCCTTAGTATTGGTTCAAAAACCATAATTGATGTACATATGATGTACATTCTGAATCCTTATGAAATTCTAAGACGATTGAGCGTCTGTCTGTCTGTCTGTTAAAATCACGATAACGCTTAAACGAAAGGAGCTAGGTCACTGAAACTTAGCAAAGACATTCTTCATTTCTAGGAAAATTTTGGTATTGTAATTTTGCAAAACCATAGCTCCAGTACATTTAACCATAGCTCTCGCCTAGGTTAATTTTGAACATAGCTCCCATATAAAAAACTTATGGAAACTCAAAATACCATAAAGATAGGGGTTTTCTGTCCGTCAAATGAAAGCACTATAGCGCCTTAACTACAAGAGTTAGAGAGACGAAATTTTACAAAAGTAGTTTCGATATGTCATAGAAGTTGTGTACTAAAAATGGGTGTAATCGGTTCTCACTTAGTAAGAGCTCCCATATAAACCCTTCCCGGAAAATACATTAATGCTGATATATTGAATACAATTGTTATAGCTATGACGACTAAATTATGCAACTATTCATCAGTATATCAAATTTTTTGGGAATCGGTCCATATTTGACCATAGCTTTCATATAAAAACCACTCCCGGAAACCACTAAAATTATATTCTTTAAATTCAATACAACAAAATACCCTTTCCGTGGAAGCATTTTAACCAAATTCGACAACTTTCAAAACATTTGTGAAGCTTATATCTCTTATATTTAGTTCTTTTCACTTGTACATAATGTAAACATATTCATATTAAAACTTCTTGATAAGCGGTATCCAATTGGTTTAAGTATTCAGAACAGTCTATATAAAATTGGGTTGCCTTAGATTTGTCAAAATTCATATAACTTGTAGTCATAAGCCTTAAATACAACTATTTTGGATAATATTTTTGGTATTTTTCCATTGGAAATAGAATAGTAAAAAACTATGTAATTTTTTTTTAAATTTGGAATATGCTAATATAGCACAAATACAGAACAGTAAAAAACAAGTAAGAAAGTTCTATAATCGGTCAAGGCCGATCATACGATACCCTTCACCACTAAGGTCAAAGATGTTCTTTTTCCTGTATAACGACAAATATTTGCTTAATTTTGCCATCATACAAACATTTTCTCAAAACTATTATATTTAAGCTGTTTCCGTCATTTGGACTCATTATCTTTACATTTACGAGCGTTTTAGTGATTTTTGTTTCAGAAGAAGAGTTTGTATGGGAGCTATGGTCAAATGTGAACCGATTTCAACAAAATTTGTTACAGTGATTTCGTTTTACATAAGCAGTATTTATTTTAAATTTCATAAAAAAAATATTGATATTTGTGGCCAAAATATTAATTCCGGGAAGTGGGACCTATGGAAGGTACCATAAATAATGGACCGATTTTGAAGAATCTCAATAGCCATGGTCCCACTATAAAAAAAATGATCAGAAGGTGATTCTTAGCCTATTGGTATACTAAGTCTAACGGTCTTATGTTAAAAAATCTTAAATATTGCTTAAAGAACTAACTAACCAAATACTTTAAGGCTAACAAACGATTGTTAAAAAATAGTATCCAAAAACAGTTCTTTAACTAATGAATACGTCAAGTCAATTTTACATGTTAATGCTGGCAACATCGTCATTCTCTCTTGTCTCTTTATAGTTAAATGAACAAAACAACGAATTAATTATTCATTGTTTCCTCCGGGTAGTCGAATTTCTAAATAATGTTTTGTATGTTTTTAATATAAAATAACATTTTTCTTCTTTTCTTACTGTAAAATTATGTTTATGTTATATAAAAGCATAAACTAAACACATTTATAATACAGTAAAATAATAAATAGACAAATTTTTACTAAGGATTTAAACCGATTATTTAAAAATCGAGTACTTTTAATTCATGTTGAATAAATATACATCACTATAATGTTTTTTGTAAATTTCATTGACCGATGTCTGTTTTTTGTTGAAAACACGAATTTTTTGTTAAAAACTAGAATTTGTATTATCAATTTCTTTGAAAAGTTTGATTTTAGTATGAAATATGTAAAATAGAGTATGAAATATCATGGAAATTATATTTCATAAATTCCCCACCCCGAAACCTTTTATATGATAAAAAAATAGCAAATTAGAAAAAATATGATAACTAAATTTAGCAAAAATATTATTTTTTATTAGAAAAGTCTGAAAACTTAAACAAGGTGGGTCTAAGACAAATATTTCCATGCGTTACATACATCAGCACAAACTTAAAATACCCTTTCCACCTATGGTGGTGAAGGGTATAACAAGGAATTACAAGTCAATCAAAACAATGGCGAAAATACATACGTAAATTAATCTTCAAATTGCACCCACATATACCGATTTCGCTAGATTTCTAGACTTCTAGCTGTTCTCAGACCTCGAAAAATGAAAACTGGATTTTAACGCTTTGCTATCTTACAGTTTTGGCCCATTACAAAAGTAATATTGCCCCTAAGTTGACCCATTTTTCATATTTACGAAAAAGCTAAAGTTACTTGAACTAAATATAACGAAAATTCAGGCACATTATGCAACGATGATATTCAATTAATAGCGAATTTTAAATATATGTATGTGTAAATGTTTTATAACTAATTTCCGATTGACTTCACTGAGTGCAAAAGTATAAAGAAACATTCAAGTACTTAATATATAATAATTAACAATTCGCATATGTTTATTTGAAATGTTTAAAAATCCGTAACCATTAAGTGAATACATGAACTTTGCTTTATGGAAAATGAGTAGTAAAATCGTAATCAAAATAAATAAACAAATACTTATAAAAATCCTATGTAGATTAAATGCTATGTAACTTCTTTAAACAGATTTTGAAATTAAGACTTTCTCACGTTACGACTAAAACAACATTTGAATATACAATTTATTTGATATGCCCAAGATATAATTTAAATAGAAAAGAAATGAAAAGGCGTTAAATTACATTTAAAGAACTTGCAAACAACCCTCACTCATTTGGTTAACTGTTATTTTCCTATACAATAATTTACTGTAAAATTATTATTAAAAATTTTTTAAGTAGATTTATTGCTTATGAATAGTTAGACATACCAAAATTTTCAAATAAAGATATTTTCATACGAAAATAATTTACATAAATATGATTAAGTACGTACGTATTTTAATGCAGACTCTATGTATTTAATAATGAAAAAAGTTTTTATAATTTTGGCCATAACATTAAAAAAGTGAAAAAAAAAACAAAAGAATAAATTAATCGTTTTATAACCAATGATTTTAGTTCTTTAAATTTAAAAATGAAGAAAAGCGACTTTCATCCATGATATACCGTTTTCTGGTCAATCTGTGAATGGGAACGAATGAACAACAAAAACATTCGCTGATTGCGGTTTGGAAAACTTGTTCGCTGGATTTTCAGGTCACGGATAATATTACAAAAAATAATGTTAAATGGCAAATAAACACATTAAAAAACTATTCATTAAGGAACTTATTAACAACCCAGCAAAACTTTGGTAATGGCAAGTACTCTGATAACTAGTAACCTTGTAACGACTACTACATACCATCCCAATAAATAATAAGTTATTACAGAAGTACTTATTTGTAATTAAGATGGTAATTTAAACTGAATGGCCCCGGTTCAAATCCCACCAAGGGCAACAATTTTTTAGTTTTTTTTTTTTTTTTAAAAGAGTCTTTTTAAATGATTTTTGAATTTTAAGAACTTTAATATTATCTTCTGTAAAAAAATTTGTAAAACTAACTCACGTTAATGAAAAAATACCATCATGAGTCAATTTTGATTATGTAGGGGATGTTGAATACCAAACACGATTCTAATTGGTCTCAACTTGGTAAGTCCAACTTATCTGGGTCATCCTTCATCTCAACTGTGGACACATACCTCCTCATGGTATCACCCGGGGAGCTAGTTTAACACCCATTAATATTGTCAGTTAATATGTTGCGAGAGTTGTCCCATAAGATCGATAAAAATGGGTCTCTCGAAAAAAAATACAATGAAGAGGATAAAATTAGAATTGAAATGTCCCACTACCTAATGTTAGAGGAGAATGTCCGAAACTTCGATAGAAAGACCAAGTAGAGGAACATTTTTCAAAGCTTGGCTTATAAAATTGGAGAATATTCGCACAAGATCGAAATCTATGGAATTCTAAAATATGCTCGGACTTTGACCTTAACAGGTTGTAACATTTAAGTAAGTAAGAGTCAATCTTATGTAAAAACTTATACAAAAAAGAAGATTTAAATTGTTTAAGTTTTAAATAATTTTAAAAAAGTTTTAAAATATTTACAAAAAATCGTATAAAAATATTTTTCCAAAAATTACAACAAAGCAAAAAAAAAAAGCAGGGAAAAACAAAGTTATTTTCACATGATTTTGGATCTAAAAATAAAAATTGTTTATATTAATTATAAGCTGCTAAGTTTTCAACATATGAAGTAGCTCAGTGGAAGAGTCTCTGCCTAGCAGTCGGAGGGTCTGGGTTCGAGCCCCCATGTGATCATAAAAAAAATTTTATTTTATTTTTAAAAATATATGTTTTTAATAAAACAACAACAAAAAAGTTGTTGCTGTTGTTGTTGTTGCTGCTTTCAAATTGCTTACCCAAGTCATTACGTTTCTGCAATTGGTAAGTACTTGCCTCCAATGACATCCCCATGTTAATGTAATGACTTAAACAGCGAATGAGTAAGTAGTTCGTGCTCAATAGTTTAACTGTTTAACTCATTATTTGGTAATGAAAAGTTTTACTGGGAATTTCAATAAGTCTATGTATTTTTTATGAAAAAAAAATATTTCGTTTTCTTATATTTGTGTTTGTCCGAAATTATACTGCCAGATTAATTGGATTATTGTTTACTAAAATGGTCCTGATATGACGGCATAACACTTGTCTCTAATTGTGCGCGCACTTTGGTATTTCTGCTGCAGAAAAAAACAATTTTTTGACCTCTGCTTTTGAAAAATCGAATGATGCAGTTCTATAAAAATTCTTATTATCTTCAGATTTACGAGCGTTTTAGTGATTTTTGTTTCATTTAGGGAGTTTGTATTGACCACAGCAAGTGTGGACCGATTTTAACGAAATTTGGTACAGTGATTTTGGTTTACATAAGCAGTATTTGTTTTAAATTTCAAGAAAAAATATTGATATTTGTGGCCAAAATAACAATTCCGGGAAGTGAGAATTATGGGAGGTACCATAAATAATGAACCGATTTTGACGGATTTTAATAGCCGTGGTCTCACTATCAAAAAAATTATCTGTGTCAAATTTAATCAAATTATCTTTAGAATTGCGACCTGTACTTTGATTACATGGTTTACATGGGGGCCCAGCCAGACGGACGGACTGACATCTCTAAATCGATTCAGAAAGTGATTCTAAACCCATTGGTACACTAGAAGTTTGGTCTAAGATAAATATTTCTATGTTTTCCACCTATGGTGTTGAAGGGTGTTATAAAAACGGTTTCGAAATGTGATGAAATACTTATCAAACTGAGTAGCTCATGCATCGAATATAGCTTCACAGCTTTAATCTTGATGCCGATTTAATCAAGACGCAGAACTTTGGTTTAAGCCTGCAGAAGAAAATAATTTAATCTTGTATATAGTTTAGGAGATATCAGGAAATCAAAAAAGCTTTACAAACTTCAGTGTTTTCGGTTCTCTTTGGACAAAAACTAAGTTGACTCGGTTTTGCTTTGTGCTCTCACCATAACAACATGAAAGGCGATAGTCTTTTCTTTAGATTGAGCGACAAAAATTCACTGAAATTGACCGATCGTAGAACAAAGTTCAAAAAAAGTCACGTAAAGTGTTAAGTTTTATTTCAGCAAAAAGTGTTGCAGTCGTTTATGCTTAACTTTTTAATTAAATTTCATTTAAGTGTAAGTTCTAGGCAGGTACCCCTAGAAGTAGACGGATTTCAATTAAAATTAGTAGAGCTCTTTTTTGGATCAACTAATAGACGTGTGCCAACCTTCATCAAATACTGTTGAGAATTGCGGCTTATACATTAAAAAATATGATGAAAAATTGGGGTCCAATGCAGGTACCCAAGAGTGAATTGATTTCAACCAAAATTAGTAGACCCCTTTTATAGATCGCATTTAATCAAATTCTGTTGGAATTACGAATTATAAATTAACAAGAAAAATATGTGAAAAATTGGGGTCCAAGGTACCCCAAGAAGTCGATTTATTTGAATTTCATGAAATTCTGTTTAGAATTACGACTTGTACATTGGGAAGAAAAATAGGTGAACAAATGGGGGTAGAAGGCAGGTATCCCAATGAATCGACGGATTAAATTTTTTTTAATAATTCTTATATACATAAAAGAATGGGCACCAAAATGATATTAAAGTGCGATATGTGCCTACATTGGCCGTAATCTATATATCTATATATATATTATAAATGTGTTTGTATATTTGTTTGTTTATTTGTTTGTTTGCAAGAGGTTGACTCCTAAAGGGTTCGACAGATTTTGATGAAATTTTGAATGTAGATAGAACATTCCCTTAAGGTGGTTTTAGGATATGTCTTGTTTCAAAACTTGGTCCAGAAAGAGCCCTAATAGGGTAAATAGTGGACCAAATGGTGCAAAAAGGGTTTTCCCGATGGATAAAATAGGTCAGATTTTTTTTTGAAATCTCAAGTGGGCGTGACCCCTCCCATATAAGTCAAATATTGAAAATGACAAATATGGTTGACCGACCGGACCGATTTTTCTGAAATTTTGGTAGTATGTTAAGGTGTGACCGGTGGTTAAAATAGGAAATTTTCTTTTTTTAAATCTCAAGTGGGCGTGACCCCTCCCATATAAGTTAAATATTGAAAATTACAAATAAGGATGACCGAACTGACCGATTTTTCTGGAATTCAGACAATATAGTATGGTGTGATTAAAATAGACAAGATTTTTTTTTGAAATCTCGAGTGGGCATGGCCCCTCCCATATAAGCCAAATATTTAAAATTACAAATATGGATGACCCTGCAGACCGATTTTTCCGAAATTTTGACAGTTTGGTAAGGTGTGGTGGTTAAAATGGACAAGGTCTTTTTCTCAAGTCGCAAGTGGGCGTGACCCCTCCCATATAACCCATATATTAAAAATGTCCAATTCTACATAAAGAAAAATTTACAATGCCTACTTTTACGCCCTCTTTTTTTGATTTATCTAAAATCGGAAAACGGCTGCACGGATATAGGAAATATGATTAATGTTTGATAATAGCTTGACTGATGATGATTTTTCATGATTATTTGATGGTTGTTTGACGATTGTTTGACAGTTGTTTGATGATTGATTGACTGATGACTGTTTGAAGATTTGTAATAATTGTTTCATGATTAACTGGCGATTTTATGACGGTAGTTTGATGATTTTTTGTCGATAGTTGATTGATGATTGACGACTGTTCAATGATTTTTTTGATTGTTCGATAATTGTTTCACGATTAACTGACGGTTATTTGATTACTATTTGACGATTGTTTGATAATCTATAAATATAAAAAAATATTCTCGTCTGTGTTGTATATTGTTTGACATTTATGGACCCATTGCAAGACACATTAAAGTGGAGTACTGCCAATCACTAAAGTCAATTAAATACATATCCAAATACATTAATAAAGGAATCAGGTAAAAAATTAATAAAAAAAAATATTTCATAATCTTATCTTTTACTATCAACCCGGGCAACGCCGGGTACAAGCAGCTAGTGGTTAAAAATGAATTTCCAATAATTCCCAACGTTGCTAATGCGTTAATCGTTTCATTTGTTTCGGTGAAGATAATATACTAAATTTTGTGACTAAATCAGTGTTGCCACTTCAGGTGTAATTACACATATCATGTGTAATTTTTATTTTCATGTGTAGCCGATGTGTAATTGGCTGCATGTGTAATTCATGTGTAATTTCAATTTTTGTCATTTTTGAGTACTAACAGTTTTCAAAACTTGCATTTTAAAAAATAAATTTATGTGCGTCCCATTCGAAATTGAAATAGTGCATATAATGCAAACTTTTTATTCTAACTACATAAAAATGTATGTTTTGAAATCCCAGTGCTTATGGGAAATCAACCATTCAGATTTAAATATATATGTTTATTAAAGAATATGATATATTGATATTGCTGCTCATGAATCTTTGACCACAATCTCTAATTCGGGGAAAAATTATACTTCATGATTTTCGAGAATTTTATATTCGTTAAATTAAAACAATATTTAATTTAAGTGACGATATTTATTCAATTGTGGATATTGTTGATCACAAAATTGCCCAAACTTTTCAATCATTATATGTGACGTTTTCAAAGAAAAGGAACCTAGTGTGTCAAAAAACGGGTTTAGAGTTAGCAGTGGATTCTGGTACCTAAAAGGGTTTAGAATAAGATGAAATGAGTTAGATTTCTGATAAAAATTTATTTGCCATAAAAACATACAAAACGAACTTGGGAAAATCGATAAAATTGAAAATAACATTAAAATTTATTTTTTTTAGTTTTCTCAAAACTTTATTTTCATACACTAGGTCTCTTTTCTCGGAGAAGGTGACATATATGTTTAACAAAAAGATTTTCATTCTTCAATGTCGATTTGCAAACTCTTGACATGCACCTTTCGATTTTGAAACTTTTGGGCTTTGGAGCCAGAAGATTATTAGATAAAAGTTTTTGATTTAAAGAATTCCTTGGAGATAGATTGTTTCCTACTTTGCAAAAATTTATTAATGATGGACCAATTTTTGAACCTACACAAAAAATGTTAAACAAGAAGTGGAAGATTTTCAATATAGTTTTTATGTATTTCATTCAATCGATTTGAAATAGTATACATTAATTGTTTTGTTTTCAAGCGTTATGAAATAAAACAAGTAAGAAAGCGCTATAGTCGGCCAAGACGACCATACGATACCCTTCACCACTAAGGTCAAAGGTGTTATTTTTCCTGTATAAAGACAAATATATGCTAAATTTTGCCATCATACCAACATTTTCTCAAAACGTATATATTCAACCTGTTTCCGTCATTTGGACTTATATGAGAGCTAGGGTCAAATGTGGACCGATTTGGCAAATTGATTACAGTTGTTACAAAAATTATGTATGCAAAAAATAAACTCAAAATTTTCATTATCTTTAGATTTACGAGCGTTTTAGTGGTTTTTTGTCTCATTTAGTGCGTTTTTGAAGAAGAGTTTGTATGGGAGCTATGGTGAAATGTGGACCGATTTCAACGAAATTTGGTACAGTGATTTAAGTTTACATAAGCAGTATCTGTTTTAAATTTCATGAATATTGAATATTGATATTTGTGCCAATATAGCAATTCCGGGAAGTGGGACCTATGGAAGGTACCATAAATAATGGACCGATTTTGACCAATTTTAATAGCCATGGTCCCATTATCAAAAAAGTTATCTGTGCCAAATTTCATCAAATTATCTTTAGAATTGCGACCTGTAGTTTGATTACAAGGTTTACATGGGGGTCCAGCCAGCCAGCCGGCCAGACGGACGGACATCGCTAAATCGACTCAGAAAGTGATTCTAAGTCTATTGGTATACTAAAAGGTGGGTCTAAGACAAATATTTCTATGCGTTACAAACATCAGCACAAACTTATAATACCCTTTCCACCTATGGTGGTGAAGGGTATAAAAATGAATATAAATTTAAAAAACTTCAAATCATTTTTTTTTAATTTTTAACAAAAAAAAATTAATTAAATTAAATTCAAAACATGTTATTTTGTCAAAAAAAAATCATGTGTAATTCCTAATTTCATGTGTAATTTTGGCACGATCCATGTGTAATTTAACATTTGGTTGGTGGCAACACTGGACTAAATATAATGACATAAGTATTGCCAGGTTCGAAATAACCGGTGGTCCTGTACAAGTTTATAGGACGGACGACACAGAGAAATATTTCTACTCGTTACATACCCCAGCAAAAATTCACAATAACTCTTCTGTACAAATGTATTTATCTAGAAAAGTCAAGGTCTCAAAAAGTAGAGTTTTATTTCAAAGTCCCCCATTTCAAGAAATTTATAATAAGATATCAGAATTTATGAAATGACGTCTGTCAAGTTATCAATAAGGAATCGAAAAAAGAAAAAATTGGTTAATTAAGTATTTTAAAATGTTTTCTATGCTTTATTTACACCGGCAATTTATCTAACTCGATTTGTTTGTTTTAGGATATAACTGGATGGAGGAGATCTTTAATGAACTTTCCAATTTAACGAATTAAACCTTTCCCTGACCTTATACGAGTATTTATGTAAGTAGGTGGGATAGTTACAACTTACAACTTTTGGTTTTTTACGATTAACAATCTTTTTATGTTTATTAGAGGTGAAAGTTAATGTGGTTTTGGCCAACAAAATTATTGCTAAATATTCCTTTGCTGATCTTTATCGGAACAAACTAACTTTGAATATTCTTATTGTATAGAAATGTGCATATAAACGAATGTATCTTTGCATTTCCCCTTTTAGCCAGGTTAAAAATAAAATAATAAATAATAAGAAAAAATAGGTTAATAAGTAACTGGCTACAATTCTTTTGGAAAATTGTTACAAGAAAACTCAATTTATAGCAAGAATATCCACATTGCAACAAACAGTTATTGTTCAACAGGAAAAAGCCAACATACAACTTTGAAGTTTTGGAGAATACACGAGTGGATACATACAAAGACTTTTCGACTGGCATAGAAAAAGTCCAATAAAAATTGCTCTAAATCCATTTCTTTATAAATCAAAAAGAAAAAAGCTAAAGGAAAACTATGTATTAAAAAACCAATAGCATTTTAAGCTGTTTCTAGTTTAGATAAATACTCGTAGATATTGATGGAAAAAATATATGTATGTATGTAGATGTTCAGTGGTGGAAACTAGTCGGGCAAGTGTAACAGTTTCCAAAACCGTTAATTATTTATTGATTCTGTTTGTGGTGCATCGTCCGTCCCAAGTCTGTGATAAGACTTTATAAATCAAAAAGAAATCAATGTTTTTTGTTTGTTTGTTTTCTGTATACGAGTTTGGCTGTGACCCACCTTTAGAACTGGATGTTAGAAGAAACTTTGTATTTTTTTTTTGTTTCTTTCAAGTCTTCTCTAAATATGGACTCAAAGGAATGACTGATTGGTGTTCAAGAAAAATGTTTAGTTGTTCATAATTATTATACGTTCAATTTGTTATAAAGAAAATAAGCTACTAATTTTAAAAGGCAATACATTCACAAAAGAAATAGTACCAATTACACTGCTTAACAAAATTTTAAGATAGTGACTAAATTAATCTGACCCCTAGCTCCCATACAAACTCTTTTCTCAAAACGCACAAAATGTGACAACATTCACTAAAACGCTTGTAAATAATGTAAATTTTAAGTTTATTTTTTGCATGCATAACTTTTGTAGCAACTGTATTCAAATTTCGAGATAATCGGTCCACATTTGACCCTAGCTCTCATATATGTCCAAATGGCGGAAACAGCTTAAATGTATAAGTTTTGAGAAAATTTTTGTATGATGGCAAAATTTAGCAAATATTCGTCTTTATACAGGAAAAAGAACACCTTTGACCTTAGTGGTGAAGGATATCGTATGGTCGGGCTTGACCGACTATAGCACTTTCTTACTTGTTTTTTGGTAATTTTGATAATCCGACAAATATTTTGGATGATATCTATTTTCGAATATCTCGAAAACTGTTCTGCTTTTAACCATTCTGACTTTAAATTCGGATTCAACAGATAATTTTACCTATTGAGGCATTAACACAGTAGCGCATTTTTTAACTTCAAAATCTTGAACACATTGAGTACCCCAAAATCTGAGAGCTTTTGATGGTAGAAGGCAAATGCAAGCTGGATTTTGAATTATTTATGTTTTTTATACCCACCATCAAAAAGAATGAGAGTATATTGAGATTGTCATTCCGTTTGTAATTTCCTTAATATTGGCTCAAAAGCCAAAATTGATGTATATTCTGATTCCTTATGAAATGTTAAGACGATTGAGCGATGTCCGCCTGTCTGTCTGTTTAAATGACGGTAACGCCTAAACGAAAAGAGCTTGGCCACTGAAACTTTTTATTTCTAAGAAAATTATAATTGGGCAAAATTGGTTCACATTTGACCATAGCTCCCGTATAACCTTGTCTGGGCTAATCGCTTTTTTGCTTATAAATGACAGATTATAACAGCTATGATAAATTATAACAGCTATGAAAATTTGGTATGTAGAAGTTTTACATAAGCACTAGGCAGCATAAAAAATTTCATTGACATCGGAAAATTTTTAAAATAAGACTTTAAAAATATTTTTAAACAAATACATTCAAATATTACAAAAGCTTTCTTCAATAAATAGAAATAATAAAATAAAATTTCAAAAATTCCAAAAACAAAATATTAAGAAAATTTTGTGTTCTTTAGACAAAACAGCAAAAGACAAAACAGTTTTTTCATCACATGACTAAACATTATTAAAATGTTAATAAATTTTCACAAAAAAAAAAAATACATTTTTGTGAAATAATAATTGAAAAAAAATCGTTATATGATCCCAATCCGTTTTAAAGAAATTAACTTAAAAATGTATCTAATGACTGAAAATTGTGAAAAATTTCCAATTTTGACTTAACATTTTTTTCCAACGGATCACAAAATGAAAAAACCGAGGTGCCATACTTTGAGAGCTCCCCTCCTGATAAGTCTACAGACTCCAAATTCTAAACTTAATCTGGAATAAGCTTAAGCTTATTCCATTTCAGAATTCCATGTGAAATTTCGAGCTCAGGGCTTAAAAGTTCTTGATTAATTGCCCTTATTGTTTTTCAACCCAGAGTGATTCTGGGTCGATCAGTGCTACAAAGGTGGGTCTCGACCTATATTTCTACCTATGATGATTAAGGGTACAGAATACAAATCGAAATTGTTGCAAACTATCTTACGATTACATACATATTTGCATGTTTTAATTTTTTCATGAACTTGTTTGCTAGAACTTGGTTCAAAAGCGGTTTTTCCAAGCAATATCACATTAACTGTTTAGTCGACTTAAACTCAACTTTCTAAGACAAATCCTATAAAGATGCTTAAATGCCATAACGACGTTTGTATTAAGTTATTGTGAGAATTTTTCGCTACTTGCAAATATTTTATTTATATACATATGTATATACATATGTATGTATTTAAATGGTATTATATGTGATTATAACTTATTTAAAGTTTTAAAAATAATTTTAGCAGCTTAATTCAATTATTTATATTTTGATAAGAAATTATTTATTTAATGCAATTAACAAGTGTTAAGCTTTGGATTTAAAATAATTTTACTACTATGTGATGTATGTTGTGTATTGTAGGATATAAAAAAGATTTAATGGAAAAACTATTAAATGGTTGGATAGGTCAATGTAAATTTAATTTGTATAAAGAGTGCTCTAAATAAAATTTGTAGTTGGATTTTCTTAAATAAAAATCAAACCTTTAAATATAAAAACTCTACAAAATACGCAAATATAATGACATATTATACAAAACCATTTAGCATTAAAATGTTTACTTAGTACTCGGGTTTTGCAAAATTATCGACTTTTTTCGGAAACCCTCCCATTAAAGATTTTACAGTTACTTCTGATACCTTTTTGGAGCATGTGTTCCACCTGCGCTTAAAATCGGACATGTTCTTGGAAATCTTTCCTGTGTTCTTCAATTCTTTTTTTACCAGAGCCCAATACCTTTCCACAGGCCGAAGTTCTGGACAGTTAGGTGGATTTGCCTCTCGTGGTACAAAAATTACATTATTCTTTGAGTACCACTCAAGTGCCTTTTTTCCATAATGGCATGATGCCAAATCGGGCCAAAAAAATGTAGTCACTCTGTGCTTTCTTAAAAAGGGTAACAACCGTTTTTGTAGGCACTCCTTTATATAAATTTCTGTGTTTATTGTGCCAGATGCCACAAATACTTTACTTCTTTTGCCACAACTGCAAATATCTTGCCACACGAGAATTTTCTTAGGGAATTTTGTTTGTTTTTTTTTGTGCGAAACTCTTGCCGAACATTGCCCCGTTTATCAGCAACATAAAAATCTTGACCAGTTGAGAAAAGTCTGCCAGTACGTATGTTTCATCATCCATCACACAACAGGTGTATTTTTTTATAAAATCAGACTTCAATTTTTTCGCTCGTTTTTTTTTTTGCTTCTTAGTTCTTTATAGCATTGCGATCTGGAACCTTTTGGACTTTGTATGTCTTCAGTCCAGCATAAGCTTTGACTCTATGTGCAAAATTCGTAGAACATTTTACCGTACGAGCTGCTTTTCTTAAAGAAGTGTTTGGCGCTCTTCGAAAGAGTCGCTCGACTTCTTTTGCCTTACCAATATCTGTAGGACCTTTTTTCCTCCCTGATCCAGGTTTTCTTTCAATGCTCAGGTTTTCCTCATACCGTCTGATGGCATTAGAAACCGTTCGAGGGTCAACTTTCAAATTTTTAACTATTTTTTTAAAAGTCCATGACGGATTTTTTTGAAAAGTTTTAATTATATTTTCACGAACTTTCTTTTCGCAGTCCATTTTGATTGAAATAACTATTGAAAATTAATAATTTCTAAAATAATAGTATCTGGCATATCTATAGAAACTAACTTGATCAAAAAATAAATTATTTCTTGCACTATGGATAAATTTTGTCTAAAATAGTAAATGCATATTTTTTTTAGAACACTCTTTAATGCTGTAATAAATGTTTTGTCAGGTTTAATTTTCATTTTTTTAAAGTATATGAGATTCTATTCCATCTTGATGGAAATTAGAGTATTTCAACAAATTATACATGAATTCTAAAGTGGAATGGCAGCGTCAAGGAAACGTTCCTGCAACAGTTAAATGGGTCTAAACTATTGTTATGTTGAAAGTATGTACATTATGTGCACTTTTTACCCAATTTTGAAATTATATATATCTAAAGCAGAAAAGACCACTAACAGCAGCAGAGAGAATTTAGAAAACTCTGAATGATTGGCATTTTTGGGGAGATTTTATAATCTTCCGCAAACATTTTTTGGCTTTTTATACCCTTCACCAATAGGTGAAAGGGTATTATAAGTTTGTGATTCCGTTTGTAATTTTTTTATTAGTGATTGTAGACCCCATAAAAATTATACCGATCGACTCAGAATCGGGAGGAGAATCGATTAAGCTGTCCGTCTGTCTGTTGAAATCAAGTTTCTGAAGCCCCTGGAGGATGGACTTACATAAATTATATATCAGATTTTAGGAAATTCTCCCGCAATGAACGCTATTAAATTTCATTAAAATCGGTTTATAAACACCGAAAATATCGAAAAAATACCAAAAATTAGACGAAAATTTTAAAATTTTTGATTGAAACACACTTTTAAATAACAAGAGAAAAAAGATACTCCTGGTGTACATGTGATAATATGTTATATATCAGATTGTAGGAAATATTTTCCCAAAGCACTCTGTAAAATTTTATCAAAATCTTTCCATAAACAACTGAGATATCGCCAAAACACTGAATTTGATGTATCGCAAATTGGCCAAAGTTCGCATTAGAGAATGTTTGTTGAAAAAATGAAATGCAGAAATAGGAAAAACCATCCTCCTTTAGCACGGACCTACATAAATTTTATATCAGATTTTAGGAAATTCCCCCGCCAGGCACGTTATTAAATTTTATCAAAAGCGGTCCATAAACAATTGAGATATCGCAATAACACTACATTTGATGTACAGCAAATTGCCCAAAGTAGGTGTCTAAGAAATTTTGTTTACATTTTGTAAGTATTGTTTCAGCGATATCTCAGGTGTTTATGGACCGATTGTGATGAAATTTGACATCGTTCTTTGTGTGAGGATTTTCTAAAATCTATACTCCACAAATCTGATTACGAATACCATTCAAATTGTACCGATCAACTCAGAATTGGCAGGAGAATCGATTTCGCGACCTCCGTCCGTCCGTCCGACCGTCTGTTTGTCTGTCTGTCCGTCCGTCCGTCTGTTTTTTTGTCCGTCCGTCTACCTGTCTGTAATTTTTTCTGTTGTAGTCAAGTTTTTGGAGCTCCTGTTTTGTCGATATCTCAGGTGTTTATTTTGATGAAATTTAATAGCGTCCTTCGCAGGGGATTACCTAAATCCTGATGCATTCGGTAATTTGTGGTAAATATAATTTAGCGTTTAAGCGATGGTGTTTTGATCGACAATGATAAAATTCAGGGTGGGACAATATCCTAAAATTTTGTGTAAAATCCAGGAGCTCCACAAATCTGATTTTAGCAGACAGACACTCTGCATTAATCTTAATTTTGTGTCTGACTTTTGAATATTATGATAACATTTGAGAATGTTTTATATATCAAATTATAGGTAATCTTCCTAGGAAGTACAAAAATGCAGCTAAGTACATGATATCCGTTCAAAACCTACATATGTATGTAAGTATCTCACATATCAACGAAAATTTAAATTTGTTAATTGCAATTGGGAGAAATCCGTTCACCTTTGACAATTGATCCCGTATAACTTCGCCTAAGATACGATGATGACACTTAGTATAAAGACGTTGTACAATATTGATATTCAGGGCGATAGCGCCTAAAATAAACTTTCTAGAGGGACAACATTTGACAAAAGTGTTTATGATCTCTTGAAAAGTTCGATATTGAAAATGGGCGAGCTCTATTCGCATTTAGTGAAATCTCCCATATTTATAACCCCGACCGGGAATCGATTTAATGCTGATAAATTAAATCACATTAAAATTGCACAAGGAACTAGAGCAAAACTTTCCAAACATTCATCGGACAGATCGAAAGAACAATACATCCCAAATATTATTGATGAAGTGTTAATTTTAATTAATTAACTAACTTCAGATTAATAAGTAAATCTTTAATAACTTTTCCGACAAAGCTGATATCCATCCATTCAAAAGCATCTTTTCTGGTCTATCGAACTTTATTAAATGTTCGTAAAATATGTGTCTATTTTATTTCGAAGCTACTGGCTAAATATGCATTCTCTACTTGTAGTCTAGTAATCATTATCTTTCACAAAGGGACCACTTTAGAAACCAAGTGAAGCTTCCCTAGACATCAGCCACCTGCCCAACCTAACCTTTGGGTGCATAACTATTCTAGATGATGACGCCACTGAAAAGCTTTTCTTTTTCCGACTCTTAATTTTAAAGACTCTTTGCATATAATACTAGTATAACCAAATTTTGCTAGGAATTACATTAAATACTTTTGCAACATCATTGGTGAAGGGTATCCAAGATTCGGCAAAGCCGAATATACCACTCTTACTTGTTATCCATAAATTAGTCTGTTACATTAATAAATAAATGTAACAGATTTGGGATTAAATGCGAATACTCTTTCTTTTTGAATAATATTTACATCCCGACTAGTTTGTTATTTTTTGATAAAACTGCATGCATACAGTTTATTTTACATCTTAACACAATTTCATGCCAAGTTCAATCAATGTTGCGTCCTTTTTGGTCTATACAAACCCACACTCCATTTCATATTAGGATGCTGATTGCTAAAACATATCTTATTCCGCGGCTACTCTATGGATGTGAAGTTTTTGGACATTGCAACTCCTCTAGTATCCACAAACTCCAAGTGACTTTTAACAATATAGCCAGATACGTATATAATTTACGAAGAGGTGATCATATAAGTGCCATATCAAAGCAAATGTGTGATTATGTTCTTCCAAAATTTAATTAACTATAAAATTTTTAAATTATAAGATTCAAATCTTGTTGCAAGGGTAAAACTATAAATAAATCTCGAATTTTAGATACCCTTCACCAATGATGTTACAAAAGTTTATTGATATATGGATTTGCTGATAAGTTCAAGGTCGTTACAATTAACACAACTTTTTATGTGTAGATATATTCTGATATTTTTTTACACCGATGTATAAACTACATCGCTATGCATAAGTATATATTAATTTTTTAATTACCTTGGTTTATATTGCGGTTTAAATATCTAAATATACATATATTCCATATACATACATAGTTTATGATTCGTTAACTCAGAAAACGTAAGACTTCACGGTTAAAAAAAGTTCATAAATATGCACTTTTATCTGAACTTAGTAATATTTACATATGATTGAATTCAATTATTACGTATGACGGTTATAAAAAAAATCTTGTTTAGCTATCAAAAACTCTACTCGTAAGCGGATTGTTTTGTCAATCTATAGAAGCCTTAGAGTGTTAGGGTATGTAGTGTATTAGTAAAGGGGTGGTAACGCTTTTTATCAAATGCACTACTACTGCAATCAACGCAGTCAATAACAAATGGCGAATGTAACCAACTTCACGCTGATCCTGAATCACGACATTCTTAATAAAGTATTTGAAGAGAAGACATCCATATTAAAATTCAGGTGTGGGGTACAACACGCCTTGCCTTGTAAGAAAAATAAATAAAAAATATGGAATCCAGACTGACAAAACAGCACATGGTAGATCTGCTGAGACGCAGCGGTATAAATTTTCCACCATCTGCAACCATCGCCCAGCTCAGAACCCTTTACAGGCAGATGGAATCGACTACCACCGAGGAAGAGAGTAAAATTGCAGTTAGTGGCCAGGAAGCTGATCTACTCGTAGATGATGCTGATCAGCAAAATACCATTGCCCTGACGCCACATACCTCTGCTGGCCTGACGCCACATACCACTGCTGCCCTGACGCCACAGACATCTGATGCTCTGACGCAATTTTCATTGCAGATATCTGCCGTATTTTATCCTCAGGACACTGCTGCTTTAAAGGATGAAATACCGGAAGAATTGGTATCGACGGAATCGGCAACCACAGCTGCACCGTCACCCGCTTTATCTACCACTACCGCCTTGCGTTGCGCATTGAGCAATAATAATTTTGTTTCTGGGAACACCGTCCCAACCACCTGCTACATCAGACCATTGGCGTATACTTTTTTGCCAAGCGAAGGTAGTGGCATGGAGAAAAGAAAAGCGGGACCTGAAGCCACAGAGTCGTTAGAAGATGAGTTGAAGGCTCTGAAGTTATGGATGCAGATACTGCGAATGCAGGAAGAAATTCGGGCCCTCGAGATGAATCACAGTGCCAGTTCTTTCGGTCGACGACGTGCCATAGATTTTAGTGAGATCGCTACGGTGGTACCACAATTTACTGGTGAAGACTGCTATGAGGTCGAGAAATGGATATCACAGCTGGATGACTATGCACAGATGTGTAACTTTACCTACTCAATCGGGGTCGATTGTGCGTCAGATTGGCCGATTGTAGTGTATTAGTAAAGGGGTGGTAACGCTTTTTATCAAATGCACTACTACTGCAATCAACGCAGTCAATAACAAATGGCGAATGCAACCAACTTCACGCTGATCCTGAATCATGACATTCTTAATAAAGTATTTGAAGAGAAGACATCCATATTAAAGGTATACGGAATCAGTGAGATATAAAACTTGCGAATGGATATCAGACCTATACTAGAAAAACTTATGGTTACTAACATAAAATATCTATATCGGAAAAGTAGTTATAATTTTAGAGTTAATGGACTTATTAAGATGAATACGTAAACGATAATATTTGAGAAGTATTATTCTAGCCTTAGTATCCAAACTATATATCATACATGCATTTTTAATGTGCATATATCAGAACTATATTAGAAAGTCAGTAGTTAACCAAATCCATCTTTCAAGTAAGTATACCGATTTTGATGGGTTCTTCCTGAATAATGTTTAAAAGTTATCTTTTTTCGAACCATTTAAGAGTAGGCTCGTAACTGCATTTATTCTACGAACATATTCCTTTAACAACTGTTAGGTTAAGATGTATGTGCAAAATAAATTTAAAAAAAAAAATTTAGACTGTCACTTTGCGTATATTATTTTCTGTGTAAATCCTAGAAAGATAATTCTCATCGATATACAACAGTTCAATACAAAAAGTCACAAAAGTTCCATCGTATATGTTAAGAAATGTTATCTTGATTCTGGTCTCTTGGCGATATCTCTATTGTAATGAGTTATATCAGAACTGTAATGAGTTATATCAGAACTGTAATGAGTTATATCCGCACATTGCCAAAAACTATATTTTTCGGAAATTTTCATCGATTGTAGAGTTTTGGAGATATTTCAGATGTTTGTGGACCGATTTTAATCAAATTCTATAGCGGGCTGAGTAGGAAGATTTCCTAAAATCTGATTAAATATGCCCATCATAGATAAATATATTTGCTTTACAATGTTCAAAAGTCAGACCACTGATTTAAGATATACGAGTATAATGTATGTATATCCGTCTGCTGAAATCAGATTTGTGAAGCTCCTCGTAAATACACCGACATAAATTATGTATCAGGTTTTAGGGCGTACCTTCAATGCACACTATTAAATTTCATTAAAATCGGTCCTTAAACACCTGAGAAATTGCAAAAAAAAAATTAAATAAAGTTTTCTCCAAAATTTTAAATTTGGCAATGTGCAATACATCGATTTTAGTATTTTAACCATATCTTACGTGTTTATTGACCAATTTTCATGAAATTCAATAGCGTGCTTCGCGAAAAAAAAATTCCTAAAGTCTGATATATAATTTGTCTGGGCACATCGTCAAGGAGAATTGTTTTTCTTATTTTTCGATTGCATTTTTTAAACAAATGAGCACTTTCGGCAATTTGGGGAACATCAACTGATATTTTAGGTGTTTATGAGCCGATTTTGATAAAATTTTACAGAGAACTTTGCTGAAGGATTTCCAATAATATGATGTTTAATTTATGAAGGCTAGTCTATCATGAGTATGGTTTTTCTATTCTTTCTGAAATCGAAAAATATATATATTAGAGTGGGTCGATTTGTATGGGAGCCAAAAAACGCAACAATCGTATAGCAAAATCGAAATCTGCACCTGATTCTAAGAAAGTTTCCCTAAGAAACCAGGTGTCTAAAATGAAATCCTAGCTAGCGCCGCGAAGCCTGAAAATATTCACTTCCTACACATTGAATAGAATTTTGGAAAAAAAAAATAGTTTTGGATATAATTCGATATCTTGAGAACTAATAAAGGTATCTTAATGAGACTTCAGGTGGATAAAGCTGGTGAGTTTCCACAAAATATGGGCTACAGTAAGGCGAAGTAGAATGCCACTGGGCTCTCAAGCGTGAAAACAATGTTTAATATCTCGAAGTAATTTTGTTCTTAAAATTCACCAAAGTCCTATTTATGCTCTGAACGTATATTAGATTATACATTTGGAAAGAGCATTCAAATATATATTAAAATTTGTTTTAATTTTGTGATTATCTCTTTTATCTTTCAAGCTTAATCTAAACAATTCGTCAAATATATATTAAAATTTTATGATAATTGAACGAAGCAAAGTTTTAACACTAAAGATCTTGAAACATAAATGAGATATTCACACAGTCAAACACAGTTTTAATAGATATTTGAATGCTCTTTCCAAATGTATAATCAGATATACGTTCAGAGCATAAATGGAACTTTGGTGAATTTTAAGAACGAAATTTCTTCGACATGTTAAACTTTGGTTTCATATTTGGGAGCCTAATGGCATTCTACTAAGCTCTACTGTAGCTCATATTTTGTGGAAACTCAAAAGCTTTGTCCACCTGAAGTTTCACTGAGATATCTTCATCAGTTCTCAAGATATCGAATTATATCCAAAACTATTTTTTTCCAAAATTCTATTCAATATGTAGGAAGTGAATATTTTCAGGCCTAGCGGCGCTAGCTAGGATTTCATTTTAGACACCTGGTTTCTTAGGGAAACTTTCTTAGAATCAGGTGCAGATTTCGATTTTGCTATACGATTGTTCACTAAAAAAATCGACCCACCCTAATATATATATTTCAAATTAATTAAATTTTTAAAATCATTTTAAGAAAAATTTAGGTATAAGTTTCGAACTTTATCTTTATTCTTTGTTATTTAAATATATTTTTGTTAATTTACCAAAAAAATGAACTTGACATAATTTTTCTCTTAACTGATGTAATGGAGGTCATAAGGTTAATGTTTAAAGGTGTCTCTAATTACTTCAATCCAAACTACAAAAATTAGAAACATTAACAATTACAAGTTGTTCATTACTATCTAAATGTTGGTAATAAAACAATTGAATTAAAGTAACAATTAACAACTTTTGTATAATTGTTGCTAAAGTTTAAAAGTAAAATTTAATGGTTTCAAGAAATTCGGATAAAATTCCCTGGAGAATATACGAAAACAATTCCAAAATTATTTTATTGTAATAGAAATTCTAAACAATTGTTCAGTTATCTTTTGTGGATTTTTTAAGCTAATAAATAATAGTAATAAAATGTGGGACAAATGCGGAAATTTGGAAATTTTAACAATTTAACACCCAAGTCGTTTGGATGTTTTTTGTTAGTTACATTTTTACTCTAAAATTTAAAGTCTAAATCACTTTAAAATGTAATTTTAACAAGCGATTTTTTATGCGAATTGAAATTATTAAAATCAAGTACAAACTGAATTTACTTTATCTCGTTGTTACCATTAATTCGGCATCAAAGTGTAAATTTGAACAATGAATTTTTCTGAAAGTGAGAAGAAACAATAAAAAACGATTTATTTGAGGCTTTTTTTTGTTGAACTTTAATAATAGACTTTTTAAACAATATTAACTTTACATTAAACTTAATTTGCCTAGAGTTTTTATTATACATATTATAAAACAATTTAAATGCACTATGTATTTATCTGAAAAAAATGCTGCTAAACTTAAAATGGAAAAAGTAAAAAATTAAAGAAAAATTTCACAAATTGTTGAAGTTTCGTTTTTAATACGGTACTCATGCGTAATAGGAAAACTACAGTGGGTGTGTAAAAATCTTATGCACTTGACAGATAAAAAAGCCACCATATCAGATGTTAATAAAACATTTCTTTTTGGCATAACAAAAAATACTATCGAACTTTGATTTGGCTTAATAAACATTATTTTGCACTTGGGAAATCAACCGTTGAGAAGACGCGAAGTGAGCACCGAGGACGCCCTGATGAATTAATTTTGGATGAAGGTAAAAAAATTTGATTAGGCTAGCTGAGACACTAAAGATGTCAAAGCATACATACAAATTAAAGGCTATATAAAAATTGTATGTATCTAATCGTAGTACAGCTATGTATTTAGGTTAGGAAGGCAGCCGATGATAAATCAGCCTCACTTGGGTCCTAGAAGCAGCCCCTTTAAGAGCGGGGCAGTGGCAGAGAAGATGAGTTATTCCGGTATGTGATGGAAATCGATCGTTTTCAAATTGATCGATTTCTGATATATTTATACCCCCATGTTAACTATGTAATCAAAGTACAATTCGCAATTCTAAAGATAATTTGAGGAAATTTTGCACAGATAATTTTTTTGATAGTGGAACCATGGCTATTGAAATTCGTTAAAATCGGTCCATTATTTATGGTACCTCCCATAGGTCCCACCTCCCGGAATTTGATATCTTGGCCACAAATATCAATATTTTTTTATGAAATTTAAAACAAATACTGCTTATGTAGGTCAAAAACACTGTACCTTATGTTGTTAAAATCGGTTCACATTTGACTATACCTCCCATACAAACTCTTCTGTAAAAACGACTAAATGACACAAAAATCACGCTCGTAAATCTGAAGAAAATGAGAATTTTGAGTCTTTTTTTCCATAATTTTGTAAAAACTCTATTCAATTTGCCAAATTTCGAGATAACACAGCACAACAAAATAAAAAAAATTTCATGTGCTCTTAAAACCACTTTATAATTTTGATGTATCATGACTACCTCTGTACAAAAATGGTAAAATTTTTAAATTCTATGGCAAGATTTTTTTTTAAATTGCAATTTTTTTTAGATGTTGCTTCAAATAATTAATGATAACTCAAAAACTACTAGTCCGATATTATTAAAATAAAATCAGAAAAATTAAGATTTTGGGTGGAAGTTTCTCACCAAATCTCACAATAATCCGATATGCACCCCTTAAAATTGAAAAATTTATTTTTTACATACATTTGAAAACCCGCTGTAATGCGTATATCAAGCAAAAAACTAAAATTTTGTGAAAATGAGCGAATTCACTAAATTGTGAATAAATTCGAAAAAAATTAATCGATTTTTATGGTCGATATCTCATTTTGTTGCTATTATATGTCGCTATGCGACTAAATAATAAATCTGGAAGTTTTTTGCCGTTTTCGATTTTTCATGATTTTTTTAAAACGGAAATTTTTGCCATTTTTACGTAAAAAATATATTTTTTTCTTAAGTTTTTTATTATAACTCCGATACTATTGATCCGATTGTATCCGATATATAGACGAATTAAAGGCTATGTAAATCTTAATTTTTCTGATTTTATTTTAATAATATCGGACTAGTAGTTTTTGTGTTATCATTAATTATTTGAAGAAACGTCTAAAAAAATTGCAATTTAAAAAAAAATCTTGCCATAGAATTTAAAAATTTTACCATTTTTGTACTATGGTAGCCATGATACATCAAATGTATATTGTGGTTACTCGAGCATATTTTTGCTGTTGACCTGTGTAATCGGTCCACATATAAGTCCAAGTGACGGAAACTGCTTAAGTACATATGTTTTAAGAAAATGTTTGTATGATATCAAAATTTAGCAAATATTTGTATTTATACAGGAAAAAGAACACCTTTGACCTTAGTGGTGAAGTGTATCGTATGGTCGGTCTTGACCGACTATAGCACGTTCTTACTTGTCTGGAGACAATTTTTCCCCCAAAAAATATGAAAATTGGGACTTTAATTCTTTTAACAGATATCTTATCAGTCATTTGATTTGCAATTTTGTGGAAATGGGAAAAATTATCACAATAATTTATCTGAAATCGATCGATTTCCATCACATACCGGACTGTCTCATCCTCTTCTATGTTGTGACCTGTTAAGGTTGAAAATAGGTTGTGGAATCGGTGGCGAGATAGAGATACCAAGCATTTAGGACGTTTATTATTGTAGGTGAGCCATGTTTGCCTGGAGATTGAACAAGTGGTTTCAGTAGACCAAGTGTTCTGGGCTGACCCGTAGAGAAATTGCCTAATTACTGATTTGCAGGCGGATAGCGGTAATCCCGTAAATTGGTCGATGTTTTCCTGACATAGAAGAGCGCCGGATTTAGTCGGATTTATCCGCAGTGAAGTTACCAGGTATGTTGTTGTTCCCGGCTACCCAGTTCAATATTGCATTGTCTCGCCAATATTGCAATGTCTCGCCAGATGTTGTGAAACGATCTTAACAGATGTCGTGAAATGATATTGAAACGAATATTCCGGTCGTATATTCTTGGGGCGTATATCTCGGCTTAAAGAATACTGACCTGAAACAAATTCCAGAGATTATCACAGTAAAGGATCTGCGAAAGAGAGATTTTATCCAGAATAATGAAGTGTCCTAATTGTGAGTGGGACCAGTTTCCGATAGTGCTAAGGTGGAGTGACCAGTCGAACTAATGTTGTGCCATTAGTTCTTAACATTTTAGTAAAAGAATCCCGCTGGTTTGCTTTGTTGCGTGCAGGCCACCAAACAAGCGCACCATAACTTAGTATAGGAAAACATGTCGAAGAGCCAGGCAGTGTTAAGTCCCAAGTTTTGCCTATGGCCCCTCTACATGAGTAGAGTGCAATGGAGGCTTTGGACACCCTGAATTGAGTATTTTGGCTCCAGGACAGTTTTGAGTCCAGAATGACCCCAAGATATTTGGCATGGTCAGTGAGCACAAGTTCTACCTTAAAGTGCAAGATGTGTTTTAGTGGTATTAACTCCCAGCTATTTACTTTATTAAATAAAAAATCGATTTTTTTTTTCAAAAAATAAAAACATATAATATTAAGCTACAAACTTTTCAGCCCAACCGTTATGTTTAAGAGTCTTTTGATACATTGACCTTCGTTAGACAAAAACATCGATATATTACCTTTTAAGATCCGACAGTGAATAGCGAAGAAAAATAAATGTGCGGCGAAATAAGAAATTCCTTGTCTTTAATAGATCGGTTTGAAAAATCGAAAAACTTCCTTAGTAAAAGTTTAACGATTATTAAAGAGCTTTAATTTTATGATATTAGGGTGGTACATTAGGGTGGTAGGAACAGAGGTCTGGTAGATAAATACTAGATACCTGAGAATAATGACTATTGAATAAAAATATTGGCCTCCCCGAGACAAAAACATCGATGTATCACACTTCAAAATCTGACTGTAAATGCCGAAGATATAATGAAAAATGTATTTTGGCGACCCCAATGTGCGACGAAAAAAATTAAAAACATTTTTTCCGAAACTGCCTGATAGCAATGCGATGGTGTACGGCGAACTTTATTTTTTCCCCATATAAGTCGAGACGCTCTAGTGAACTGCCCCTAATCGGTCACAAATCTCTAAAATAGACTTTGGAGAAACGGCACATGCATGAGAGGTGGATAAAATAGTAAGGAGATCAGGGAATATAACAGATGAAGCAACTTGATCCGTCACGCGTTTTTGTGTTAACATACAACTTTGGGTCTTGCGGGCATTGGAAATGGAGATTGCAGTTATATCATTTATATGCTTGGCCTGTTGCTAATTGAATACAAATGTGAAATGTTGCTATCATCTGCAAAATTGTAAATAGGATTGAAAGTTTGATATAGCTTAAACTTCCAAGAAGAGGTAGAGAAATTATCGAGAATTTCACTACCCCGAATTAGTCTTGAACTCGTTGGATAACATATCGTCTGTAACAACTCCTATAGTGCGATCTCTGAAAAATCTCGATATAAATATTCGTCTAAAGAAAATTTTTATTTTAGGAATGTAGGATAGGGGCAGAGGAACTTTGTGCTTTTATCACGCATTATTTAAACTATGGAAGGTGAAGTTTTTAAACTTTTTATCAGAATGGGGAAAAATAAGCATTAGGTTTCTTAGGTACAAAGTTAAATTGTTGATAAACACAGGTATCGCCGCATCCAAACTTATAGTCATTGATGATTATTTTTCTACAGAAATATGTTACCCTGAATGTTGCATTAAAAATATGCAAATTTTTTGAGTTTTGCCAGTTCCCTAGAATGTTACATTTTTTGTATATTCAAGTTTCAAATAAATGAACGATTAAAATCACTTTTTAGCCAATAAAACCAGGCAATCTAGGTTTTTATTTTCATTGATCTTTAAAGATCTTCAAAAATATTTTTAATATTATAAGTTTGAATTATATAACTCTAATGTATAAACATTTTTATGGTCTACTGTAAAAAATACATAAAAATACCTTAAGTTGTTTTTTACTCACTTGTTTAAAAAAGATCATTAATTAATTTTGAAGACATTATGTTATGGTTTAATGATTTCTTTCTTATGGATCTATTTCGAGTTCAAAAAACGTAACATAATAATTGTAAATAACAACTAAAAAACTAACCATAATATATACATACTTACATACTCGTATGGATAACTTTAACAGACAAAATATTTTTAACAATGTTCATCTTCTTTAAACTAAATATTTAACCGTCTTTATTATATTTAAACATAAACCATAAATAAAATTATAAAATATATTTAAAAAAAATCTCATTAAAGAGGAACTTGTGTCAGTATATTTTGACTACAAAAAAAAAGGAACTGAATAATTAAATAATAAACCCTCTTATATTATCGCGATTATTATGCAAAAAAAAACAAATGAAACTAAAAAAGAAATTATTTCCATTTACATAATAAATAATTAACACTATGAAAAATACTTTTAAGTCTGAGTTTCAAATAAAATTTATACTCGTATGTAGTTTTATGAGTAAATAATGATCGTTAATGCCAATATTTTTTTCGTGGTCCGTTTTTTTATTGAAAAAGTCTCATTTTGGAACATAATTAAAAATTACAGTTAAACTTTAGTTAACTAGGCCTCTATAACCCGGTAACTTCTATCAACCGGCGCACGGTGGTTCAGAATCAAATTTCATTGGCCAAAACCCATATTTTTTGTTGACATAGATTTTTAAAATTTTTATACCATCAGACAGAAAACATATCAAAACTAAGGTGGCCAAAAAATTTGGTCAAAATATTCGCTGTAGTGGGCGTGGCATGCTGTTAAAGACAAGGAATTTTAGTTAATTTAGAAATGAAAGAAAAATTGTAATTTTTGATCTCATATTAATTACGATTTCTTGAAAACTATTAATGCTAATGGGCTGCGGTTTTTTTTGTTATGTTGGGTTTAACAAATGGTATTTGCGCACCCTGTATAATTTGTAGTTAAGGTGTTATGTAATAAATTTAAAATCACCATATATTCATAAAATTTCAAGTTTAGTAGTGTATAACTTTTAAAGGGAAAAATGGAAACTAAAATCTAAACCACCCAAAGAAAGCCAATAGTGTTCCCTTTAAGCCTATATATACTTTTGCACCCGCCCGTAGAACACTTTTTTATTTTCATTAAAATACTCAACATTTTTACAAGCTAAATTCTATCAAAATTGCTAGTAAATTTACTTTAGAAATCATTCACTGTCATAAATACAAATTGCTGATAGTTATTTCAATAAGAGGAAAGTTATTAGTGGTTTAAATCTTTATTCAAATGGTTGGTATCTTAAAAAAACTTCCCTGAATTTTTCAGGGAATTTTTCAAAGAATTTTGAAAATATTGCATTTTGCACAGGTGTTTCAATTACCTGCTAAAAATTATAGGGAAAAAACCTTTAAGATTTCTTTTGGTAAAGTACAGAATGAATTTTAATTTAAACCAAGAACCTACAAAGTCACTAGATATTATTGATGCATTTGAATTTAGATTATCACCGCTACATACGAGAATAAGATTTATGGAACATATACTGAAAATTAGCTATGATTTGGACTTCGGATCTTCAGGATCAGTAAGAAATAATGACACCAACAAAGATCATGATGCATTTCTCAAACACGGGTTAATTATAGATCAACTAAAACAAGGATCAGGCAATACAAACGATGGCAATACCGCAAGAAGATTCTTTTTGGATCCCGAAACTACATCTGATATAACAGGTGTTGATATAGATCTTATCTCAAGATTTAAAACAATTACTGAAGTACTTGCGTGCAATGATAAAATTAATGCTAAAAAATTTGGTGATTATGCCAAGGAAACTGTTGCTATATATATCCAAATACAATTATAGAAATATGTCAGCAACAGTGCACAAAGTTCTTTATCATGGAGAAGATGTCATTAAGCACCATTTATTACCAATTGGAGATTTATCAGAGGAAGCCCAGGAAAAAAGAAATAAGGATTACAGATTTTACAGAGAACATAATACCAGAAAAACGCCACGAAGTTCTACAAATGAAGACTTATTTCACATATTATTAGCAACGTCAGATCCATTCATCTCTAGCATTCGAAGTCAATGGAAAGTAAATCCTTCGGACCTAAGTGCCGAAGTTAAAGCACTGCTACAGGACACAGGACAGCAGTAATACAGAGCAGAATATAAAATATTTACAAGAAATATAATTATAATTTGCATTTAACATTTGAGTGCAATAAAGTATACAAATATTAATATTAAATATTATTCTATTTATCTACAATCTATTTATGACTACAAATAAATATATATTTAAAGAAAAATTAAGTTACACTCTTTTATTAAAAAAAAACTAGGTAATATGTAAGTATTATTAAGCAAAAATTAAAATTTGGGCCACCCTAATAAAAATGCTGTAAATACCTCAACAAGAAAGGGGCCACCCTAAGGTGAACCAAAGTTTTGCTTTGGTTCAGATTTTATGGTGGTTCAAAGTTCGCTTTTTTTCGAGAGCTTTTTAATATGCCTATAACTTTTTAATATGCCTATAACTTTTGATTTTTATGAATTATTTCGTTGACTTTGTGCTTTAGCCTTGCACACAGTATGGACGATAGGGTCTTATGTGCATAGGATCTTATATGCCTCTACAACACTGCACAACGGTGTAAAAAGTGCAAGGTCGTGACTATATAGGTAATATTCTACTATAAAATTGTTATTTTTATGGGTCTCCAAAGTTTTGCAATATTAGCATGATGCGTAAAAAATGTGTTATATGTTCAGCAAAAATGAAACCAAGAGTATAGAGAATATTTCTTGATAAAATATTATCTCAGATATTTTTCAAAAAAGTTAAAGGACAATTTTTTTGTTTTTAATTTTTTTATCATAACTTTTTGGAAAACCTGATTTTTTCAACACTATATTTGGGAAAATTGTAGCCACATTAAAGCTAAACAACTTTTGCAAACACACCAATATTATCTGAACGTGTCTAGATAGCAAAAATAGGTCATAAAGACTATCTTGTGCCAACAAATTAAAATTTTTAACTCAAATTTTATAATTGCGATGTCTCAAAAACGGCTTTTTGCAATAAATAACTTTTATATTGGTATCTAGACACGAATTCACCAATAGTGGATTTAAAGTAATTTTCCCGCCCAGTCTTAGCGTTAAAATCACCCAGTATTATTTTGACCTCATGATTGGTGCAGCTATGGTAAACTTCCTCAAGTTGATCATAAAAGTCTTCTTTAACCCCTTGACTTATCAATCTACGCAACGAAGTTCGCTTCCAACTGTTCGCACACAAGTTGCACTAAACAAACCGGTTTTGATGCTTAAGAACAGTCACAAAACGAGTCAGACTCGTGATATTCATGTTAGGCACATAAATAGTACCACGAGTCGGATTCGTGATAATCATGTTAGGCACAGAAATTGTAACACGAGACAGACTCGTGGAAATACGTCAAGGGGTTAAAATCACCATATTTTTTCTTTGTGGGGACGTAAGTACAAATCAGGCTCAAATGGAAGTACTTTACTTTGACTCATATTGTCGGTAGCCTTTCGTTTACTGGGGTGAACCTGAGAGACTAGATTTCGCATTATTTTGCTTCTCACGAATTTGCAACCAAATTCATTCCTACTCTCATGGCAGCTTAATACAGGTCACCTTTTGGTGTCTTGGAGGTGCCGTGGCCATTCCATCTTAATAATCGTACTTGCATGCCTCAGGAACATACATCAAATGGATCAAAGCTCCTCCTCTGTAGAAGGTTCGGATGTTCCAGGTGATGATCCTTAAATCATGGTCCTTTTTTTTTTGCTTTTTCATAGTAGTTTTTTTTCTAGGGGGTTCTCATGGAAGAACTCGCGGCACATATTCGCTCGCTACTTTAACGGATGTTAACTAAGTTACCCAGGTATTACTACGAATTCAATGTCCACAGTTGAGATGAAAGATGTTCCAAGATAAGTCTGGGCTTATCAAGTTAACTAATTAAAACCGTTGCTTGGTATCCAACATCCCCTACATCACCCATCGATCGACTCTGAATCGACAATTTTTGTAACATTATCTTTAAAATTTTGACCTGTTTTTTTGGTATCAAGCTTACATAAACATCCAGACAGGAAGTGATTCTATTCGTTACAAACATCAGCACAAACCCAAAATACCTTTTTCGATTCATATTTGTATGGGTATTGAGTCGCTTTAGGTTAAAGGACGAGCATATTTTAGAATTTCATGCGCTTCAATCTTGAGTGCATATTCTCCAATTTCGTAGGCCAAGTTTTGAAAAATATTCCTCTACTTGGTTTCTCCATCGAAATTTCGCACGTTCTCTTTCAACATTAGGGGACCATTTTTATTTTAATTTTAGCTTTTTCATAGTAATTATTTGTATCGTTATTATGGAGGAACTCGCTACACATGTTAACTCACTACATTAACGGTGTTAACGTAGTTCCCTGTGGATAAGTCTGGGCTTACTCAGTAAAGACCAATCAGAATTTTGCTTGGTATTCAACATCCCCCTCGTCACCCATTTAGTCTAGAAATTATAAATTAAATATTTCTTGCTTTTAAACGAAACTTAAATCTAAATCATTTTGATACAAAGAGTTCACAGGCCCAAGGGCATAAACCACAACTAGACTGTGGACGAAACTGTCAAGTACATTAAAGAAACGTCAAAGGTACATTTGAAAGACGTCATCTTCATAAAAGAAATGTCATTATACATTTTTTTGATATTTTTTTTTTTGTGCTTAGTAAAACATATGATCGCACTCTATGCGGTATTCTATGCCCTAGGGTTTAAAAAAATTATTACAAGTGGTATTGACTAGATTCCTATACTTAAAATGGCCCGATTTTTGCTGCTCATTACTAATACAAACCCTGGTGTAGGGTATACAAATTATAACTCTAATTTCTCAGTTAGTATAAATTATGCACACGTACCTACTTTTTTAATTAAATTGTTAAATGTTAGTTGCTCGGCTTATAACAAAGATAATGATTGAAATGACATAATATTTTTTCTTTATTTTTATGAATGAATTTAATTGCATTTTTATTTAAGTAACAAAGAAGAGAAAAGTACAAAAAAGACAAGATAACTCCTATAATATAATTAAATAATGTTGAACACTCGTCTTAAAGTAATTGACAAATTTTTGTAAAATAAACTCACAGGCTTTCATTCATTCATTCGTTCGTTCATTTAATCACATGTAATATAAAATATGTTTTTACTTATTCGTACCTTTTTGATAATTTTAATGTAATTTCAACCGTAACAAATAGTACGACCTGTTTTTCCATTTTATTTACTTTAATTTATACCATATTTTATTTATTTTGTTACTAATTTGTCTGTGATTCAATCAACTTTTGCAATTCATTTCTTGTGTCGTTAAAAATTTAAGAGAATTCAATCAATTGTGGGATTAGCGTAAGTCTTATTTTTTAGTAAACACAAATTTTGTTATAGAAAAGTGATCATTATAATAACATCATATTACTATTGTCTACTTGTTTATGCTTATGAATTCAAAATTTTAAAAGCAAAACTAGCGATACAAAAATTTTAGCCCTCATAAAATTTTTTGATAACATTTTTATGGCACGATTTGTTTCAAGCAACAAAAAGGTCTCAATTTACCGTAACTAATTTTGTTGATTAGTGAAAAATGAAGTCAATTTAATTTAGCCGATAGTATCGATAGAGAAAAAAGTTTTTGTTTTGCAGCTTTACACACTACACTTTTTTTTATAAAACATCATCTTCTTCATACAATGGTGCCGTTTTTAAGCGACTTCGTCTTTTAAGCGATTCAATAAAGCTACACAATAGTCGCTGTTGATCGAATAAACCATGTCAACACTCGTATGGGATAGTAGATATTTTTGTGAGTGAATTGATATTGCAAGATTGTCATGTAAGTTTTCGTGAAATTAAAAAATCCAAAATTTTAGAGGGAAGAATATACATTAAATATTAAATGAACATTTGGCCAAAGACTCCATACATTAATTTGCAGTATGGTCCATTCGATAAGTCCCATAAAAATGAGAGTATACCACTTTTACCATAATTCGGAAACAGCTAATGAAGACGATTACCAATGAGAGAAAGCTAAGGCACACACACGTGCTCATGAAATGTATGTTTGTTTGTGTGTTTTTGTTCTTTATCCATATGTTCTTTCATTTGTTCTTTATCCGTATGAAGTGCAACATCTTTTTATTATAGAGTCTTTATATACGGTATCCAACGGACAACACTCTTTAAACAACTCGAGGACTTGGAATATGCCGATAACGTTTGTCTTCTAAGCCAAAGCTCAGGCCACCTTCAAGAGAATACTAACGCTATTGTCAAGACAAAGATTATGCCATCAATGTGGGTAACAAGGTTATTGGATGTGTATATACCTTTAATTATCTTGGAAGTTTAATATCTACAAAAGGTGGCGCAGACGAGGATATTAAATCGCATATTAATAAGGCAAAATCTGCATTCGGCATTCGAACTATTTTGAAATATAAACAAAAACTATGTTAAGAATATACAACTGGATGTCAAGGCCATCCTGTATCGTGCTATCGATAAACGACTGCAAACTTTTACAAACAAATGCTTGCGGAAAATCCTTTATATATGGTGGTCGAATCGCATAAGAAATCAAGATCTACTTAATATGACAAACCAAATCCCTGCTTCCACAGAGGTATGTCAACGGATATGGCGGTGGATAGGAAACACACTTCGAAGGCCAAATACCAACATTGCTTGACAAGCGCTTAGTTGGAATCCTCAGAGAAGAGGATTCCAAGAGAAATCAATTGATGCGGAGTTGCAAGCGCAAACTATTCATGGAATGATGTATACCCAACATCTCTCGATAAAGTCCGATATAAAAGGATAACAGAAGAAAGGGAAAAAGTCATTGATTTGACTCGTTAATAGCAAGAAATGTATCTAATTAATTTTTATTGGCACACAAACATTTTTTGCTAGAAGTTTTTTGTAATATAACAAAAAACAATGACCAAACAAAGATCATAATCCAAAACGATAATGCGAGCTTGCACACTAGGCCCTGACAAGGAGCTTTTTTGAGCAACATTCGCCTGATTTTGGCAACCATTTTATTTGGTTCCCAAACATAAAAAATACATTTCGAATCTCCCGCCAGTGGGAGATTCGACATTATACCACTTTTATTATTCAAGCTTTTTAGGAATTTCATCGTGCCGCAATCCAATCAATTTTTGGTTATGAAAATAGTGTTGAATATGTATCAATAAATATACAGTACCTGGGCGACCAAGCCTTGCTCGGAGCTTTATGATAAGCATTTCGAGGCAAATTTTAACTAAAATAAATTTAGAAAAAAGACAGTACATATATATCCAATTAATTTTAAATCATTTTATTCATAGTTTATTATTAATAATTTTGCAAATTGGTCATACCGACTTAGTAACCTCCGTCGACTCATGCGCAAGAACTTTGCTAAAGATCATAGCCTGATCAAATGCACAGTTTACGATTTAATTAATTTTGAGTAATTTTCAGTGGCGCCGCCTGTCGGAAATTAGTGATACCAACTTAAAAACCTTCGTAGTCTCAATGGCAACAACTTTAGCTAAAGATTATAATCTTTAGCATGTTATGCACATGTAATAATTATTGCATGTGCATAACATGCATAGTTTACTATTTTATGCAGAAAGTTATAACATTACCAATTTTTTCCGCTTTTATCCCCTAATTTCTAAAAAGTTACATATGCATATTTGGTACTTTGTACCAATTGAATTCGGTACTTTTCGGTAAAACGCAGTTAACATATTGTTCCTACTCATATTACTTCAGGTGTTAAGTTATCATTTTATCCCTTTTTTACCCATTTTGGCACCCGAAATCAAAAAAGTACCAAAAACGTGTTCAATATTTTTCTCGCATTTATTGATTGCATTACAAAAACTTTTTCTATATTGTTTGGTTCAAAAGATAAGAGTGGCTTAAAAATGGTACCAAAAAACTATGTTCACCCTTTTATTTACCCCCTATCGGGCATAGATTGAAAAAGTACCAAACACCTGTCCGCTTACTTTAACAGCTATTATAAACACAACAGATATAGCTTTTTTTTATTTTTACCCTTTTTACCCTCTTAGGAGCAAAGGTTCCAAAAGTCCCTTCTTACTCGACCTATACACATATATATATATATATATATACAATTATAGCTCGTTTAAGAACATAAAGTAAGATAAGATACATATTTAATCTACATAATTTGAGAAAAAAAAGAGCTAATAAAAGCTAACTTTTTTTATTCTCCTTATACTCCTTAAAAGCAAGAGTGTCAGTAGAAAGTTTATTCCTATTAGAAGTTTTAAGTAAATTAACTGCCGAAAATAGTCTTTTAACATTGGCACTCGTATGTGGGAGCAAAAGCAATTTTTGTATCAAAGGGAACATTTTTGTTCGTTAACACCTTTGTTTTATTCTAGAAACATGATGCCAGACATTTTTAACACCAATATTTCTAGAGAGAAAGGAAATGTTATATTTCTCAAAAGCCTCCATTCCTAACTAATTCGCTGCGGTTTGAGGGGCATAATTCTAAAAAGGAGAACATGTTACTAAAAATATATATATATTTTTATAACAGTACTTTTAAAGTGGTAGATTCTACTTAAAAAGTGGTAGAGTGTAGAAAGATACCCAAAAGTGGTAGATCTACTACAAAAGTAGTAGAGTTGACATCGCTGGTTCCCGTACTCAATACTGCTTGAAACTTTGCTAAATTGTTAGAGAAATTTCATTTCCCCTCTAACTCTAATCTAAACAGATTTAGGAGGCATTAACTAAAAAAAAGATATAAAATATATAAATATTATAAAATATATTACACAATATAATATTATACAAATAAAATTCCCCAGATAATAAATTAGCGGTTTGTATGTTAATAAATTAATTCTTTTAAAGACCTGTACCCACCGACAAATAAAGTAAGTGCAATTAAATATTTTAATAAATTCATACTCTTTAAAACTAACGATACAACCAAATAAATAAATTGAGTTTGATATATTGTCACTGTTAAAACTTTAGTTTTTATTAACAAATTAATCATTTCGTTTTAACGACAAACTCGTGGCTATTGTCGACTTTAACAGTTTTATTATGCATTTATTTAACGACATTTTAAATATTCAACCACTAAAGGTATACAAATCATGTAAATTTACTGGCAATTACTCATGATGATTTTGGACTGATGGCCTATGATGTACAATAAATTGTAAATCATAGTTAGTTACTTTGATAGGTAAGAAGATGACTCTTTATTTACAGTTAACAGTGAAAGTATTTAAATATTTGGTGTATTTTAAACATTTCAATTGATATCGACCGTTTTGTAGATATGTTTCTATGGCCTAAATATGTCTTTAAAGTAGTTAGTTACATTCATTTGTTAATGTATTTACAAAATTGTTAATTAAATTCAATTCAAATAATTTTGTGTTTGTTTATTCAAAGCAATCCATTTAGTAGGATTATTTTAACATTTTATATAATGCAGTTTTTTTTTTTTTTTTGGAAACATGCCAATATACTACTGACACCGATAATCTTTATTGTCCTTCCCTGTACGCGTTCGAGAAATTAGACTTTTAAACACCGGCCGGATATACATAAGCCGTATAAATACCCAAGGAATGCTTCTTTATTATACTGGATACTCATGTCCAGAAGATCAAAAGCTTTTGACTCCTCAATATATCATACATAACTAGATCGCTCGTGTGCTTGTGTGTTAATAAGTAACATTCTGTGTTCCGGGCATTAAAAGCGACCTTATTTTTGTTAAGATCTCGGTTTAACGTTACGTATACTACATATTGCCTCATGGCCCCAATCTTCAAAAATCCTGGTTTGTAAGTATGAATCGCAAATAATCTGTAAAAGAGTAGATAGGGTAGAAAGTTTAACGTAGAAGGCATTCAGAAAAATATAAAAAAAGGAAGGAGAAATAACTTAACCACACAATACCTCCGAATTATAGTGGGATCCCTAAGGAACCTGGATATAAAGGGAGATAAGTTATTAGTGCTGTCTGGCTTACTTGATCAGTTTTTCTAAAAATTATTTTTTTTAATTTAAAATTTCTTTTGAACCTGCATTTATGTTCACACACGAATATTTTCTTCATCAGTTTCATACAAGTTTTCAAAATCAGGTTTGTATCAATTTTAATTCTGCCAACTTTTTCTCATACACAGTCAGGACTTGATAAGCCAAACAAACCTGACTGATGTGAAAGTAGACTTACCGACATCAAAAGCAATAAGTCTTGTTAAAAGGGCGCCATGCTAAACTTGAAAAAATCTTAAACTTCAACTTTCCCGTATCCGTAATGTAGGTTGCTTAGTAGGTTGTTATACTCGAGATAATTAAAAAGATGGCAGTTTACCATACTCTGCTTAACTTTGGAGAGTGTAAGTCTACATCAAAAGATTTCAATTGAGTCAACTTGAAAATTGAAAAAAAATATATTAATTGACTTCACTCTTAAATCTCTAAGTTTTTGGCAAAAAGATCTTACTTTTTAATTATTTAAAATTTTGCGACTGACAAATAAAAATGATTAATTAATCATTATTAGTTGAGATTTTTTCACTTTCATCTTAATTTTTTTCTATATAATATTCTTTTATTAAATATTGCTATTATCGAAGGTTTTAAACAATAACGCACGCAGTATAAACAATATTACGATATAGCGGAAATCCCATTCTTACACTGCGTTTGTTAAATATAATTATACCTATTTCTTAGTTGGAATGACTGCGATTTGACAGCAAACCGATATTGGTTAAGCAAAAGAAGCTGAGAAACCGAGGTAAAGAATTTGGAAACAAAAAAAAAATGTATATATAAAAAAACACCTTTTGTGTGGTGGAGTTAAGATTTGTATGTTCATGAAGAACGAGGTAAGGTTTAGGAACACTTTCGGACAATTTTTTTTCTTTTCAGTTGAAAGTCTAACATTGATGAAAATGAATCGCTTAAGCATCATACAACGCATAAAAATTATTAAAACATACTACGCAAATGGTGATTCTGCAACAAGAGGAGATTATGGTTTACATAATCGTCCATCTCCGCAAACAATTGGCCAAATTGTGAAGAAATTTGAAGAGACTGGAGTGGTTACAAATATTGTATGGCCTGTGCATCATCGTTTCGCTTGTTCCACTAAAAATATCGCTGCTGTAAGTAAAAGTGTTGCCGATGATCCGAATGTGTCGATTCCTCGTCGTTCTCAGGAATTAGGAAGTGATAACCGACTTTTTTTTGCCTGCTATAGAAGAATACGACTTGGAGAATATGTGGTTTCAACAAGACGGTGTCACATGCCAAACAACTCGAGCGAATATGGCTTTGTTACAAGAGACATTTGCTGGCCGCGTAATTTCTCGTCGTTGCGATATCAACTGGCCACCAAGATCATGCGATTTGACACCATTAGACTTCTTTTTGTTGGGCTGGGCGAAAGACCGTGCTTATGCAGATAAATCTTTAACTCTTGAGCACTTAAAAACCAACATTCGTCAGGTTATGGCTGAAATACCGCCCAATGTGTGTTAAAAAGTGGGCAAAAGAATCAATGCATCATACAAACATTTTCTTAAAACTTATATAAGTATTTAAGATGTTTAAGTCATTTGGACTTATATGAGAGCTAAGGTCAAATGTAGACCTATTATCTCGAAATTTGGTAAATTGATTACAGTTATTACAAAAATTATGTACGAAAAAAATAGACTTAAAATTCTCATTATCTTAAGATTTACGAGCGGTTTAGTGATTTAAGTGCGTTTTGACAGAAGATTTTGTTGGGAGCTGTAATCAAATGTGGACCGATTTCAAATTTGGTACAGTGATTTTAGTCTACATAAGCAGTATTTGGGGTATATTTGTGGCCAATATATCAATTCCGGGAAGTTGGACCTATGGGAGGTACCATAAATAATTGACCGAATTTAACGAATTTCAATAGATATGGCCCCATTACCAAAAAAATTATCTGCGCAAAATTTCATCAAATTATCTTTAGAATTGCGACCTGTACTTTGATTACATGGTTTACATGGGGGTCCAGCCAGACGGACGGACTGATATCGCTTAATCGAATCAGAATGTGATTCTAAGCCTATTGGTATACTAAAAGGTGGGTCGAAGACAAATATTTCAATGCGTTACATACATCAGCACGAACTTATACGCTTTCCACCTATGGTTTTATATGCATTTTACTTACGTTCACTTTTGAAACCGCAAAATGGATAACCCGATAGTATTTTGCACAATAAATACAGAAATTTATACAACGAAGTGGCAACATAAATGGCTTTGCAGTTTTTAAGACAGCACAGAGTGCTTACATACTTAGGCATCATGCCCCTATGGAATACTTGAGTAGTATTCAAATAATGATAATTTTTATACCACGAATGGCAATCTATCAAAATGACCAGAACTTTGGCCTGTGGAAACATATTGGGCTCTTGTTAAAAAGGTATTAAAGAACTGAGGAGAAATGTGCAGAGTTGTAAGCGTTACAAAACAGCTTTATTTTCTTTTTACATTCAATATATTTGTAAAATTTGTTTTAACAGTTCGTAATTCCCCAGAAGTGGAAGAAATGCCAAAGAAATTTTGACACAATTTTAAAAGATCTGTTAGGTTTTGTTATGCATTGAGAAACAACCAACGAATATTTTTTAGAATGGATCTATTCCAAATTAAATAGTTTTCAAATTATTAATATTCTAGAGAGCATTTCTGGTGTTGTTGAAATTAAAAAATGGTATTTTTCAAATGTCAAGTTTTAAAACATTAAATTTCAAAAATGTGCAGTTTTTCCTGGTACTTTTCGTACCGGAAATTAGACAAATTGTCGATAATTAATTTTAATGTTTTAAAAAGTTAATAATTGTTAATTAAAAATGTTTTGCACCAGTGCAAAATGTTTAAAACGCAATAAATACTTCAAAGTAATAAATTGTACTTAAAAAGTGAAAAACGTTCGGAAAACTTTTTTAAAAACACATAAACAAAAATCTTAAGACATTATATTTTGGCATATGACATTGACCTTAAATATATTTTTTTAATTATATAGACAAGTGCTCAAGAATATATTTTCTATAAATATTAACTAATTATTCATTATACAATTTCCTATATTTTAATCTGAAAAACACTTATGCTTTAAAGAAATATTGTATTTATATCGAACTAATCGAAATAAAACATTTTTTTTTTTAATTTGGATAATTAAAATACATTTTGTTTTTTTTCGTTAATTTTATTGCTAAAATGAAAGTGATACTTTTTGAAATTTAAAATATTCATGCCAAAAACTAAAAGATAAACGGTACAGAAAGAAAGAGCTGTGTTAATTGACCATTATAATTCGAATTTAATGACTTTAGCTGAAGAACATTAAATTGATTGACTATTATCTTTAAGGGGTTTTTTTATGGAAATGCTTTCCTAAATGGGTTAATTGTCACTTTCGTCGTAAAAAATCAAAACAATAAAAGTAAATATTTTTATCTAAGTCACGTGTTTGATACTTTTTGAAAAATGAAACGTGTAGGTTCTGAAAAAGGTAAAAGATAAACTGTGTCTATTACATCAAACTAAAGAATAATTTTCAGTTATTGATACAAAATTCCCATTACAATTCCCCTTTTTATGACTTAAGACCCCATAGGGAATATATATTTGTATTCATTATCCTTATGAAATTCTTAGAAGTTTATTATTCTAATTTTTTAACATAAAATACTAAAATAATATAATTAAAATCATGTTATTTTCAACATGCCACAAAATTTACTTTAGAATACAGACATTACAAAGTAAGACATGGTTTACCATTTAAAGACTTATAAGTACTAAATAGTTCAATTTTGTTTAAATATAGTCGAATTAACATAGTCACTTTTATACTGGAAAATAGTACTTCTTTTTAAGATCGGTTTCAAAACTCACTTTTTAAATATCAAAAATTAAAATTTTTTCAACGGCATGTTAAAAAAAGACTAATTGGATAATATTAAAATATAAAATTCAGAAAAGTTTAGGTTGATATCTTATATGGTTAGGCGTACCTTCGATTTTAAATTGTCGAATTTCGCAAAAAAGTAAATTTTTGGACATAATTTAGCTTCATGGTAAATTTTACTCATTATTGCTTAGTTCATGAAGAATAAATGACCTGTTTACATCGGGGTCGAAGGTCAAACTCGATTTTTCAAGAAAATTAAAAGAAATTTAATTCTTTTTACAATAAGTTACAATATTTTTATTTTGTAATTAATTTAAATAAAATAAAAAAACATAGAAAAACTATATAGAAGGTCGTCAGCTGATCCATTAAAATTTAGAGTTGTACTAAATCACACGTACACGAAATAAAATCTTTTTTGACAAACAGGAAAGCTTTTTGCGCTCAAATTTTTGTTTGAAAAATTCCGCGAAATTTTGAATAAAACGCACTGTTTTAAATTGCACACATAAAATGTATTTTTTTTAATATTTTAACAATATTTTTATGTCGAAACACTTTTTATTTTTTACAAACTGAAAAAATTTTATTTTGTTTACTTCTGACATTCTTTTTTTTTGTATTTGCTAATTTATATTGAACAAGTTGGGCTGCAATTTCTGGTATTAAAAAAATTAATGAAATTTAAAATAAAAAAATTGTTTATACATTTAAATTATCCTAAAACCAAGTAAAACTCGTTCTATATCTTTAAAGATGGATTTATCAAGAAAATGTCTTAAAATTGCTGGAAAAATCTTGAAAAAAATTTTCGCTGCATAATATCATACTTTTTTGTGCAACTGTTTGTATTCATTAAGAAAAGTAAAAGCTCTTTTTAGGCTTACCGATACCATATAACTGATCCGTACTTTTGACATGTATCAGATGTACTTTGACATTTCGTTGGCCTTCTAGGTATTTATTTATTCTATGTAAAAAAATATTTATCAAAAAACTTAATTTGAACCATGAAATAATATTAATAAGGAACTTTCATTCTCTCTCTCTTTAAAATTATTTTGAAGTATATTGGGTTTTTGAAGTTTGATATTTGAAAACAAAAGAAAAATGTTGCCACATTAAGAAAAGGGGTACGTCATACATTGGGACTAGTTATCAAAAATGTGTAATTTTGAAGTTAAGAATATAATGAAGGCATTCAATATTAAAGAAATATAGTTGAAACAAATTGTATGATTATTTATTGAAGCTTTTTCGTAAATATTCGTAAGTTTTTTATGCATAAAGACATATATACTTACATACATAAATTTTGTTATCATAAAATATTAGAAAAGTGGGATTGTCGGCAAAAATATGGTAGCACAAACTACTACTATCCTAACAAACGTCAGAAAGTTATCATGGCGACAAAAAGAGAGAATGGAACAACCTTCAGAATTATTAAATCATGATTTGAACCTTAAACAGACATGGAGACTAAAATTTGTTTTGTCAAAATTTAGACCCATGTCTAGGATTTAAAATTAGTATAAATTGTTTTTTTAGGTTTTATTCGAAATTCGCTAATAAATTGTAAAATTTTTTTAATTTTGACTTTGGACTTCGGGAAAGAAATGGCAGTTTCGAAAATAATTTCAGCATATACTGAGCAATAATATGCGTTAACAGTTGTATTAAATTTAACATAACTAAAATAACCCCAAATTATGACAAAAAAATTACGTTTTTACGAAATTTAGAGAGTTCAAATAGCTGTTACGGTGAAGATGTACAAGATTTCGAGTACAATTTTAGTTTTTATTTTCTATATCTGAACTCACTGACGAAAAATGTAAAATTTTTAAATATTTTGAACAAAATTTTTAAAAAAGAAATTTTGAAACTGCAGTTAGAAAAATTTTTCATTTGCAAATATAAAAAAAGACAAATTCAATTATATTTTAACAAAATTAATCTATTTAGTACTTACAAGTCTTGAAGTGGTAAATCATGTCAAGTTTACAATTTTGTTTCTAATGATTTTTTTGCTGCATATCCTTAAAGGAAACAAATATTCCTGATGAAATTGTTGTAACTCCAAAACTACACCTTGGATATTTTATTTTTCTGACTTTAATCAAACCTGTTTTAGTTATGTTTAGATTCTATTATCTTTTTTGTAAAACTAAATCATTGTTGTTTGATTTTTCGCCAAAACAAAAAATATTCACATTTTCCCCATACAAATGGGGGCATGGCTATTTGTGATGGAGACGGCATGGGTCATCAATATTTTACAGAAGTTTTGACATTCGAAAAAAAATAGAGGGTATACGTTTCCAGAAATTAAAATTTATTTTTTTCGGGGCACTCTAATACATGACTCAAGAAGCAGAAAAAATTTTATATATGGACATTTCTCCAACGTCGAAATGTTACATTCGTATGCATTCCAAGGGGAAAACCCATATTTTAAATGATAATTGATAAAAGGCGAAACATTAAGCTCTTGATTAGCACTATACTTTGTGCTAAGGTTTTGTTTTTTTTATTTTGGCAATTTTTGGTTTTCAAGAAAATTACAAGAAACCAAGACATTCGCATGCGACATAAACGGTAAAGTTGCTTTCAAAGCAAATCAATCAAACACTTAATTTTCGAATGCGACATTTTTTCCACTATGCTTTTATATTTATTATTTTACTTTTTCAATGAAATATTGGTCTTAGACCCACCTTTAAGTATACCGATGGACTTAGAATCACACCTTGAGTCGATTTAACGATGTCAGTCCGACCTTGCGTCCGTCTGGTTGGAAGATTGAAATCAAAAAATTTGATGAAATTTGGCACAGACATTTCTTTCCACAGTAAGACCATAGCTATTAAAAATGGATAAAATTGGATCATTATTGTTGGTGTCTTCCATTGGTCTGGTTTCCCGGAATTGAGATTTTGACCTCAAATTTGAGTAATTTTCTTGAAATTTAAAATAATACTGTTTATATAAACAAAAACCTTTGTGCCAAATTTCATTAAAATCGATCTTTTAAAAGTCATTAAAATGCTTGTAAATCTGAAGAAAATGACGAGATTTGTTTGTTAATTTATACATTTTACATTTACAATTTCGCACGCTATAAAGTTCAAATACGTAAACAGAATAAAGCGCTGACTATTTTTCAGCAATTTAGTTTTTTTCTTTTGTTAAATTTGAAATAAAAATATATATTTGTAGCCTGAGACTGATGCGTACTGTTCAAATACCTTCGAACCAATGATAAAAAATTTTATTTTTCAATGTCGCACGCTACATCGAAATATACGGTAAAGCAAAGGAAAAATTTACCTTAATTGGTAATTAATTCGTTCATTTTACATATTATTCACATTATTTACATATAAACTGAGATTTACAAGAGCTAATGTCAATGCATTAGCTGCCGTGGTATAGCAGGTTAGTCATCTGCCTAGCATACAGAGGTCCCAAGTTCGATCCCCGGCCAGACCCACTTGAAAAAAATAAATTTTCAAAAAAGCGGCGGTTCACCTCATAACTCAGCTACCCATTGGACTATGTAAAACTTCTCTAACTAATGCATTTGCCGTTCGGAGCCATAGTTAAAACGTAGGTCCCTTTCAATGAGTCTAAAAATAGAAGCGGATGCAGCTCATTGTCTGTCAATGCATACTGTCTCCTATTAAGATCATTGATCAAAGCAAAACTTACATAAAAATATTAAAAAAAGACATTTTGCATTTATTCGACTTTACATTCGAATATTTCAAAATGTGTCATGAATTTATATAAAATTTATTTACCTTGGTTAAGTTTGATAGATTCTCTAAAAATATATTTTAAAACAACATACTTTTACAGACTTAAATTCTTTTTTTTTTTTTTCTTTTGACATTTCTGTGGAAATGCCCATATAATGCATACGTCGATGTTGAATTTACTTCTTTCTCAGCTTTTAGTTACATGTAAAAAGGTTTTTCAGAAGAAAATAAAAGTTGCTCTAATTGCAATTTTGTCATATGACTTTGCGTCTGACTTTTACAGAAGCAATGTTTTTAAGGAACACACAGAACGTACAATTTGATGTAAAAATATCTCATCTGATGGCAGCATAAGTAAAAATACATAAAAAATTTATAGAATCAACAAATCGATTTTATGTTTTGAAAATAAAAATTCGAAAATATTTACTCGCACAAACACTTTTGTCTCTTTATGGTTCAAATGTGAGACAGACGGAATGTGTCAGTATTTATAAGATCATTAATTTTTTAATGTTTTATTTGATGTTTGAAATGAATACGATTCGAAATGAAAGCATTCATTTTGAATAACAAAAGATTATAATACATTTTGTTCATTATTTATTTAGTTTTTTTTTTTTAGTTTATATTTTGTGTTTTTTTTTCATCTAGTTAACAAAAGAGCTTTAGCTGACTTCTTTAGCAGATCTTTTGTGTTTACCGTTAAACATTATAATTTGTTAAAAATTATAATAAAACTCTAAACCTACAACAAATGACAATTAAATAAATTCATGAAGAAATTTTTGAAGCGAGGGATAATTTGAATGTTATTTAATTTTGTAATTATATTTTAAACTTATAATGTATTAACACATTTATGAATTAATTTATTTATTTTTGTGCATATTTTGAAAAACCGTTTTACTTGTTTAATTATTATTTTTTTTTTTTCGAAAAACTAAAACAAATGAAAGTTTTTTTTATAGGATTTTAGAGCTGTATAATATAGAAACTGGGTAATATTGATATATTGAAGTTTTTAGAGATTCTTTCTGAAGTTTTTAGAGATTCTTTATAATCATACGAGTACTTTCAAGCATTATTTCAAATCATTCATTCATTTGTTCATCATACTCACACTTACAATATATAGTTATCTAGTAGTTTTCTGTAGCATTTTTTCTTTTAAATCTAAACAGATGTTCTCTTAAAATAATACCACAAGAGAAAATAGGAAAAGTTTTAAAAGAAAATTGTCAGAAATAAAAAAAATAAAAATAAATGTAGCCATAAAAGAGTTATGGACTTGAAAATATACACAAAACAATTGTTATATACATAAGTTTATATTGTATACATTTATATGTATGTTCATCTGTAGCTATTCATTATAACAATCTCCCAACTTCAATCTTGACCATGTATCATGGTCTTTGGTTTAGAAAATTCATTGAAGTTTTTATAAAGAAGTGAAGCAGCTCTTATTAAAAAAGAAATAAATAAAAATATACGTTAAAGTGACCATAGCTTTAAAAAAATTCAATAACAAGTACACGTTTATTTTAATATATATTTCATTATAGATTTTTTGATCTACATAAATACAACTAAGAAGTAATTATAGTCGGTTATGTTCTTCCTATCGTCAACTTTTCTATAGAAAACTTTTCCTATAGTCAACTTTGCTATAGAAAACTCTTCCTATAGTCAACTTTGCTATAGAAAACTCCTCCTATCGTCAACTTTTCTATAGAAAACTCTTCCTATCGTCAACTTTTCTATAGAAAACTCTTCCTATCGTCAACTTTTCTATAGAAAACTCTTCCTATCGTCAACTTTTCTATAGAAAACTCTTCCTATCGTCAACTTTTCTATAGAAAACTCTTCCTATCGTCAACTTTTCTATAGAAAACTCTTCCTATCGTCAACTTTTCTATAGAAAACTCTTCCTATCGTCAACTTTTCTATAGAAAACTCTTCCTATCGTCAACTTTTCTATAGAAAACTCTTCCTATCGTCAACTTTTCTATAGAAAACTCTTCCTATCGTCAACTTTTCTATAGAAAACTCTTCCTATCGTCAACTTTTCTATAGAAAACTCTTCCTATCGTCAACTTTTCTATAGAAAACTCTTCCTATCGTCAACTTTTCTATAGAAAACTCTTCCTATCGTCAACTTTTCTATAGAAAACTCTTCCTATCGTCAACTTTTCTATAGAAAACTCTTCCTATCGTCAACTTTTCTATAGAAAACTCTTCCTATCGTCAACTTTTCTATAGAAAACTCTTCCTATCGTCAACTTTTCTATAGAAAACTCTTCATATCGTCAACTTTTCTATAGAAAACTCTTCCTATCGTCAACTTTTCTATAGAAAACTGTTCCTATCGTCAACTTTTCTATAGAAAACTGTTCCTATCGTCAACTTTTCTATAGAAAACTCTTAATATCGTCAACTTTTCTATAGAAAACTCTTCCTATCGTCAACTTTTCTATAGAAAACTCTTCCTATCGTCAACTTTTCTATAGAAAACTCTTCCTATCGTCAACTTTTCTATAGAAAACTCTTCCTATCGTCAACTTTTCTATAGAAAACTCTTCCTATCGTCAACTTTTCTATAGAAAACTCTTCCTATCGTCAACTTTTCTATAGAAAACTCTTCCTATCGTCAACTTTTCTATAGAAAAACTCTTCCTATCGTCAACTTTTTTATAGAAAAACTCTTCCTATCGTCAACTTTTCTATAGAAAACTAATCCTATCGTCATCTTTTCTATAGAAAACTAATCCTATCGTCAACTTTTCTATAGAAAAACTCTTTCTATCGCCAACTGTTCAATAGAAAACTCTTCCTATCGTCAATTTTTCTATAGAAAACTCTTCCTATAGTCAACTTTTCTATAGAAAACTAATCCTATCGTCAACTTTTCTATAGAAAACTAATCCTATCGTCAACTTTTCTATAGAAAACTAATCCTATCGTCAACTTTTCTATAGAAAACTTACCCTATCAACTTTCAACTTTTCTATAGAAAACTCTTCCTATCGTCAACTTTTCTATAGAAAACTCTTCCTATCGTCAACTTTTCTATAGAAAACTCTTCCTATCGTCAACTTTTCTATAGAAAACTCTTCCTATCGTCAACTTTTCTGTAGAAAACTCTTCCGATCGTCAACTTTTCTATAGAAAAACTCTTCCTATCGTCAACTTTTCTATAGAAAAACTCTTCCTTTCGTCAACTTTTCTATAGAAAAACTCTTCTTATCGTCAACTTTTCTATAGAAAAACTCTTCCTATCGTCAACTTTTCTATAGAAAAACTCTTCCTATCGTCAACTTTTCTATAGAAAAACTCTTCCTATCGTCAACTTTTCTATAGAAAAACTCTTTCTATCGTCAACTTTTCTATAGAAAAACTCTTCCTTTCGTCAACTTTTCTATAGAAAAACTCTTCCTATCGTCAACTTTTCTATAGAAAAACTCTTCCTTTCGTCAACTTTTCTATAGAAAAACTCTTCCTATCGTCAACTTTTCTATAGAAAACTCTTCCTATCGTCAACTTTTCTATAGAAAACTCTTCCTATCTTCAACTTTTCTATAGAAAAACTCTTCCTATCTTCAACTTTTCTATAGAAAAACTCTTCCTATCGTCAACTTTTCTATAGAAAAACTCTTCCTATCGTCAACTTTTCTATAGAAAAACTCTTCCTATCGTCAACTTTTCTATAGAAAAACTCTTCCTATCGTCAACTTTTCTATAGAAAAACTCTTCCTATCGTCAACTTTTCTATAGAAAAACTCTTCCTATCGTCAACTTTTCTAAAGAAAACTAATCCTATCGTCATCTTTTCTATAGAAAACTAATCCTATCGTCAACTTTTCTATAGAAAAACTCTTCCTATCTTCAACTTTTCTATAGAAAAACTCTTCCTATCTTCAACTTTTCTATAGAAAAACTCTTCCTATCGTCAACTTTTCTATAGAAAAACTCTTCCTATCGTCAACTTTTCTATAGAAAAACTCTTCCTATCGTCAACTTTTCTATAGAAAAACTCTTCCTATCGTCAACTTTTCTATAGAAAAACTCTTCCTATCGTCAACTTTTCTATAGAAAAACTCTTCCTATCGTCAACTTTTCTATAGAAAAACTCTTCCTATCGTCAACTTTTCTATAGAAAACTCTTCCTATCGTCATCTTTTCTATAGAAAAACTCTTCCTATCGTCAACTTTTCTATAGAAAACTAATCCTATCGTCGTCTTTTCTATAGAAAACTAATCCTATCGTCAACTTTTCTATAGAAAAACTCCTCCTATCGCCAACTGTTCAATAGAAAACTCTTCCTATCGTCAACTTTTCTATAGAAAGTCTTCTTATCGTCAACTTTTCTATGGAAAACTCTTCCTATCGTCAACTTTTCTATGGAAAACTCTTCCTATCGTCAACTTTTCTATAGAAAACTCTTCCTATCGTCAACTTTTCTATAGAAAACTCTTCCTATCGTCAACTTTTCTATAGAAAAACTCTTCCTATCGTCAACTTTTCTATAGAAAAACTCTTCCTATCGTCAACTTTTCTATAGAAAACTCTTCCTATCGTCAACTTTTCTATAGAAAACTCTTCCTATCGTCAACTTTTCTATAGAAAACTCTTCCTATCGTCAACTTTTCTATAGAAAACTCTTCCTATCGTCAACTTTTCTGTAGAAAACTCTTCCTATCGTCAACTGTTTAATAGAAAACTCTTCCTATCGTCAACTTTTCTATAGAAAGTCTTCCTATCGTCAACTTTTCTATGAAAAACTCTTCCTATTGTCAACCATATGATATGAAATAAGCAGGAAAAAGAGATTTAAGTTAAATTTAATTGATGAGGTAGAAGAGGTAGACTTTAACATCTGGTCACTCAAAACTTTACACACATCAAAACCACAGCAAAATTAAACTTACATATGTATGTACGTATACGGGTATATTTGAAAATATGTAAAAGAAGAAGAAAACTCCAAACAAATTTCTTAAATCCACAAACATTTCTCTCCAATGGACGTTACAATTTTGAAAACAACTTTTTAAATTGCTACTCGTACCGCACAACAACACTCATCGCTTCTTGCTGTGATCATTCAACTAATTCAGTTAATAAACTGACGTGAATTAAACCGCTCGTCTACGATTTACAATGGACTCATGTTGTGCCATTACAAGAAGTTGCAATAACTAACTGCAAGCCGCGTATAATCTTTTGGTAGAAAAACATGTGAAATGAAAGAAAATAGTGAAATAAAATAGAAAAGATTAAACAACTTATAGATAAAATTAGCAATATTTAATTTTACAAAGATGGCAAATATCTACTAAAAGGTGTCAGCTTAAATCTGTTTAAATACATTTAAAAATACTTGTTTGCACAAGTGCATTACAACGTTAATAGAGTCATTTTAAAACTTCATTCATGCGTTTTTGGATACATCCAAGTACTGGAACAATGTTAATTTAAAAAACTATATAAATATTTTTAAATTTTGTGAGGCATTCACATTTAGATTACCTGTATCGTACTACTCGTGTTAATGTGAATGTCACAAATTCCAAATTTAGCGATGAAAATATTTCTTGTGATTAAAGTGCCCCGTTCACATTGGCTTCGATTTTTTTCCAGTTTTTTGCATTAAACAATTAAATAATCTTAAAAATAAAAGAGTTATTAAAAAAATCGTAGTAAAATTAATACGTACGAATGTGATGCGCTACTTTCTTTTTAACATTTTTTAAATACATAGATAATAAATTTGTATTTCTGGTTTATATTCGACTTTATTAAATGGCTTGGAAATGTGTAACAAAATAAAAATGATAACTTTTAAACCGTCAAATCTGTGAGTGAAACAGCGAAACTACATTTTTTGGCTGCATTATTATTGTTGAGCCGGATTTTAGTTGCTACGGAATACTATTTGGGTATATAAAAAGAAGGTTTGCATTAAGTTTTTCGAAATTAGCTTTATTAACATTTTTGCTGAATTCTCGCTTGTCGGAAAGCACTTAACCTTTGACCGAGCTCTAAGAGTATTTGTAACTATGTCAAATATATAGCTTCGCGACCTTGCTGTAAAACGGGTTTTAGTGGATCTCAACATAATCAAGTTTCCAGGGCCGGATGACATTCCATCACTGGTCTTGAAGCAGTGCTGTGTTGAAGGTTGCAAATAAAAATTACGTCCAATAGCAATTTGATCTCAAAAGTTATGGAGAGTGCAGTAAACCCAAATGTTAACAGGTATCAGACCTCTCAAAAAACACATACGTTAATATTTGCATTTGTGATAAACGGCTTTGAAAGCTCTTATGGTCAGTGTTGGCAGATTTTCATCTTTCTTCATAAGTTCGAGCATTAAAATTCTTACCTGGCAGCGCTGACTTTGAAAATAACACTGACTTTGCAAAGACAATTTTACGTAAGTGTGAGCGGGATAAACATAGTTGCATCACGCTCATACATAGTGTGTCGGTGTAAAAGCTCAAAAACTCGCACATTGTGCAAAAGTTCGCACATTGTGCTGTGGAGCTGGACGGCTCTGTTCTAAAATCTAACAAACAATTAAGCATACGACTTCTTATTGAAAAAATGGTATCAATCAAAAAAGCTTTTTGTCAAAAGTAAAGTTCTAGCTTTGAGTATTTGCAAGGCGTTTGATAGAGTGTGGCACGGAACAATTCTATCAAAACTTATTGCTTTTGAAATCGGTAATAACTTCTCTTGATTATCGAGCTTTCTCAGAAATGGCACTATACGTGTTGTTAAGAAGGGATCTCATTGAACGAGTTCAGGGGTACCGTAGGGTTCTGTTCTTTCCCCACTCTATTTCATATTCTCATAAACGACCTTTAACACCAAACTTCCAATCATATCTAAATCTTTTGCAGATGAACACGAATAGCAAGTCGTGTTTACTAAATCGTAGAGCAAACTATTTAGAGGTTATCGCTATGAGACAATATATTAATGAATCATTAAACCGCGTTTTAAAAAGAATTTCAGAATGGGGTCATGGGAATCAAGTTGACTTCATTACGCGGAAACCTCAATGTTGTATGCTTATGTATAAAAGCATGGCGGATGGTGATACTTGGTATGTATTAATGGTTGGTAAAAATATTTCGAAATGAGATGCTATTGATGTTCTGGGCGTTAGAATTCAATGTGATATTGGTTGGACTAACCACATTTTTCAAGCGTCGAAAGAAGCATTCAAGTGCGTAGGTTTTCTAAAACGGTGAAAGTGGTTCTTCATCCCGTCTGATCTCCTTACTATTTATACCACCTCATGTATGGGTCGGTGCTCCAAAATCTATTTTGTAGCTTGCCGATCGAGTACTGAAAAGGGAGTATGTGCTTATCGGTGACTGTGGGGTTGAGTCAGGCTGTTCTAACGACGTACGCTAACGAATTCAATTTTTTTTAAGCAATATACTTTTATCTGTTAGAGCTCACCCCTTAGTAGTAGATTAGACAGTAGGCAGAACCACACGCGACAGAAAAAATCGTTCTTTGGAATTTGCTTCTCAAAGAAATTTTCCTACTATTTAGTTGCTATATAGGGGTTGATTGGTTTTAACTTGATAAGTCCAAATTTATCTTGGTTATTATTTTATTATTATATTCTTATACGAGCAATAATTGTATGTATATATATATATATATATATATATATATATATATATATATATATATATATATATATATATATATATATATATATATATATATATATATATATATATATATATATATGACTATCTCGAAACGGCTCTAACGATTTTGATAAAATTTGGACAGTGGGTATCTTTTTTGATGTATAGGTCGAAGAAGAAGGGACTTTTGGAACCTTTGCCTCTAAGAGGGTAAAAAAGGGAAAAATCGAAAACGCTATATCTTATTAAGTAATAGGCATACGTTTCAAACAGCTATGAAAATAAATGGACAGGTGTTTGGTACTTTTTTGAAACTATGTCCGATAAGGGGTAAAAAAGGGTGAAAATAGTTTTTTTGGTAGCTTTTTAACCCACTCTTATATTTTAAACTAAGGAATATAGAAAGAAATTTTGTACTGCAATCAATAGATGTGAAAGAAATATTTAACATGTATTTGGTACTTTTTTGATTTTGTGGCCAAAATGTGTAAAAAAGGGATAAACTGATAACTTAACATCTACAAAAGTAATATGAAAAGGAAAATTATGTTAACTGCTTTCTAATAAAATGTACCGAATTCAATTGGTACCAAAGAAGTACCAATTATGCATATGGAACTTTTTGAAATTAGGGGATAAAAAGGGGGAAAAATTAGTAATGTTATAACTTTAAAACAAATGAATGTTTGTCTGTATGTATGTTCTTTATAGAATAGTAAACTGTGAATTTGATCATGTTACGCTCTTTAGCAAAGATGTTGCGGATAAGCCGGCGGAGGTATTTAAGTTGGTAAACCGAATTTCCGACACTGAAAATTACTAAAATTAATTAAATCGTAAACTGTACATTTGATCATACTATGATCATTTGCAGAGTTGTAGCGCATGAGCCGGCGGATGCTTTTTAATTGGTGTGAATAATTTCCGACAGGTGGCGCTACTGAAAATTACTCAAAGTCAATTTAATCGTAAGCTGTACATATAATCATGCTATAATCTTTAGCAATGTTGTTGCACATGAGCCGACGAAGGTTTCTTAGTTGGTATGAAGAAATTTCGACAGGTGGCGCCACTGAAATTTACTTAAAGTCAATTTAATCGTAAACTGTACATTTAATCATGCTATAATTTTTAGCAAAGTTATTGCGGATAATCCGACGAAGGTTTATTAATTGGAATGACCAAAGTCCGACAGGTGGCGCCACTGGAAATTACTCAAAATGAATTAAATCGTAAACTGTGCATTTGATCAGACTATAAGTGAATTAAATCATAAACTGTACATTTGATCATGTTATGATCATAAGCAAAGTTGTTCCGCATAAGCAGATGAAGGTTTCTTAGTGGTATGAACGACTTCAGGCGGCGCCACTGAAAACTACTCAAAATGAATTAAATCGTAAACTGTGCATTTGATCAGACTATAATCTTTAGCAAAGTTGTTGCGCATGAGTCGACGGAGGTTTCTGTTGGTATGACCAATTTTCAAAATTATTTAAAATGAGTTAAACTGTAACTGTATAAAATAAAATATATAAAAACTTTAAAATTTGCCTAAAAATGCTTATCATAAAGCCCCGAGCAAGGCTCGGTCAACCAGGTACTGATTTATCTTAACTGTGGACACTGACATTCTCGTGGTATCACCTGAGGACAACGTTAATACCCGTTAATGTAGTGAGCTAACATGTGTCGCGAGTTCTCCCATAAGAACGATAAAAATGTGGGTTAGAACGTCGGGTTAGTAACCCACTTCGCAAAAGAACAATTATTATGAAAAAGGTCGTCCGAAACTTTCACGGAAAAACCAAGTAAAGAAAAATCTTTAAAAGCTTGGCCTACGAAATTGGAGAATATGCACATGAGTTCCAAGCGCATGGAATTCTAAAATATGCTCGACCTTTGACCTTAATAGGTTGTAAATATAGACCATTTAAGTAAGTTGTTATATTGAGAAGTTCAAATCAAATGTCGTAAACACAACTCCATTTAACATTTTCGTTAACCTGCGGATATTTCTGGTGAACTGTAATGTTTATCATTGTACTACATAAGCAAAAAAAAATAATAATATTACTAGCTTCCCCGTTGAACAATCAGGAGCGCTTAAAAAGCTCTTAGTCGGCCAATATTTATGTCAGCCAGATCGACTAAGTCTTTAAAGTAATTTAAGCCCATAGTTAGTGCCTTTGTATATTTACTACAAGGCAGCCGAATTGCAGATAAAATGTCTTATGCGCTCCTCTTCTTTGTAATGACAATTTCTGCAAGTCAATAGTTGAACATTTAACCCAGCAAAAAGATTTTGAAATAGTTAGGACCCTATAAACAAATAATTCTCATTACACAAGGAAATCCTATGATAATTAATTAATTCTATTTAGATATTATATGTAAAAGTAATTCAAGTGTAAATACAAACTACATACATACATATAAACATTCATTATTGCTTGATCTCAAATGCAACAACACAAAATAAAAGTTACAAAAAACTCGAAAACCTGGTTCAATGATATTTATAGTAACTGACAGATAGACAGACTATCTGTCGCTTTGTCTATTTGACTGGATGTGTAATGAATGTCAAAAATGATGACGAAGATGTTATTGTGATATATGGTAATGAAAAGATGTCTAGATTGAGAGCTGCTGTCAAATTGGAGACTTGGATTTTACTTACTCTCCGAAAAAAAAAACCTTTTGTAATTTTTCATTTAACAAAGTTATTAACAAGTTTGTTTCGTGTTGGCCATTTAAACGTATTAACGATAAAATATTATTTTTTATCATTGTTTTTGATGTTTGTTTTCATTAGCTTTTTGTCTGTTTGCCTCAAACTGCAAAATCAACTAAAGTTGCACAGTGGAATAGAATGTCGCTTTCATTTACGCAAACTACAAGATAGTAGTTCGGCCAAAGAATAAAAAATGCAACGTTAATGATTTAATAGTTTATTATCACAAACGACTAAAGCTACAGCTGATATTTTAGCAGTGCGTACTTTTTTTTGATGACATTTTTTTAGGGGTTAAAAAATAGATTATACGTAATGTTAAAAATAAAAGTATTCGCGATTGGTATTTTTTCAAAAATGTCCCGAGTAGGCGCAAACAATTTTTCTCGGTCCTTTTTCATCCATTGTGATTTTTACCAATAAACTTTAAAACTAAATCGATTAACCTTAACAAAAATCAAATACGTATCAGTTACTTTTAGACCCCTTTTGGGTTAAAAAGGGTACAAGGGGAAAAATCGGTAACATTATTTAAATTATCTATGAAAATACTAATTTATATATTTGGTAGTTTTGTAGATTGCGCATTCAGATCAGATATCAGGAGAGTGTGACTTAACGCCAAAGTTTGGACACGAATCTAATTACCACAAAGAAAAAATTAGATCGATATGTATAACTGCTTAGCCGTACCTATATAGAACTAGCTTTTAAAGACTGTATAGCTTTTAAAGAATGTATAAAACAAAATAGGTTTTTATAGAAAAAAGTTGAAATAATTGTTTTTGAATTTTAAAGCTTACCAAAAAATAAAGCGAAACTTTTGATAAATACTTGCTTGATTCCTTGTCATTTTAAAATCGGTCTGTAAATGTGCGAATATCTCAAAATTTTGCGCGTGTTTCGACATTTTTAATAAAAATTAATATTTGTACTATGTATATATTTAAATATACCTAGTAGGAAACCAACCGCGTACCTTTCATTCAGACAGTGTCTCGGCAGGGCTATATCTGACAGAAATGAATACATCCACAATCATCCTTTGTTTTCTCTTCCGAATCCTTATTGAATAAAACCTGAGCAAATTTTCAATATATCCTTAACAGAGCCGTTAATTCTTTACACTTAGCCACGCTATGCCCGTACTTTTTAACAATTTTTCTCTCCTTAGCATTGAGTAGCTTAGGATACCCACTTGCCATCTTTTTGAAATAGGTAACACCTTGTTGCAGTGCTTAAGGCTTTATCTATTTGGATAATACTTAAGAAAACTGCAGTTATATTCTTTTTAGAGCCGTAAATTCCTGCAAATTTAACTACGCTGTGCATCGTGTAGCTCAAGATACCCATTTGCCATCTTTTTGAAAAAAGCCACTCCTTATTGACTACTGTAGAGCTTTCAGCTTCACCTCATTAGATAAAACTTGAGAAAATTACCAAAATATTATTGGTAGAGGCTTAATATATCTATGCTTTGCCTCTGCTTCTTCACCAATTTCATCTAATTTGATTAGAGAGCTTAGGATCCCTTCTGAACTTCTTTTCCTTATTCAGTTTCTATTTTATTCTAAGGCGATGCTGTCAACACAGTGTGCTACCGAAGTATAATATCGCAATGAATAACAATGGCTTAAGTTGACATAAGTGCTTTTTCATTTATATTCTTTAGATCAAGATCTATCACTCAGCTAAATTTCAAGTATAAAATATTACTAATAAAACTATACGCATTTATATATTAACTTTATTATACAATACCCTTATATCTTTTAGACAAAACCAAGGAAGATATAATGAAGGTAGTTTCACTGGCTTTTACTAAATTTTAATAAGGGTTTTTGAAGTTTATTTTTTATGGCATATGAAGTATAGCGTTGCCACATTATTTAGTACAATTTGGAAATTCTTAAATATTATGTGTAATATATATTTTATATATAAAAGCCAAATTAACATCCAGCTTGGAAAAGGCGGTATAAACACGTAAAAAACCGAAAAAAATTGTTTTCTTATTGTAAAAACTAAAATAAAAATTTCAAACGATTACAATTTGCATGCTGCTTTATTTTTCATACGATAGGATTTTGGAAATATACGATCATGTTATATAGATACTCCTGGCGTGAATTCCTTAATACTGAAGAATTAATGCAAAAATATTTAGCCTTGCGTACATCCACTTTGGCATATTATGCTCTTTTATTTCAGGTTTAGGTTTTTAAAGTACCTTTTCTTTATGAGCAAAGTAAATAGCATGTACTGTAGTTTTCAGTACTACAGTACTGAAACCCACTGAAATCCTCAATACATATATTAGTTACGATTTTTAAGCGCACCCGTTAAAGCTTTCATTAATATGTTCCAGAAAACTGGAATATAAAATGGAATATATAATATTTTTCAACACCTACAATATGGATAGAGTTTATATGATTTTATATAGGTTAACATCAAAGAATTCAAATGATGTGGAAATTTACGCCTCTTGGTATGTGTTTCATATTTGCCGATTCCCAAACCAATGGTAGCGGATCAGATTCCAATAGTACCCATAGTAGTCTTGGATTATTTACAAGAATTTGCCTCATACAGAAATGAGAAAATACTTCGTCGGAGGAGGAAGTAACCCTATCCATTTCATGGCTACAACAAAAACGAAAAATACAGATAAAAACTTGTAAATTTATCAACTTAATAAATATTATCAGCAACATTAACCAAAGTCTACGGTGACAGCAATACAGCATCAACAATAGGAGCATTTATTCTCATAAGAGGATCATGCAACATCCGTCAGCGAAGAAAAGGAACTTATAGTGACAAACTAATTAACAAATATATTAGCCGTTAGTTAAATTAGCCATTGAGACTTCTGAAACTATAATAAGAACAGACTTTGTATTAAGATAAATTCTTCCTGATTATGAATAAAAAGAATTACGTGATTCTCTTCTTCTACCGAAACGTCAAACTCTCCTTCGCTGACAACGAGAATGATATGATAATGATCTTTTCATACCGGAATCAACTAACAAAAACATAACGTTTTATTTTAGTATTTTTATAATTTAAAAAATTTTTTGATTTGAAATAACAATTCTATTTTGAAAAATAAATTAATTTCTATTACTTCAAATCGCCGCTGAGACAACAATTTTAGTTATGTGTTTTTGTCTAAGTATTCAGGAAATTTAAAAAATCAATAAAATTCTATTATATGTTTAAAGCTATCCAGCTCTTTTCTCCTAGAACAAGTAAAATATAGGTAAACGGTTACGTTTACAGATGCATAAGCAAAAAAAGTTTTAAATTCTGTAATAAAAGAGTGTTCAAATTTTAACACTTAACTCATATTGTCGGCGCAGGAACAAAAAAAAGGGAAGACTTAACATAATATGGTAGCTTTATTTCTATTGAAATGTCAGAACCCTTAGAATTGTCAGAAAGTGAAATTAAATTTAGTAACGTAAAGTGAAATTACCTTCATTTTAATATACCTTGGACAAAACACTTAAGATTTCAAAACACGAAATTTCGACTTAAGCTATTATTATTTATTGCCACAGATATGTAGTCGTTTTATTTTATTAACACAAATTTGGCAAATTACAGTTTTTACAAAAATTATGCATGAAAAAAATAAACTTAAAATTCCCATTATCTTACGATTTACGAGCGTTTTAGTGATTTTTGTCTCATTTAGTTCGTTTTGGCAGAAGAGTTTGTATGGGAGCTATGGTCAAATGGGGATCGATTTCAACGAAAATTGGTACAGTGGTTTTAGTTTACACAAGCAGTATTTGTTTTAAATTTTATGAAAAATAATATTTGTGGCCAATATATCAATTCCGGGAAGTGGTACCTATGGGAGGTACCATAAATAATAAACCGATTTTGACGAATTTCAACAGCCATGGTCCCACTATCAAGAAAATAATATGTGCCAAATTTCATCAAATTATCTTTAGAATTGCGACCTGTACTGTAATTACATGGGGGTCCAGCCAGCCGTCCAGACGGACTGACATCGCTAAATCGACTCAGAAAATGGTTCTAAGAATATTGGTATACTAAAAGGTGGGTTTAAGACAATGTATTAAAATACTAAAAAAAGTATTGAAATGTTTTTACTCGAGTAACTCGATTACTCGTTCAAAATTACTTAAATAAATCTTTTTATGAAACTAGCGATTTTAATTTACTCAAACGATTAATCGATTTAATTTTTCCGATTAATCGAGCAAACATTAGTAGTCACCTATGTCTATAACCCCCCCTAGCTCATTTGTAATACCGGGTCATTTTCTTTACATAGGTAATACTTAAAATTAACTCTGACGTAGCCATAACAAAATAAAATTCATCCGTATATTCAGACATTTTAGAATTATTTGCATTTTTCTATTCATCCAATTCCACTGTGTTGGTTGTCCGACAAAATTTAGTTAGTTTGGATTTGAATTTCAAATGAGAGTATCTATTGAGTCTTCATACATACACACATGTAAATATTAGTGTATCTGTCGGTTTGTAACCGTGTTTTTGTGTGCTCGTTTTGGTTTGGAGTTCATTCATTCATCCATTGGGGTTTTGTGTTGAAGCTCATCGACATTTATGCGTGCGCCGTGGTTAAGAAAACAACGCGTGTAGCTGAAAGGCGGCTTTTAAAAGAAATATTCGTATCTAGATACATTTTCGAATTTAACGGTTAAATTCAAATAAAACACCAAAAATTAGTGAATTGCTTTTTACATTAGGCAAGATATAAAAGTGAAGAAAATTTTATTAATTAAAATCGAAAACCATAAAGAAATTAAATAAAGAAAAAAACAAAAATCCCAGGTATTAAACCTGCAAATAAAAAAAAATTATGAAATATGAATTTAAACAATAATTTTGGCCAAATGCAGACAAATCTGGTGCATGTTTGAGGTAAATAAAGTGTTGCAACAAGAAAACATGTGACAGGTTTTGAAATAAAAAATCCAATGGATAAAATTTTATTTGAATAGGAAAAAATCAACTTAACAATATTTTGCAATTAAAGTCAATTTCTCATGAACGATGCAGTTGTTTCTTGTTGCTTTTAAAGTTTTACTAATTATTGCAAAAATTTATTAAAAAATGAAAAAGATACAAAAAATACAACAAAAAAAAAATACTTTAGAGTGAAAGTAAAGTTATGAACCAAAAATGTTAAAATCATTAAAGTCTATTTAACTTAAAATAAATCAATAGAAATACACTCAAAGATACATAAGTGTATCTGTATGTATAAGAAAATAAGAGAAAAAAAAGAAAAAATATTTCATCTTAAGTTTAAAACAATTAGTTAAAGAAAATCCACAAAAAGTTGTTAAAATTAAATAAAATAAAAAATATATTTTATTTGATTTGTCCAAAACTAAATTTTGCATTAACAATTTCTCGATCCTCTAAAAACTTATAAAAATCTTTTATCTAGCTATAAAAATAAATAAATTGTAATTTTATTTTAATTTTTGTTTTACAGTGCCTAACAGAAAAAAAGATCAGCAAACGAATTAACAGCAAATTACATGTTGGCATGTGAAATTAACAACTTGTAAAAAAATAAAATAAATAAAATTAACTAACTACCATTTAACAACTTACACAAGAATTTACAAACAAAAAACAAGATTTTTTCTTTTTTTAAACAAAAATATAACAATAAAAAAATTAATTAAAAAATTTAACAACAAAATGTTTATTCATGAATTAAATTGAAATTTTTAAACGAAAACACTTGCAAAAGTTACATAAACCAAAAAAAAACTGCAGAAACTTTTTAAAAAGTACAATAATTCAGATTTTAAGAATATGGTTACATGCAAATCGGATAATCAAGTTGTTGCAATACCAAAAATGAATTCAGTTCGTACACGCAAAACTCACGGTAGCAATTCTTCTGGCACTCGTCTTTTGGAAAGCGATCATCAGGAATCCTCATCTAGTATTAGCCGCAATTCGGTCTACAAATTAAAAATCGACTTAATGTTTGATGACACAAGGTAAGTTTTATTTTTTTAATTTTTTGCCCTCTTCTTATTAAAAAACAAGTATGAAAGTGCTATAGTCGGTAAAGCCCGACCATACGATACCCTTCACCACTAAGGTCAAAGGTGTTATTTTTCCTGTATAAAGACAAATATTTGCTAAATTTTGCCATCATGCAAACATTTTCTCAAAACTTATATATTTAAGCTGTTTCCGTCATTTGGACTTATATGAGAGCTAGGGTGAAATGTGGACCGATTATCTCGAAATTTGGCAAATTGAATTAAAATTGAATTGATTTACGAGCGTTTTAGTGATTTTTGTCTCATTTAGTGCGTTTTGACAAAAGAGTTTGTATATTAGCTATGGTCAAATGTGGACCGATTTGGTACAGTGATTTAAGTTTACATAAGCAGTATTTGTTTTAAATTTAATGAAAAAATATTGATATTTGTGGTCAATATATCAATTCCGTTAAGTTTGACCTATGGGAGGTACCTTAAATAATAGACCGATTTTGACGAATTTCAATAGCCATGGTCCCATTATCAAAAAAAATAATCTGTGCCAAATTTCATCAAATTATCTTTAGAATTGCGACCTGTAGTTTGATTACAAGGTTTACATGGGACGGACAGACATCGCTAAATTGACTCAGAAAGTGATTCTAAGCCTATTGGTATACTAAAAGGTACACCAATAGACAAATATTTCTATGCGTTACATACATCAGCACAAACTTATAATACTCTTTCCACCTATGGTGGTGAAGGGTATAACAAGTAAGAAAGTACGATACCCTTCACCATTAAGTTCAAAGGTGTTCTTTTTCCTATATAAAGTCAAATATTTGCTAAATTTAGATATCATACTGTCTGTTGTTTCCGTCATTCGGACTTATATGAGAGCTAGGATAAAAAATATTTACCGAATATCTCGAAATTTGGCAAATTGATTTTTACAAAAATTATGTATGCAAAAAATCAACTCAAAATTCGTTTTTGTTTTTTGCTTTTTTTTGCATCTTGTTTTATTTATTGTAGCTTCATTTACTATGAACTAACAATAAGTTATCAACTCTTAAAATTTAAACTGCTTAATTATGGAAGTCCATTTGTTACTTCATAATTCTTTGCGTAAGTAGGATTTTTCACATTAGTAAAATCCATGTTCCTTAGCTGCTGTACATGTCGCTAGTATCCCTCCTTCTGGGTCGGATATGGCCGCGACCGTTTAGTATATTTCGAGCTTGTGAGTTTGGGTGACATGCCAAATTATTGATATAATTTACAACACGCTTAGCTTTTTCTGTTTTAACTAACGGAATTTCAAGGTCTTTGTGTAAGTTGGAGTTATTAATGTACCACGGGGCTCCATTAATTATTCTTGAAAGTTTATTTTGTCGTCTTTGTATTTTCTAAATATTTGACTCTGAGGCAGTGCCCCACAACTGAACTCTGTAACACCATATTGGTTTAATTATAGAGTTGTATAGAAGAACTTTGCAATCTACACTAAGCTTAGAATTTTTACCAATTAGCCAGTTAATTTGGGCAGATTTTAGTTTAATTTGGGTCAATTTGGCATCTATGTGACTCTTCCACGTAAGCCGTCGATCCAAGTGAATACCTAGATATTTCACCTGTGTTTGTTGGGGGAAAGCTTGGTTATTATTTTTAACAGGAGGGCACGAGTCTCTGCGCAATGTAAAGGTGATATAAATGCATTTTTATTCATTCACTTTTATCTTCCATTGGTTTAGCCACTTTTCTATTTGCAATATGTGGTTCTGTAAATTCCTAGATGCTTCAACTGGGTTTTTATTAACACTTAGGATGGCAGTATCATTTGTAGGCATTTCAGAGGTGTATTTAATATAGATAATTGGTCCTAATATGCTGCCTTGGGGAACACCAACTTCAATAGTTTGTGGAGTACTTAAGATGCCTCCTTCTTTAATAATAACGATCTCCTTCTTTAATAATAACGATCGTTTTAGTGATTTTAGTCCCACTTAGTACGTATTAACAGACTAATTTTTAAGAGAGCTATGGTCAAATGTGGACCGCTTTCAATGAAATTCGGTACAGTGATTTTGGCTTATATAAGCAGTATTTGTTTTAAATTTCATGAAAAAATATTAATGTTTGTGGCCAAAATATCAATTACGGTTAGTGAGACCTATGGTACCATAAATAATGGACTAATTTGGTCCCACTATCAAAGAAGTGATATGTGCCAAATTTCATCAAATTGCGACCTGTACTTTGATTACATGGTTTGCATGGGGGTCCAGGCAGCCGTCCAGTCAGACTGACGGACGGACTGACATCGCTAAATCGACTAAGAAAGTGATTCTAAGCCTATTGGTATACTAAAAGGATCTAAGACAAATATTTCTATGCGTTACATATATCAGCACAAACTTATAATACTCTTTCCAAATATGGCGGCGGAGAGGTATAATAACACTGTGTCACAACCGAGGTATTTTTTATGACAACAATTTTATATGCAGCCTAGCTTTGAAAACAACTGCAATATGAGAGCTTCGGATATGTCTGTGTCAGGGATGGCTAACATTTTACAATTGTACTTTTTTATACATTTTAAACCTGATTGGTACTACCACGTCCTACTTGATACAATTTTCATTTCTTAATTTTGTACTGTTCAATAATAAAGTTTTTGGAAGACTGTAACTGTAAACTGATTTTAATAAGTAGCTCAAAGCACGATTAACTTTCTCTCCCATTAGTCTTATGTTTGTAACATACAGAAATGGGTGTTAGACTAACTTATATTATTCCGATTGACTCTAAATAGATTTTAAATTCAAGTGCAATTCTAAAGTCATTTCTGTTGAATTTGGGTTAAAAAGGTTGATTATTTTAGGCACTTATGCAGGACCGGAACGCTATAATTTAGATATGGGCTTAGCCACAATTTTTTAAAATTCAGAAAATTTAAGGAATAATATACAAAGGGTCGCTGTAAGTGTATCATATTTTGCTTGAAATACTTCATATATGACCATTTCTCCCATTTAAGATCTTAATTTTAAAATCACTTTACTATCCCATGACAAGCGGTCCATACTTGACCCTTGGTATCATACTGCAAGATATTTTTCTAAGCATTATAAAATCTTCTAAATATGATAACAATAGCTTATCGCATCATAATAGTTTAGGGTACCCCAGAATCGGTCGAGCCCAACTATATTACATTCTTACTTGTATATAAAATTGTATAATTTCAATATAATTTGTGTTGTAAAAGTGGATATAAGACTATTTTCATTACTTGATTTTTTCAATTGAAAGATATTAGTACCAATTTTTAATACTTAAAATCCATATTTTACCGAAAATTTGTCGAAAGGAATTTTAATGTAAACTTTAATTGTTAAATTTTAATAGATTTTCGGATCAAGCGTGATCGAATAAGAACCATTTAGAATTTGATAGCCGTCAAATGAGCCATTTTTTGAAGCCGACATATTCAATTTTTAACACAATATATTCTGTATAAAAAATGTTACCATCATGGTCTAAAAAGTACAATTTGTTTTTATATTTGGTACAAAATCAAGAAATCAATTTTCCTTCCCTGGTCTGTGTGCATTCGTTTGCATAATTTTCTATTTAGTTCGAATATTCATGTTATCCAAACGACTTTTTCATTATGATACGTTCAAAAATTGTTTGTACGCTTCAAATATTTAATAAGGTACCGATAAAGTTAACCTCTTAATTTATTTTGTATGTTTGGGAATATAATGAATTCATTGAATCTATATTAAAAGTGTTTAAATAGCCCCTGTCTGAGCCGGAGAGGTCGAGTTCGAATTGTCGTGGTTGGGAATGATACGACTTTATAGGTAGATGTTTTCCTCTAAGATTTAATGGTCTACTTACGATTGAGACAAGTCCATTTATTCCGAAAAAAATAGAAGACTATTTGCTTTGAAAAGCTTGGAATCCGAATAATTTTTATTCATTGTAATTTTTGCGATTCAATTTTTTTTAAACTATTGCCGGATTATAAATTCAAAAATCTTTTTTACAGACAAATCTTTATTCAATATTGAATATATACTGGACTCTCCAACATTTAAGATTGCCTCAATATAACGATAAGTTACGAGGGTAGATCATTAAGTCCATGTCCTTTTGAATATCCTGTGTATTTATTGAAATAACAATACTGTCCCTACCTTATACAACTGTCAATTGAGTACTATCTAAAATTGAACAAGCTGCGTCATTTAGTTTGTTTTTTGTGGTTTGAAGAGAAAATGGAAAAAGGTGAATTTCGTGTGCTCATTAACGATTATATTTTGGTCTCTATATACGAATTAAAAAAAAATCACGATATGGTTTTAGCCGAGCTGTGAAGGATTGTGGATACTATAGGCATTCATTGCTCTGTAGTTTAAATTGTATATATGTAGTAGTATATGTAGTTTAAATTGTATGTATATATTTAAATTGTAGTATTGAACAAGGCGAATTCATTACAGGTGGTGGCAAGAATACAACAAATACAATATGACAAAATGAAACCCCATGTTGTTTTTGTAGGTTTGCTTACATTTTGTCAAATTTTTGTATGTTAAATTTCCAGGCGAATTCATCAGCTGGGCTCTTGATATCACTTTCATAATTACACTATGGTATTGAATGATTTCGAAAATTTTCGTCCCAAAAATTTAAATTTATATTGAGTCTCTTCAATTTCATTTACACTTAAAATATATATTCTCCTTTTGTCACCGGATATTATTGTGTAAAAACTAGCCTCATATCTTATATCGTTTGGATTCTATAGGCTCCCAAAATTGAACGACTCAATAACTTTTGAACGCGTTGTCAGATTTAAATAAATTTGACGTCGTTCGAAAGGATTTTAATTCCTCTTTTAGATTATAGAATAAAATGTATATATTATCCTTTTTCAAGAAACTTTACCAAGTTGACTTTATTCAGTAACAATTTTGTTATGGGCTGACCACGGGTTCTAAAGCCACAGCGATTTTTCTTTATCAACTCACAAAATGTTTATACAAAATAATTGGGTCGACAAAATTTTTGTACAAGAACGATACTCACCAATTATGAATTAACTATTCACCTTCATTAAAACTTTATACTTACTTTCATCACATCAGGTCTGGTTTTCAAGATATTAAGCATTTTATTTTTTTTTTTTTTTTTGGAAAATTTTGTTGAATAGTGTAAAGTTGTGCTGGAACATCTTTAATACTTTTCAGGTTCTGGAATCTTCAGGAGTTGTGCTTTCGTTTAAGAGTAACAGCAGTTTCATATCTGCATGTATGTTGTTGGAATTCAGCATTAAACACAAAATTTCCAATTTTTCAGTTTTGACCGTGTATTTTCTGGAATAGCAACTGAATTAAATTTTTTGTTAAACGTAAACTAGACACTTTATTGTTTAAAATCAGCTATTAAATTCTGAATCCGTTACTGAGTCGTAAACATAGCCAATTTTTTACAAATATAACCGAGACGTCAACTTTGGGAACCTGTATAATATAAACCATGAAAGTTAGAGAGCTAATTTTAACACCATGTATTCCGCTATTACGAGTTGTATATACGACCAATATCATAACAATATCTAAGCTAGTCACATTATGGAGTGGGACGAAAAATTTAAGAATTACTCTATTAGAAAGCATTCCGCAGGATGGCTGCCGTATTTACTTACAATATGGAAAGTGCAATGGCAAAAATTTATAAATTAAGCTACGAATTGGCCTTTCATATGTCATATTCTCCAGATTTAGGCCCAAGTCTATTTCTTGTTCCCATACTTAAAAAAATGATTCGACGGAAGGAGATTTAACTCCAACGACTAAATGATCTGCCAAAAAACTGATTTGTTTTAAGACCTCGACAAATCATATTTTTTAGAAGGAAATCAAAAGTTGGAGAAACGTGAGACTATGTTAAAAATTAAATACCTTTTTAAAAACAATAGTGTGTTTAATTAAAAAGTCTCGGATTTATTGACCCGCCCTCGTACTTTCATTCGATTTCATAAAACAAGAACCGATTGAAAGACCTTCGCGAAACTCGTTCATGAGCGAAATTATGGACCAAACTAAAAGTTATTTTTTCTCTGAACACGTTTCGACATGATTATAGTCAAATGAAAGGCAATGTGATGTAGATTCAAATATCTTAAATATAAATATCGTAATGTCTCGAAAACAAAAGCTAACTTTAAAAATTTACGAAAATATTTGTATTCACAGAATCCAATACTAAAGATAAAATATAATCTTATTTCATATGCAATTTCCTTGTGGAACAGTGTAATCGTTTTAGAGATTATCGGGTATTAGAGACTATTGAGATTCAGTCTTCTATGTAAAATATGATCAAATATGGACCTACCTACGGCCACTATTAGCAACTTTTGCTGATTTCAATTAAAAAAAAGTAACTGAAAAATCAAAAATCTTTTGAGAATGCCGTTCTATAAAGTAAGCCAAAATAATGATCCCATTCGGTCCAAACAGTGTAGAGATCATTCTTGTACCTAAGAAAAAATGCCTGACTAAGAAGATCTCTGTGGGGTAGACAAACACCAATAAAATTTATCAAAAGTACCTGGTAGACCGAGCCTTGCTCGGAGCTTTATGATAAGCATTTTGAGGAAAATTTTAAAGTTTTTATATATTTTATATTATAAAGTGCTAAAATAAATTTAGAGGAAAGACATTGTAGAAATATTCAGTTAATTTTGAATTATTTGATTTATTTTGTCCGACCAACACATAGTTTGCATAGTTTACAGTTTAACTCATTTTGAATAATTTTGGAAATTATTCATATCAACAGAAACCTCTGTCGACTCATGCGCAACAACTTTGCTAAAAATTATAGTCTGATCAAATGCACAGTTTACGATTTAAGTCATTTTGAGTAGTTTTCTGTGGCGCCACCTGTCGGACTTTGCTTATTCCAATTCATAAACCTTCTTCGGCTTATCCGTAACAACTTTGCTGAAGATTATAGCATGATTAAATGTACAGCATACGATTAAATTGACTTTGAGTAAATTTCAGTAGCACCACCTGTCGAAATTTCTTCATACCAACTAAGAAACCTTCGTCGGCTCATGTGCAACAACTTTGCTAAAGATTGCAGCATGATTAAATGTTAAGATTACGGTTAAAATTAAGTTTCTGTAGCGCCACCTGTCGGAAATTATTCATACCAACTAAAAAGCCTTCGTCGGCTCATGCGCTACAACTTTGCTAAAGATCATAGCATGATCAAATGTACAGTTTACGATTTAATTAATTTTTAGTAATTTTCAGTGGCGCCATGTGTCGGAAATTAGTCTTATCAACTTTAAAACCTTCGCCGGCTTATCCGCAACATCTTCGCTAAAGAGCATAACACAATCAAATTCACAGTTTACTATTCTATAAAGAACATACATACAGACAAATATTCATTTGTTTAAAATAATACTAATTTTTCCCCCTTTTTATTAACTAATTTCTAAAAGTTCCATATGTATATTTGGTACTTTTTTGGTGCCAATTGAATTCGATACATTTTTTTAAAACGCATTTAACATAATGTATAATGTTCATTTTATCCCTTTTTTACCCATTTTGGCTCCAAAATCAAAAAAGTACCAAATACGTGATTCATGTTTTTTTACATCTATTGATTGCAGTACCAAGTTTCTTTCTATATTCTTTAGTTTAAAATATAAGAGTGGGTTAAAAAGGTGCCAAAAAAACTATTTTCACCCTTTTTTACCCCCTACCGGACATAGTTTCAAAAAAGTACCAAACACCTGTCCGCTTATTTTCAAAGCTGTTTAAAACGTAATTTTAATTTTGTTTCTATACCAATTACTTTAGGAGACATAGCGTTTTCGATTTTTTCCCCTTTTTACCCGTTTTTACCCTCTTAGAAGTAAAAGTTCCAAAAGTCCCTTCTTCTTCGACCTATACATCAAAAAAGATACCCACTGTCCAAATTTTATCAAAATCGGTAGAGCCGTTTTCGAGATAGCCATTCTATATATATATATATATATATATATATATATATATATATATATATATATATATATATATATATATATATACAATTATTGCTCGTTTAAGAATATAAGATTAAAAAAATAAATACTTCAATACGAAATACGTTTTATTTAACTTGTGATGCATTTGACAATACATTCATATTATATTTGTTCCTGTACTTACACGAAACAACCCAAACTTAGTCAAAGGCCATTCCCGTACAAAATTTTCTTTGAGTACTTTCTGACGACTTCGGACTGTTTTTGGGCAGTTTTGTTAGAGAACGGGAACAAATTATGTTTAAGATTTTTTTGTTCTATTAAAAGTTATGGATACCCATTTGAAAAAAAAAACGAAAATTATTGAAAGTATTTTTAATATCAGGCCTATACCTATTTAATATATAACACTTTTACTTTAATTTGAATTTAATTAAAATTTCCCATGAATTTTCTTATATATTTAATAAAATATGTTATATTAATATATTTATATTATTTTAATATATTATTGTATTATATATTAATTTGTATTATATTAATATATTTGTAATAAATATTTAGATATTATTTTATGGTCACGGAAAAAACCTAAACTTTTTTGCATTCCTTCATTATAATAAATTTAATGAATTTTAAAATAACAAAAGAATTTGTGATTTCAATCCCCGAATTCTATTGTTCCTCTAATGTCGCTTTCGTTTCAAATCAATTATAATATTTTTGTTGTTGTATACAAAGAAAAATCAAAACCAAACAATTAAACCTCAAAGAAACGGTTATTTTTTATAATTTTAATTTAAACAATAGAGTTAGACATTAGTTTAGCTTAAAAAATTTTGTATTAATATTTTTACGCCGAAGAAATTTAAAATCGATAATAAAACATTCATTCGATTCTTAGCGGCCGAATTCTTACAAAAAGATGAATCAACCAGAAATAATCCAAAGAAGGTGTAAAAGTAAAACAATTTTTTCGCTTGTAAAGAGCGAATGTGTTTTATTTATTGAAACATATTTGAGTTTTATATATTTTTATGATCAAATTTAAAATCAAAAGCATTTAGATTTTATATTCGAAATAAGTAAGAGGATTGATTCTGTGTCAAATAGCGGTATTCGATAAACAAATTTACAAAACAATAGAATTATTTCAATTTCTTTCTTTGTCATTATATGTCGCATGCAGGTATTAAATATTGAGTGATTCTTTGATTTTCTTGTCCATTGTTTCGAAAATTTTAAAGCAGATGATATACAAATTCCGGTTTATTTATCATCTTTTTTATTTTGATGGCACTTTTCTAATTCAATAGAAAAAACAATTTACGTTTGATTTGTAATTCATTTGGAAATATGTTTGAATTCAGTAATAAATAGATGAAATATCGTAAAAATATATAAATTATGTATTTGATAAGTATTTTACCACCCAAATATTTGAAGTTTAGTATTAACACACTTTAGTATTTAAAATTTTACTGGTGTAAACGCAATTTTATTTGTATTTTTGTATTTTTCCTATTTGTTTAAGCAAAATGAAGAAGATCTTTTTCTCTTCTTCTTCTTCTTAGAACATGTGTTTCATTATAATATAGTGAAATGATGACCGATTTAAAAAATTTTGGTACACCTATTTAAGATATACAGTAGTCGCTCCGTTATGTGAACTAATTCAAACAGAGCCTGTTCTCTTAATGGAGAAGTTCACTAGATCGAGAGGATAAAATTTTTATTACATTAAGTTTTTAGTTTTAATAAGTTTTTTTTTAATAACTAATGAACATGAAAGTAGTCGGTTATATTTTTTTGTACTTTTTATGCTTCAAGGGATTTCTGCAGTATCTTGGCTCTGCATTTGCGCAATACTAAAATATCATTATTTTCACTCCAAGCTTTTTTGAATGCTTCGATTGCCTCCGTTGTGCTAATCTCAGCAGTTGTTACGATGCGCTGCTCTTGTTCATAATCTTCAAATTCGCTATCTATATCTTCGGTACCAATGTCTCGATTCCATTTGTTAATTCGTTGACTAGATCGATGACTTCACTCATAGGTGCTTCAATGTCGTTTTTATATTTTTGGAATGTCTTCTTCTGGGCCATCTTCAGATCTCAATATTCTTCCAACACTTTTGTATGGTGGATGCATCAGCTTTATTCCACGCCAACTAAGGTTTTAACTGCATCTTTTATGCTTAACTTCTTCAAAATGATTGAAGCATTTACAGCAAAGAGGATCTATAGCATAGTTTCGTAATTCGGATAACATTTCGATTCATGGGCTGGATTAATGGAGTAACATTTGGTGGTATGTAAAAAACGAATATGTTTCCATCCTCTGAACGCTACAACTCTGCAGGTGGATGACTTTGTGCATTATCCAATAAAAGAATGGCTTTAGTAGGTAAGCCCTTTTGGCTTAAATACTTAGTCACCTAAAATGGAATAAGAGAAAAATGCTGTAAAACACATATACAAAAAGCATTTGAAAACAACAAATGGATCTTTAAACCACTTTTGGAAAATTGGTGCCGTCATCCATGTGGTTTAAGAATGGCTATAATCTACGGGTGGAGTAAAATTGTGGAAACATCTTGGATTTTTTGCCTTACCTATCATCAGTGGTTTTACTTTGTGGTCGCCAGAAGCATTTGTACAGGCCAGGAATGTAAGACGTGCTTGTTCGGCTTTTCTTCCAGGTGCACTTTTTTCACTTCTTAGAAAGTATGTTTTGTCTATAAGCAATTTCTAAAATAAGCCAGTTTCGTCCGCAAATAAAATAAATTTGATTATGTGTTAAGTTGTGTTCTGCTATTAAAAAAATAACGCTTGCACCTTTGCCCAAGTTTCCCAAAATGTCACTTTTTTCTGATAACGTTGCGCTTCATATTTGATGCACTAGGTTAGGTTGTTCACTAGAGTGGTTCGAAAAAAAAAGTTGAGTCAGTCACCCCCTAGGATTAAAGATAATGTAAAAATAATTCTAAAATTTTTTTTTTATTTTTTTACCACGCCTACAAATACCGCCCTTTTACTATTTTGTTCACTGTGTCGCCATTTTAAATCCGATTATAACATTTTATATATCGATTTTCAGGGCTATGTAAGGGCTACATTTCTCACTTTGATAGTTTTTTATAACCTCGTCAATTTCTAGTCATAACTTTTTAAAATTCGAGTCGTACCCACCCTAATCAAATCGAGTAAAAATCAAGTTTTTAAAAGTTATGACTATAAATTGACATGGTAGTAAAAAACTATCAAAGAGAGAAATGTAGCCCTTACAGAGCCGCGAACACCGATATATAAAATGTTATGATCGGATTTAAAATGGCGACACAGTGAACAAAATAGTAAAAGGGCGGTATTTGTAGGCGTGGTAAAAAATAAAAAAAATATTTTTTGGAATTGTTTTAACATTATCTTTAATCGTAGGGGGTGACTGACATAACTTTTTTTTTTGTATGGAAGGCGAACCGCTCTATTGTTCACTGTTCTGGATGTTCACTATTCTGGATGTTCATATAACTGAGCGACTACTGTATTTATATTAGGGTGCACCTTATTTTACGAAAGTAAGAAATTTAACCGTAACTCCCCCTAGAAAAGTTTTACGTAACACAAAAACATGCTGTGCAATTTTTTTCAAATTTTCAAATGGGGAACACGTACCGCATCCTTCCACAAAGTGTTAAACTCTTTTGTATTTAAAAAATGGGAGTATTTAAAAAAAAATTTAATGGAATATAAAAAAGAACTAAATAACTTTATTTTATGTCATCAAAATTTGAATTTTTTTTTAATTTTCTCTAGGAGTATAACGTAATATTAAGAATTTATTACCAAATTTTGTTAAAAATGCAAAAAATATGTTAATTTTTATTAACATTAAGTCTTTTTATTAAAAAATATATTTTAACCCTAAAAAGACATGGGGATTTAAATGACCCAATTTTTTTCTTATGATCTTTAAATTTTATTTCGTTTATTAAAATTTTAAAATTTTTAATTTTATAGCTCTTAATAGAAAATTAAAAAAGTATTTCGATGTATTGAACAGTTTCCCGAGGTGAGAGTTATAGCTAATGTGTACAAAAAATGAAAAATAAATCGATATCGCTCGTGTTAGAATATGGTCTTAAGTCATTATTTTTGGAATTACAAACGAAATGTCAATTTCAATACACATTCTATTTGATAGTGGGTATAAAAGCTATTGAAAAAGTCATGGTTTAAAGCTCTTTTAAAAGTCAATTTCGATAACTACCATATTTTGGTATCTGCTGGATCGATTTGTTCATTTCTAGAACAATAATATTTCTCTGTGAACCGTTTTTATTGGACCAGTGGATCTGTAAAGTATTGTTAACGGTTGACGGGCATATACCTAATTACTCTTTCAATGATCTAAATACATACATATAAGAGTCAATTAGTGAAGTCCGTTATTTTAAAGTGCATGGCGATAAGTCCGAAAAACAACTGCATTTGGTAATGAATATAAAATGAATATCGTTACTTTAATATAGAAAGGCCCTAAGTCGTTTTTTATTCAAATCGCTTTTTAAAGCTTTATCTTATATAATTTTATAAAAATCTTTTAATTTTAAAAAACATTAATATAGTATTAAATTCTTTAGAGAATTTAGTAAAAAACTGCGCTTAAAACATTTTTGTACCTTCAAAACTTAAGATTTTATTTAATTTTTGTTCCCTCTCCTGTAACGTAAGAAAAATATTAGTTAGGGCTTTTCTATATTAAAGTAACGATATGCGTGTATCTCTGTTTTTAAAGATTACATTGTCTTGCATGGCCTTACAACTAGGAAAATACATCATGAAATGGAGTACAAAAATAAATATTTTTTTATTTTATTTTTTAAATGCAAATCATTTTTTAGAAACACTTATGTAATGTTGTATTTAAAATTCCTTATATTGTATATGGGCAAGCTCTCCAAGAGATTATATGGAATGACTAAAACTCTGCTATTGACACATGAAATATATGTTTAATCAACTGGATTCTTTTAGTTGACTACGAAAAAAATTCATTTATTGCCAACTTTTTAACAACTAACTATACTATTTAATAGTATTTTTTTAAATACTATCTATAAACTATCTACAAATTAACAGCTTCTAGTTGACTAATAAAAAACTAATTTAAGTTAGTTGAAAACTCATGCAAAGTCGTATAGCTTACTACTTTTAATGACATAGCCATGTTTAAATAGTCGGTTTTCTTTGGTAAAATTAATCCAATCATCAACCACAACTAGTTGACGAAAAATGTACTTAATGTTTGCTTAAAATTAACTCAGTTGCTTGCTGGGAAGGCACCGATTTACTATACACTTTAATTAAATTTAAACAAATTACAATAAACACAACTCGAAATATATAATAAAAAGATGCATACTTTTAGGCAGGTCAAAAATTCATATAACAAAATAAGAGAATACATATATGCAGAATGGGACAGAATATCTAGTTTTTTTTTAACAAATTAGCCAATAAATCCAACTACGAATACTCCAAAAGAATTTCTAAAAGTTATGATTTTGCAATATTGTTAAATAAACTATTATTATTTAGCTAATGATATTAATTATTTAACATTTTACAGTCGCTCCAACCGCAGCAATCACCTAGATGATCCACATGGCTCACATCGCACCCGTTCTATTATTATGTACGGACGCAGCGAACTGGCCAGTACAGCTGGTGAGAGCTCGCGTTCGATAACCAGTTATTTGCACGAAACTAATGAGACAGCAAAGATCTTAGCCGATAATACCAAAAAGGATGTTCAACGTATTAGTAACAGTGTTCAGGCACAAATCGAACAACTATTTACAGATGTGGCTAAAGATGCAACAAGTAGTTTTCCCGTCACCTGTTTGGGTTCTTTGCCACTTAAAGACAAGGTTACGAGTTTGCAAGGCCTTCAGGAGCCGCTAAGAGAACTTTATCTGAGGGAAATAAATGATGAGGTATGTTCTGATATTTAAAGTAGTTTTAAAAGTGTTTATATAATTTGTTGATTTTTGTTTTTATTTTCAGAAGAAAAATTCGGGTACTTTGGATATCTGTGCAACGGGTTTGAGAGTAAAAACGGGTAATGGTAATAAAAATGTAAACAATGATAGTAATATAACACCATTTCACAATATTGCTGTATGGTCTGCTGTAAAATTTACTGTATCACAAGAAGATGGTGGTGCAGCATTTTTACCTCTCATTACGTCGCCCGAGAATATTGACAAGTCCACATTATTTCAACCTATAAGGTAAAACTTTTTTAGGAATTAATACGCCTTGAATTTATATTAAATCTTTATATTTCCAGCCCTTTAGAGCAGAAACGTTTGGCTTCCAACCAACATGCTCCTATTTTCGCTGTTGTCATGCGTTCAGCTGGTACTCCGAAAGTTTTGGAATGTCATGGTTTCATTTGCAAAAGCACCGAAGATGCTATTGTCATTGCTGCTACTCTCTATCAGAGCCTAATGGCTCATGTCAGCTCAAACTCGCATCGTAGTACAAAACGTCGTACGCCACGTAATCAAAATGGTGTAAGTTGTATAAGTATAGCCAGTAGTTCGGCCATGACTGGTTCAAATTACCACTCTCGGTCTCAAATGGTATCCGGTGCTCGTAAAAGCTCATTTCGTAGTACAACAGGCAGCACAGTGGGAGCATCTGTTGCGTCACGTTCAAGCCGAAAGAAGCGTGTTTCCAACAGTTCACTTAGCTCAAGTAGCAACGTTATCAATGAGGCGGCGGAAACTTCGACGGAGGAAAGAAAGAAGAAATCACATAAAACTAAACGTGCTCCTCCGGTGCCAACTACCATTCCGGGAGAGGCCTCCAGGAAATTACATTCTTCCGTTCGTAGTAATTCGAAGGCAAGAGACAATTCCCCCGCTAAGTTTCTTGATAGAACGGAAAGCAAAAATTCACACCGTTCGTATATGAGCCAATCAAAGAAATCTCCCGGTAATACAGTCTATAAGTCTTCGCAACTAATTAGCAATGGAATGACTCCTGCGGTGATGGCAGCTACAATGGCTTCATCAAATACAAGTGGTTTACGAAACGGTGAAAGTGGTGATATATTTACACGTGTTGCAATTCCTAGATCCGGTAGCTTCCTGAATACAGGAGGCCTTACACGGTATAAATCCAGAGCAGCACGTCGTAATTCGGGAAAAATTGGCGGATCAAATGGAGGTGGTGGTGGCGGGTAAGTACTATAGCCAAACTTCGTTTATACGGTATAAATGATTTAAAAAGATTTTTATTCGAAAAAAAATTAAAAAAAAACATTGTTTTCTAAAATTATAGTATATAGAAGCTTCACTCACATTTCCAAAAAAATTTCGAATACAAATCTTATTAAGTTATGTTATCCGCATAGAATTCAATAAGTAGGTGGTCCTTATACCGATTTATGTTTCTAGTTCACCACTTGGTTTCAGCGAACTTTTCAACGAATTTCGTTTACACGAGAATCTGCATTCACTGGACGATATACTGTCGGCGATTATTGATGCGGATGGCATGTCATTTAATGATCTTAAACCGATCTACAAGGAATTTCTCCTTAAACTAGCAGTTACCCTAACGAAGGATGAATTATTTCAAAGATCAAAGAACATAATGCGTCGCCAAAAGAAGAAGAAACTTAAGCGCAAATTATATTCCAGTGGTTCCGAAGTAAGTAGTAATTTCTCAAATAAACTAAAAATATATGTATTTATATTAAACATTTTATTTCATTGTAGAAAAAACCGAAAACCCCAATTTTTGGCACAAAAAGTTTGAAGAAGGTTTTTCAGTTAGGTCAGTTTCGCTCGTGTCGTGGAAAGCCACCGAAACCTCCACGTACTAAAGACTTGGAAAATCATCGTAAATCCGAACCTCCGCTTGTTATTGGACCACCGACTATAGTCTCTCATCAAACTCATCATCGTCTAATACACGGTCACCAACACCAGCATCATCATTCACAAAATCATAATCGTAATCGAGCGGCCACTAGTGGTTCAGATGTATCGGTTGTGCGTCATGAAAATGCATTTCACGGACTAAATCGTAATAGTAGCAGCGGGTATGTACAAAGCAGGTTCGATAGTTTTCGAAAAAAATATATTTAGCTTCCTATTACTATTATAGCTTTTTTGAAATACTTTTTTAAGGGTTTATAATATATATTACCTTAATATTTCAGATATGTCTCTTGTTCAGAATGTAGCTATGATTCTGAATCTTGTACTTGTACATCAGCTGATCGTTGTTATTGCAGCCTTCGATCTGATCAACTTAACAGTCATGAGTTAAGGCGCAGAAACGAACGTCGAAACTCGACTATCAATAATTCTAGCAACATAAATCGACTTTCTTTAATATCTTGTCAATCGGACGATAAGTGTTATTGTTCAATGGTGGAGGAAGAGTTGCGCAATACAGCCGACGAAGAAACGGCCAATGCTCATTCTGATACAACATGGTGCGACACGGACAGTTGTGTTAGTACTAGCAAATGCTATTGCAAGAGAATTGAAAATCGTTCCAATCCCCGGTTTTTGGACATCAATAGTAAAAACAAATCCCCAAAACGTAGATCACGATCATCGTCTCGTAAATCCTCAGACAAGCTTGCCGTTGATTATGAACTCTTCAACATCAATGGAAGCAATAAGACCATACAACCACACGAAGCTTTAAGTGTTAAAAAAAGTGTTGAAGCCGCAGCCATATTTGCCGATGTCAAATTGAGCCAAACAACAGACATTAAAAGTTTGTGTTCGGGAGGTTCTACAAAACTCAGAGGTAAAAACGACAGCTGCCGTTCATATTCGGTAGCGGCACGCAAACAAACACAGTCTTCGTATCGCAAACGGGAGTCAATTAGTATTGGTCGCCGGAATGAAAGGAACCAAGCCCCACCAATGCCCGATAACTCCTCAAATACGCTCTCATCGCAAAAATCCTGTAGTGCCGATGATCTTTTAAAGCAATTAACCTACATTGAGAAGAATATTACTCGGGCAGCTTCGGTCCATAGTGGTAAGAGTAAGACACGTGATATCATTCTGAGAGAAAATTTTCAGAATAACTATCAATCGATGCGTGCAGTAAGTGCCTCTCTAGAGGATACTTTAGGATATTTGCCATAAACCCACTATTACTTAACTCTACTTCCAATAAAATAAAATAATGTAAAATAAATAAGTTCGAAAATTTATTTAGTTAAAAGTTGAAGTGCATTTAATTTTAATATTTTTTTTTTATTTATAAGAAATAAGTTTAAGAGTTGTATTAATAAAAATGAAAGCAGCTGCTTATGTTTCTCAATGGAATTAAAATTTTAGAATTAAATATTTTCTTTTACAATTCCTTTGAGAAACGTAATCACTTAATCGTTCAATAAATTTATTAACATATGAATTTCTTATTAAGGATTTTAATTTCTCTATTTTAACCCCAGTATTTTTTCTAGTTCCAATTAAAAAAACCATGTGCAATATAAATACCAAGATTATAATTTGTTATCACCGCAAAAATTTTCTTAAATCAAATTATTAGTTAAATATTTTAAGCAACATTTCAGCTATAATTCAATTTTAATTTTATATTATTTATAATTTTTATTAAAAATTGTTGTAATTTTTTAAGAAATATAAATTAACAAATAAAGACATGAATTAAATAGATATGAAAATTTATGATTTTGTGAAATATTAGAGTATGGTCATCTTAGTCTTAATTCCATAATAGACTTTGCAATCAACCTTTCGCTTTCGCTTAATTTTAGTGTCTGATAAATTGAAACTAAAACCGTTGATCACAAAGTCAATTTGAATTTAACCCTTTCCGACTGACGTTTAGTTCAGCAGACACTAACAAAGTCAAATGTTTGTATCAATAAACAATAACATATATCACGCATTTTCGTTTGAATTTAAAAAAAATAACTATATAGTCAAATCAAAAATTTTCGAAAACGAACCACACCATCAACGGTTTTGTATATGGGGGATTTCACGTCAAGTGACCGAACTTTTGAAATCGATATCTTCCGATTTGGATAAATTTACGCCAAGATTAGTACTATTAGATAGTAGTTTAAAAACAAATTTTCAGAAAGATTGGTAAAAAAAATTCTGAGTCAGAGGGGGTAAAAATTTTATATTTTGTCCAAACAGGTGTTCCTTCATATCCATGTAACTTATTAGTTTTTGGTGTAAGCAAAATCCGATCAATCTTTTTAACAACACGTTGACAAAATGTAATTGTCATAGTTGTTATATCGGAGCTATGGTCAAATGTGGACCGATCCCGCCTTTGTAGTTTCATAAATAAACTTTAAAAATTTTATCACCAGGGTTTTTATCCTTTAAACCCTATAGTATTTGAAAAGGACATCGTTCAGTAGTCTTAGAATCATAAAAGCCCAAAAAGGGATATATATTCTGAATCCTTATAAAATTTTAAGACGATTGAGCGAAGTCCGTTTGACTGTTGAAAGCACGATAGGGCCTTAACAAAAGGCCCTATTGGCAAAATTATTCATCATTTCTTGGAAAATTTTTGTATTGAAATTGGGCGAAATCCGCTTACATTTGACCATAGCTGTCCTATAAAATCGCCTAGGCTATCACTTATGACAATGACAAACAATAATACAATTTAGTATAGCGAAGTTTTACATAAGCACTAGGTATATACCAATATAATTGAAATCGGTTCACTTTTAACCATAGCTCCCATGCAAAACACTTACCGAAATAGCCTTAATTCCACCTGAAATACAATTAAATGCCAATAATTGCTAAACTATAATAGATATGGCCACTAAATTCAGCACAAGGAAGTTTTATGACAGCCAAATGTGCAAAATTGGGCTTCTGTCCATCTGTCCGTCAAAAGAAAACACGATCGCGCTTTAACTAGAGGAAAACATTTTACAAAAGTATTTTCGATATCTTTAAAAAGTTATATATTGAAAATGGGAGAAATCGGTTCACATTTAGTTAGGGCTCCCATATAACTCCTCCCCGGGAATCACATAAATGCGGATAAATTAAATCCAATTGTAATAGATATGACAACTTAATTTAGAACAGAGTGGCAAAAATAAAGAAAACAAGTAAGAAAGTGCTATAGTCGGTCAAGCCCGACCGTACGATACCCTTCACCATTAAGGTCAAAGGTCTTTTTTTCTGTATAAAGACAAATATTTGCTAAATTTTGCCATCATACAAACAATTTATCAAAACTTATATATCTAAGCTGTTTCCATCATTTGGCCTTATATGAGAGTGTTGGGGGTGATGGTGAAAAATAAACAAAATATTTTAATTCGAAGAAGTAATAAAAAACGGGTATTAGTTTTTAAATAATTAATTATTTATTAGGGGGTTCAATTCAAAATATTACCTTCGGGTTTCGGGGGTTGATCGATAAATATTATTCTTTTCGTTTTATTTAGTTTGACAATTAATTTGACATTTCATTATTACCTAAATCTAGGGTTGTATTTATAAGGACTTAAAAATAGGGTTTCCAGCGTAAACAGAGAGCTTGGGTCAAATGTAGACCGATTATCTCGAAATTTGGCGAATTGATTACAGTTGTTACAAAAATTTCCATTATATTCAGATTTACGAGCGTTTTAGTGATTTTTGTCTCATTTAGTGCGTTTTGACAGAAGAGTTTGTATGGGAGCTACGGTCAAATGTGAACCGATTTCAACAATTGGTACAGTGATTTAAGTTTACATAAGCAGTATTTATTTAAAAATTTCATGAAAAAATATTGATATTTGTGGCCAATACATCAATTCCGGGCAGTCCCACTACCAAAAAAATGATCTGTGCCAAATTTCATCAAATTATCTTTAGAATTGCGACCTGTACTTTAATTATATGGGGGTCCAGCCAGACGGACGGACGGACTGACATCGCCAAATCGACTCAGAAAGTGATTCTAATCCTATTGGTATACCAAAAGGTGTGTCTAATACATATATTTCTTTGCGTTACACACATCAGCTCAAACTTATAATACCCTTTCCATCTATGGTGGTGAAGGGTATAAATAGAATTGTTTTTACATTATCTTTAGTCCTAAGGGGTGACTGACACAACTTTTTAGTATGGAATGCGAACCGCTCTTTTGTACATCGATTTCTTGTATAATGTAAAACTTGAAAAATTTTGAGTTAACTCTTTTGAGAGAAACAAGTGCGATATGTACTTTATAGGGCATAAGGAAAACTATCTTAATGTACGCCCATTCTGCTTCGTGGTGGTTATAAAAAGAGAAGATTTATTTGTAGTACATACTCTATGTTAGCAAATAAGAATTTAAGATAATTTAAAAAAATATAAATTTTTTTTTCTGCAATTTGGCTAATAAGCCCTAATAAAGATTATTTTATAGCAATCTTTATTGTGTGCAAAATAAATCCTCTAATATGGCCCAATTTGGTTAAAAGTATGTACTCAAACGGCTACGCTGGTTTACGTTAAAAAAAGCTCTTACTCTTCTAATAAATATAACAATAAATTAAGCTTTTAAAGCTTTTCTCTCATAATTTTAGTACATTTACCATTTATATGAAAAATAAACGTTAATTTAAAATACAAAAACAAATTCACAGGGGGCAAATGTAGGTATTTTTGTTAACACAAAAAGTGTTTGCCAAAAATAACAATCAAAACAAAAGTTACCAAAAAAAATAAATATTTGTGAAGTAAATTTAGAAAACAAAAAAAAAATAATAAAAACAAGTAAGAAAGTGCTATAGTCGGTCAAGATCGACCATACGATACCCTTCATCATTTATGTCAAAGGTGTTCTTTTTCCTTATAAGCACAAATATTTGTTAAATTTTGCCACCATACAAATATTTTCTCAAAACTTGTATATTTAAGCTGTTTCCGTCATTTGGACTTATATGAGAGCTAGGGTCAAATGAGGACCGATTATCTCGAAATTTGACACATTGATTACAGTTTTTACAAAAAATATTTACGCGAAAAATAAACTAAAAATTCTCATTATCTTCAGATTTATGAGCGCTTTTAGTGATTTTTGTCTCATTTAAAGCATTTTGACAGAAGAGTTTGCATGGGAGCTATGGTCAAATGTGGGCCGTTTTCAACGAAATTTGGTACAGGGATTTAAGTTTACATAAAGAGTATTTGTTTTAAATTTTATGAAAAAATATTGATATTTGTGGCCAATATACCAATTCCGGGATGTGGGACCTATGGGAGGTACCATAAATAATGGACCGATTTTGACCAATTCCAATAGCCATGTTTCCACTATCAAAAAAAATTATCTGTGCCAAATTTCATAAAATATCTTTAGAATTGCGACCTGTACTTTGATTACATGGTTTACATGGGGGTCCAGCCAGCCAGACGGACGGACTGACATCGACTTAGAAATTGATTCTAAGCCTGTTGGTATACTAAAAGGTGGGTCTAAGACAAATATTTCTACGCGTTACATACATTAGCACATACTTATAATAACCTTTCCACCTATGGTGGTGAAGGGTATTAAATAAATGACTTGAAAATATAGAAATAATTAGAAAGCGATAACGAATTAAATATTTTGGGGTTATCATCAGGTAACGACAAGAATATTAGAACAATTTAATAAAACAAAAATAAACAATGTTTTGTACACGTTTTTAATGCTATTTTGTTAAACTACATAAATATTTTATTTAACAAAACTATTGGGTTGTTTCATAAGAAATTGCGGATTTTTAATACAAATTGCTTTGAGATTTTTTTAAAAAGCCTTTAGACAATGAGTTAGTTATTTAAAACCGAAAGGTTTTTCTATCGAATCGAACGGTCAACAAAACGTTAAATTGGACTATGTTTTATAAATTTGTTCCTTAAACCGCTATGCCCATCATTATACCCTTCGCCACCATAGGTGGAAAGGGTATTATAAGTTTGTGCTGATGTTTGTAACGCATAGAAATATTTGTCTTAGACCCACCTTTTAGTATACCAGTAGACTTAGAATCACTTTCTGAGTCGATTTAGCGATGTCCGTCCGTCCGTCTGGCTGGCTGGACCCCCATGTAAACCTTGTAATCAAACGCAATTCTAAAGATAATTTAATGATGATTCCGCAGAATATTTGTATTTTGTTTTATATCGAAAATTGAATCGACGCCTGACGAGTAAAGTCGAAACTGAATCATTATTCGCTCGCCAACGCGTGCTTCGAACGTCATTTTTAATGGATATGGTGACATATTCTTCGAACGTCATTTTTAATGGATATGGTGACATATTCTTCATAAAGAAGATAACAAACACACGACTTTCTAATCAATATGATATAATTTCTAATTTTAAATTAGGAAATTTTAAAATTGATGATTGTGAAAGAACGGAAAGACTTTAATTTTTCCAATTTTAAGATTTTCTAATTAAAAATTAGAAACAATTAATGACCATAAGCCAATGTTGGGCAAAGTCTCCCTGATTTCTCTCCGATTTTATATATTACTGACCCTATTGTTATTTGTTGTTAAGAATCTACCCCCAGGGAAACATTGAAAATCGAAATAAATATGATAAGAATTTTTAGGCAAATTTTAAAGTTTTCATATATTTTATTTTAAAAAGTACTAAAATAAATTTAGAGGAAAGACATTACACAAATATTCAGTTGATTTTGAATTATTTTATTTATTTTGTCCTATCAACACATAGTTTACATATTTTGCATAGTTTACATTTTAACTCATTTTGAATAATTTTTGAAATTGGTCATACCAACAGAAACCTCCGTCGGCTTATGCGCAACAACTTTGCTAAAGATTATAGCCTGATCAAATGCACAGTTTACGATTTAATTCATTTTGAGTAGTTTTCAGTGACGCCACCAGTCGGAAGCTGTTCGTACCTACTTAGAAACCATCGTCTGCTTATGCGTAACAACTTTGCTAATGATCAAATGCACAATTTATTCATTTTCAGTGGCGTCACCTGTCGGAAATTGTTTACACCAACTAAAAACCTTCGCCGGCTTATGCGCTACAACTTTTCTAAAGATCATATCATGATCAAATGTACAGTTTATGATTTAATTAATTTTTAGTAATTTTCAGTGGACCACCTAGGAAAATAATTTTACCAACTTATACGCAACATCTTCTCTAAAGAGCATAACATGATCAAATGCATAGTTTACTATTCTATAAAAAACATACATACAGACAAACATTCATTTGTTTCAAAGTTATAACATTACTAATTTTTTCCCCTTTTTATCCCCTAATTTCAAAAAAGTTCCATATTCATATTTGGTACTCTTTTACTGTACCAATTTTATCATAATGTTCCTTTTTTACACTTTACCATACTGTTCCTATTCATATTACGTTTTGAGATGTTTAGTTATTATTTTTTTCCTTTTTTACCCATTTTGGCCCCAAAATCAAAAAAGTACCAAATACTTATTCAATATATCTTTCACGTCTATTATCTGCAGTACAAAGTTCCTTTCTATATTCTTTAGTTTAAAAAATAAGAGTGGGTTAAAAAAGTACAAAAAAAACTATTTTCACCCTTTTTACCCCCTACCCAAAAAGGTACCAAACACCTGTCCGCTTATTTTCATAGCTGTTCAAAACTTAATTTTAATTTTGGTTCTATACCTATTACTTTAAGAGATATAACGTTTTAACTTTAAGAGATATAACGTATTTTCCCGTTTTTACACCCTTAGCGGTAAAACTTCCAAAAGTCCCATCATATTCGATCTATATGGTAAAAAAGGTACCAAGTGTCCAAATTTTGTCAAAATCGTTAGAGACGATTTCGAGATAGCCATTCTATATATAAATATAGATATGTATGATTGGCTTGGTGCTAAAAGGGCCAATGTCAAAAAAAATATTTTTGAGAAAATTTAATTTAAAGTTTTATTTTCCATATAAATTCATAGTAACATTGCCCAGATAAACCCTTACAAATTTGTTCTGAGTTAAATTAGAGATTAGCTGTTGGATCCAAATAAAAGAGCGTAAAGGAAGGAATCTAATGCAATCATTAACTCAAAACAGCAAAAATTGACATTGGCCCTTTTAGCACCAAGCCAAAGATATATTATTGCTCATTTAAAGATATAAGATAAGATAAATAAATGTAACAGATTGGGACCAAGTGCGAATAAGTTTTCTTTTGATTTTCATTACTCTTAATTGTGACACTTAAGCTGGGGAGATCGTCATTACTCAGATGTAGACGTTCGCAACAAAACGTAATAATTTCATTTTTTTAAATTGAGTTGATGATACAATTTTACACATACTAGTCTTTATAATAACATAAAAAAAGTTTTAAAAACGATCGATCGCACCTAAATGTTACATATATTCCAAAAATATTTACTTAAAAATAAATTTAAAAAGTTACGATTACAGAACTTTTTAAATCCATCGCATTAAAACGTAACTTATGACTTTAAGCACTTATTATTTCTAAAAAATTTTTACAATTTATATTTTAAAATAATGTTTTCTCGATTTACCCTAAATGACTTCAGATGAAAGTATGAAAATTATGTTTATTCTGCTGATATAAAAAATATATAATTTAATCTAAAATTTGAATTTAATCCTTTCCAAAAAATTAGGGAGGATGACCTTAACAACTATTAGGATAACTATTTTCGATAAACTTTAATAAGGATGAATGAAAAAGAGGATTTGCAAAAACTGAGTTATATCACTGTTCTGGTAAATGCACGTATTTTAAATTATTTTCGTAGAGAAATGATTTTGCTAAAAACATTACTCTAAGGTCACTGCCATTAAAGGTTCTAATAAACAAAATCAGCACAAAATATTATTCAAACCACACAAGTTGACTGATAATATTAATAAATAATCTATTAATTATTGCGTGATTACAGAGATATACTATCGTACAGTTACACAGTGGTTTCTATGTAAACTAACACAACTAAATATATTCTGAATTTAATTATATTATTTTTGTATTTTTAAAAGAATCTTTAAGATATATTTTTAAGGATTTATATCCTTAACCCTCTGCTACTGACGTGGTCGTCTAGCAGACACCAACAATAATTAAGTTTTGTTTTGAAATTAATTTTCTGGAAAAACCATGACGATAAATCAACACATAATACGACTTTTAGCTTTGAAATAACTATAATAACAAACAATGAACGGTCATATAAGAATAGAAACAAATTTATACGTCAGTATCAAAGGGTTAAGTCCACTCTCGACGTCTACTATTCGAAAACTATATTCAAAATTAATGTCTAGATATCTCAACCACTGTTCAAATTTTCCGTCAGCTGGTAATAAACAAAATTATATTCATAACATTATTTGAAATAGGGTAGTCAAAAACCATCAATCCGTCTAATATCTTTATATAGTTCTATGCTTCACCAATACATTTACACAAATTTTGGAGGTATGTACTTACGCCAACAGGTTTATCTCTTTCCCACTTTGTGATTCACATTCGCACTATTAAATTTCGCTTTCAGCGAAATCATTATTAATTCTTGTTATTGTAATATTTTCGTCAGTCATTTCTATCGCATTTGCTTTCTTTCTTATCGCTAGTTTTGTTGTTAGTAATATTTTATTCTGTTTTTGTTATTAACTTTTTTTAGTGTTTTCTGTTTTCTTGCTAAAATTTGTAGGGAACAAAAAGTTTTTATAAAATCTAATGTTGAAGTAAAAAATTCAGTTTGGCCATTCACTTCGTCTGATCAAGTACGCTCGTCTTTTCGCAACATAATGTCTGCCACATCTGCTGATAGTGTTTTCGTAGCCCGTTCTGAGGGTATTTCCGCCGAAGGTGTTCGCGATCAATATGCTGACGGTAAGGCCGCTAAAGTTTGGGAGATTTTCATCGGTGAGAAGAAATCCCGTACCGATAACTACAAACAGTTTTTGATCAATTTGTTGAAATCTAAAAATTGCAAGCGTATTTTGGATGTAGCCTGTGGTACTGGGTAAGTTGTGCTTAATTTTGAACCCGTTGTATATTTTTGATTAAAAAAATTCAAAAAGAAAAATAATTCGCATTTGATCCCAGTCTATTACATTTATTTATTAATGCAATAGACGATTTTTTTATAAAAACCCAAAAAATGTTTATGGGGTCAACCAATTCCTTGACGCGTTTAGATGGTAGGTTAGGTCATCATCTTCTAGAAAATATAAGTATTTGGAAATGGTATGTCATTAAAATTTTCTCAAAACACAATTTTCTTTTAAAAAACAACTAGTTTTTAAAACTTCAGTAAACTTTACCTCGAGAAACTCAATTTTCGCGAATAAAATTAAACAGAAACCAAAGGAAGGCTATACAAATTGTAGAAGGATTTGTATAAAGGTATAACCTTTAGGAGAAATAAAAAACAATATTAGTTTTTAACTGGGACCACACATTGCCAATATTTATGGAAACAATTTCGGAAATGGAATTCTTCTAAACTAATATACAAGGTTTTTGACTGGACAAACCAAATATCTTTTTCAGGTTTTCGAGATATACAAAAATGCTTAGTTTATATTAAAACCAATGAGTTTTTAAAAGTAAACGTCGTTTGTATTTCGTTGGTTCGGTTACACGTATTAGAGTCCAGCAAAAGTCTCCCAGCATACTTTTGTCCCGAAATCCTAGATAATTTAGCGTCAGTATTGACTGTTTTACAATATTGCCAGCACTCGATAAAAACGAACTAGAGGTGATAGCCCAACTTTCGAATTCAGCGCACCAAGATAGTTATTTTATAGGGCTACCTTAACAATAAATCTTAAATTGGGATGTTTTGTCTACATACGTATAAATAGAATTTATTGAGATAGCTTTAACTGTAGGACAAATGGGACAACTCATGGCGATTGAAATTCTCCCATTTTTTAGGGTACCTCCTATAGGTCTCACTATCCGGAATTTGTATTTTCTTCACAAATATCAGTATATTTTCATTAAATTTCAAATAAATACTACTTACATACACAAAAATCAATATAGCAAATTTCCATATTTGACCATAGCTCCCATACAAATTCTTCTACCAAAACTCACTGAATGAGAAGAAAATCACTTAAATGCTCGTAAATCCGAACATAATTACAATTTTATGTTTATTTTTTGTATACATAATTTTTGTAAAAACTGTAATCAAATTGCTCAATTTTTAGACAATCAGTCAGTATTTGACCCCAGCTCCCATGTAGGTCAAAACGACGGAAATTGCGTAAATATATAAGTTTTGCAAAAATCTTTGTATAAAGACAAAATTTAGAAAACACGAAAAAATAACATTTGACCTCAGTGGTGAAGGGTATCATATGGTCAGGATTGAGCGACTATAGCACTTTCTTACTTGTTAGAGCAAGAAATTGGGCATAGAATCGAAAAAATGTTATATAGATTAAAAAAAACATTATATTAGTGCAACATGATGCAAACAATTTTTAACTTTTGTATATTTTCTTGTAGTGTCGACTCGATTATGTTATTAGAGGAAGGTTTTGAAGTTGTCTCCGTTGATGCTTCCGACAAGATGTTGAAATATGCCTTGAAGGAACGCTGGAACCGTCGCAAGGAAGCCGCTTTCGATAAGTGGAGTAAGTTATCGAACGTGTATTAATCTGTAACAAATTTGTCTTACATTTATTTTTTTTACCAATTTGCAGTTATTGAAGAAGCCAACTGGGTATCTTTGTACGATGATATTCAAGATGTTGTTAAAACTGGCTTCGATGCTGTCGTTTGCTTGGGCAACTCATTCGCCCATTTAATGGACTCATCCCCCGAACAAGTTTTGCACAAACAAGCTATTAAGAATTTTGAAAAATGCTTGAAGCCCGGTGGTGTTTTGGTAATTGATCACCGCAATTTTGATAACATTTTGGACACTGGAGCCACTCCTGCTAAAAACATTTATTACAATGTAAGTAGATATGAAATGCAACTTAGTATATCTTAGAACTTATATATACAGCCATGTCACAGAACTCAATTCCGTTCGGAAGTGGAATAAATTCCGTGTTTTGCTTCTATAGAAAATGTAAAACGAAAATTTTTTTCCGAATGAAACCACATTCTTTTTGAAAGTGGAATTAAATTTGTATGTTTTTCTTTGTTTATTCAATATTTGAATAATTTCTTCAATTATTCAGTGTTATTTGTTAAAACAATGATAGTGCTACTGATTTCAATTGAAAAAGTTGTGTTTTGTAATGATTTTGGACATTTACAATTTTGCGGAATCTATAGAACCCAAAACCATTTCGATCGGAATTCAACTTCCGAATGGTTTCAATTCCGAACGGAATTTGTGACATGCCTGATATAGCCATGCCAGAGAACTCAATTTTATTCGGAAGTGAAATTAATCCCGTATTTTGCTTCTATAGAAAAAGTAAAACGAAAACAATTTTCGAAATGAAACCACTTTCTAAATACTTTAAAAGTGGAATTGAATTTATATGTTTTTCTTTGTTTATTCAATATTTAAACAATTTCCTCAATTAATCAGTGTTATTTGTTGAAACAAAGATAGAGTTACTGATTGTGTTTCGTAATGTGTTAGACCATTTTAAAATTTTCGAAATCTTTAGAACCTAAAACCACTTCGATCGGAATTCCGAACGTAATTTGTGACATATAATTCGTATCAATCAATTTTTTGCTTTATCAAAATACATTTTTTTATTAAATTAAATGTTGTCATGCGAAAAATAATCTAAAACAATAATTAATTGCTGACACTATGACCCCTAGTCAAAATATTTAAAATTTGCATATTCATTCTAATTAACTCATAATCTTACGTTGGAAAATAGTCTTCAAACTAGCTCAAACCGGTATACAAAAAACACCATAAAATGTATTTGAAAGTGTAAATGAAAAATATGTAGAGCATTACTTTCTAAAAATTATGTACATACAAAGTTCTTAGCCTTTAACCTTAGATTACTATTTATGTATTATATTTTAATTATTTTCATTCTTAAATTTCAGACCAGCCATACCGCCGATATTAAGACATCTGTTTTGTTCTACTGTGGCAAACCATCTATGGTCACCATGGACTATTTGATTGCTGACAACAAATTGAGCAGTGAATTCCGTTTGTCATACTATCCCCATGGATTGAAGAGATTCACCGAAATTCTTGAAGAAATTTTCGGCCGTCATTCGGAGCATCAATTGTTTGGTGATTTCAAAGATCTTTCTGTCATCAAAAATCCCGCCTTCTATATTCACATGATTGAAAAGAATTTGAATTAAGTTTAGTCTAGTAGTTAATTAGTTAAGAAATATCATTGAAATTTCTATAAAATAAAAATTATTTTAAGTTGTTTACCTACTTAAAGAAAAGTTATATTTACAAATGTTTCATAACTTGACACAAGGTTGGCAGGAATTTATAAATCTTATCGGACGCTATAAGAATTTTTGTTAACAGGACTATTTATATATGTCCACAAGAGCTTCAAAGTACTAACAAAACAATACGAAAGTGCATTTAGGAAGGCAGAGTTGAGTTAAAAAAATGTATGAAGATGTAGGATTGAGAAATATTATCTGAAGGAACCGCAATTGGTTATGGTAAATAATCACTGAAGTAGGACTTGGATACTCACTTCCCTGGCAACTACTGTAATAGGACAGAACTCAGCAGAAAAACCCTACCTTTCGAAATATCAAGTGGGCGTGACTCCTCCCATATAACTCATATATTAAAAATGACAAATATGAATGACCAAGCTGCCCGATTTTTCTGAAATTTTAACAGTATGTTAAGGTGTGACCGATGGATGAAATAGGCCAGATTTTTTTTCAAATCTCAGGTGGGCGTGACCCCTTTAATATAAGTCAGATTTTAAAACATACAAATATGGATGATCAAACCGACCGATTTTTCTGAAACTTAGACAGTGGAGTAAGGTGTGACCGGTAGTTAAAATAGGCAAGATTTTTTGCAAAAATCTCAAGTGGGCGTGACCCCTCCCATATAACTCACATAATAAAAACCGAGAGACCCGATTTTTCTGAAATTTTGACAGTATGTTAAGGTGTGACCAATAGACAAAATAGGCCAGATTTTTTTTTCAAACCTCAAGTGGGCGTGACCCCTCCCATATAGGTCAGATTTTAAAAATTACAAATATGGATGATCAAACCGACCGATTTTTCTGAAATTTAGACAGTGGAGTAAGGTGTGACCGGTGGTTAAAATAGTCTAGGTTTTTTTCTGAAATCTCAAGTGGGCGTGACCAATCCCATATAAGTAAAATATTGAAAATGACAAATATGGATGACCTAGCCGCCCAATTTCTCTATAATTTTAACAGTATGGTAAGGTGTGACCGGTGCTTAAAATAGACAAGGGTTTTTTTTCAGAAATCTCAAGTGGGCGTGACCGCTCCCATATAACTCATATATTAAAAATGATGAATAGATGACCGAGCGGACCGATTTTTCTGAAATTTTGGCAGTATCTTAAGGTGTAACCTTTGGGTAAACTAGGTCAGTTTTTTTTGAAATATCAAGTGGGCGTGACCCCTCCCATATAAGTAAAATATTAAAAATGACAAATATGGATGACCGAGTCGACCGATTTTTCTTTAATTTTTACAGTATAAAAGAAGCTACGTCCGTCTGTTTGTCTGTCCGTCCGTCCGTCCGTCTACCTGTCTGCCCTTTTTTATGTTGTAGTCAAGTTTTGTCGATATCTCAGGTGCTTATTTTGATGAAATTTAATAGCGTACTTCGCAGGGAATTACCTAAATTCTGATCCATTCGGTAATTTGTGGTAGATATAATTTAGTGTTTAAGCGATATTTCAGGTGTTTTGATCGACAATGATGAAATTCAGGGTGGGACGATATCCTAAAATACCTTCTAGGAGCTCCACAAATCTGATTTTAGCAGATTCGATAACATTCGAGAATGTATTATATATAAAATTATAGATAATCTTCTTAGGAAGTACAAACATGCAGCTAAGTACATTATATCCGTTCAAAAACTACATATATATGTATGTATCTCACAAATCAACGAAAATTAAAGTTTTTTAATTGCAATTGGGAGAAATCCGTTCACGTTTGACAATTGCTCCCGTATAACTTCGCCTAAGACAATTTCTTAGTAGCTAATAAGTGACAAATTATAATAGATACGATGATGACATTTAGTATAAAGACGTTGTACAATATCGTTATTCAGGGCGATATCGCCTAAAATATACTTTCTAGAGGGACAACATTTGACAAAAGTATTTCTGATCTCTTGAAAAGTTCGGTATTGAAAACGGGCAAGCTCGGTTCACATTTAGTGAAATCTCCCATATAACCCCGACCGGGAATCAGTTTAATGCTCATAAATTAAATCACATCATAATTGCACAAAGAACTAGAGCAGAACTTTCCAAACATCCATCGGACAGATCGAAAGAACAATACATCCCAAATATTATTGATGAAGTGTTCATTTTAATTAATTAACTAACTTCAGATAAATAAGTAAATCTTTAATAATTTTTCCGACAAAGCTGATATCCATCCATTCAAAAGCTATATATTTCACGTATGTATCTAAAACTAAGAGTGTATACCCTATAATTTTAAGGCTTATCATTGTTAAAGCTTTGACCTAAATCAGTCCGCTAACTTCAGAGTTTTACATAACTAATCAAGAACTTTTACTAGTTGGATAATTCGTACGAATTAAAGTGCACAACCCTCACTGGGCACTGTGTTTTTGGGTTGCATGCCAGAATACTTAAACTTCATCAAATCGATGTGCTATTGCAAATGTAAGGGCATCTACATTTTGAAGCATCTTTTCTGCATGGTTTATCTGGTCTATCGAACTTTATTAAATGTTCGTAAAATATGTGTCTATTTTATCTCGAAGCTAGACATCAGCCACCTGCCCAGCCTAACCTTTGGGTCCATAACTATTCTAGATGATGACGCCACCGAAAACCTTTTCCGACTCTTAATTTTAAAGACTCTTTGCATAAAATACTAGTATAACCAAATATTGCTAGGAATTACATTTAGTATGAACAAAAGAAAATTAATATAGATATCAAGCATTTGTGTGGAGCTCAACTAAGTCAGTAATCAGAAACTATATAATTATATATTTTTACAATTTTGTACTTTACTTTTGGAACACCATTGGTGAAGGGTATCCAAGATTCGGCAAAGCCGAATATACCACTCTCACTTGTTTCTTTGTAAATTAAGAAAAATTTACCATGCCCACTTTTACGACCTCTTTTTTTTTAATATATATAAAATAGAAAAACGGATGCACAAATATTGGTAATATGATTGGTGTTTGATAAGTCAATTAAATACATATGCAAATACATTAATAAAGGATTCAATTAAAAAATTAATAAAAAATATTTCATAATTGTTCATTTTTAAAGAAAGTGTTAACATAGTAATAAGTTAGTAACTTTAACTTCTAACTCGGGTAACGCCGGGTAAAATCAGCTAGTCTCCTATACAATAGTTCCCTTTGAACGAAATTCTATTTACTCTAGAGTTTAGAAAAATTTAAATTTGTTGGCACAAAGGAGGCTTTATGATCTATTTTTGATATCTAGACACGTTCAGATTATATTGGTGTGTTTACAAGAGTTGTTAAGCTTTATCGTGGCTACAATTTTCACTAATATAGTGTAGTAAGGCAAGTACCATAGATGGGCCTTTTGAAGTACCATTACTTACTAAGTACTTGTCTACAAAGCCATTTCTGTGTTAAAATAAATTTGAATTTTAATAATTTTTGGTGAAAATCTCTAGACACTGCAATCTAATCATTAAGCAGTAAAATTTACTGATTGCTGAATTTATTTGCAGTGATTAGGAAATTTAAAAAAAATTTCCTATTAACAGTTAATTTTCGAAAAATTTCTTATAAAAAGTAAATTTTTGAAAAATTTCCTATAAAAAATAAATTTTTGAAAAATTTCCTATAAAAAGTAAATTTTTGAAAAATTTCCTATAAAAAGTAAATTTTTGAAAAATTTCCTATAAAAAGTCAATTTTTAAAAAAATTTCCTATAAAAAGTAAATTTTTGAAAAATTTCCTATAAAAAGTAAATTTTTGAAAAATTTCCTATAAAAAGTAAATTTTTGAAAAATTTCCTATAAAAAGTAAATTTTTGAAAAATTTCCTATAAAAAGTAAATTTTTGAAAAATTTCCTATAAAAAGTAAATTTTTGAAAAATTTCCTATAAAAAGTAAATTTTTTAAAAATTTCCTATAAAAAGTCAATTTTTGAAAAATTTCCTATAAAAAGTCAATTTTTGAAAAATTTCCTATAAAAAGTCAATTTTTGAAAAATTTCCTATAAAAAGTCAATTTTTGAAAAATTTCCTATAAAAAGTCAATTTTTTTTCCTATAAAAAGTAAATTTTTAAAAAATTTCCTATAAAAAGTAAATTTTTGAAAAATTTCCTATAAAAAGTAAAATTTTGAAAAATTTCCTATAAAAAGTAAATTTTTGAAAAATTTCCTATAAAAAGTAAATTTTTGAAAAATTTCCTATAAAAAGTCAATTTTTGAAAAATTTCCTATAAAAAGTAAATTTTTAAATAATTTCCTATAAAAAGTAAATTTTTGAAAAATTTCCTATAAAAAGTAAATTTTTGAAAAATTTCCTATAAAAAGCAAATTTTTGAAAAATTTCCTATAAAAAGTAAATTTTTAAATAATTTCCTATAAAAAGTAAATTTTTGAAAAATTTCCTATAAAAAGTAAATTTTTGAAAAATTTCCTATAAAAAGTAAATTTTTGAAAAATTTCCTATAAAAAGTCAATTTTTGAAAAATTTCCTATAAAAAGTAAATTTTTGAAAAATTTCCTATAAAAAGTAAATTTTTGAAAAATTTCCTATAAAAAGTAAATTTTTGAAAAATTTCCTATAAAAAGTAAATTTTTGAAAAATTTCCTATAAAAAGTAAATTTTTAAATAATTTCCTATAAAAAGTAAATTTTTGAAAAATTTCCTATAAAAAGTACATTTTTGAAAAATTTCCTATAAAAAGCAAATTTTTGAAAAATTTCCTATAAAAAGCAAATTTTTGAAAAATTTCCTATAAAAAGTAAATTTTTGAAAAATTTCCTATAAAAAGTAAATTTTTGAAAAATTTCCTATAAAAAGTAAATTTTTGAAAAATTTCCTATAAAAAGAAAATTTTTGAAAAATTTCCTATAAAAAGTAAATTTTTGAAAAATTTCCTATAAAAAATAAATTTTCGAAAAAATTCCTATAAAAAGCAATTTTTAAAAAATTTCCTAGGTATAAAAAGTAAATTTTTGAAAAATTTCATACAAAAAGTAAATTTTTGAAAAATTTCATACAAAAAGTAAATTTTTGAAAAATTTCATACAAAAAGTAAATTTTTGAAAAATTTCATATAAAAAGTATTTTTTTGAAAAATATTCTATAAAAAGTAAACTTTCGAAAAAATTGTTTATACAAAATTTTTGTCCGGACAAAATTTTTTTATATGTAGTTTTACCGCTTTCTTCAAGAGAGAGAGAAGTAATTTTGTTCGAACAATTCTCAGCTTGAATTGGTTTAAATTAATATTCTGTCCGGACAAACTTGAACTGAGATGCCATAGGCTAAATTTTTCCTACAAAACAAAAAATTAGAAAATTATTTAATTAATGTTTAAAAACAAACTTTTGAATGATTATATTGATTCAGGATCGACAACAAACAACCGAAATATTCACAAAGCCGTACGGCAGCTTTGATTTTCTAGACAAATTGTTCGAAATGGGTGAATAGTGCTTCAGAAAACTCTCAGTAAAATTTATTTTGTCCGAACAAAAATTTTGTTCGAACAAAATGGGTCAATTAACCTTAAGTTAATTCAGAAAAAAATATTTTCTAGTCTTCTATTCGGCTTTGCCGAATCTCATATATACACTATCAAATTTTATTAAAGTTATAAATATTTCTAAATTTTAGCTTTGTCCCTATATATTTCTGTTGTCAAATGTGGACCGATTTCACCAAGTTTGTTTGCTGCTTTCGACAAACTAATTAAATTTTTTCCAAATAGTTTAGAAGTTATGGTGCAAAGTAAGATAAGATATTTAAAATAAACAGAAGTTTATTTTAAAAATAAGCTGTATGCATGCAGTTTTATCAAAAAACAAGTAAGAAGGTGCTATAGTCGGTCAAGCCCGACCATATGATACCCTTCACCACCTATGGTGGAAAGAGTGTTATAAGTTTGTGCTGATGTATGTAACGCATAGAAATATTTGTCTTAGGCCCATCTTTTAGTATACCAATAGGCTTAGAATCACTGTTCAGAGTCGATTTAGCGATGTCCGTCCGTCTGGCTGGCTGGACCCCCATGCAAACCTTGTAATCAAACTACAGATCGCAATTCTAAAGATAATTTGATGAAATTTGGCACAGATCATTTTTTTGGTAATGGGACCATGGCTATTGACATTCGTCAAAATCGCTCCATTGCTTATGGTACCTCCCATAGGTTCTACTTCCCGGAATTGATATATTGGCCACAAAAATCAATATTTTTTTTATAAAATTTAAAACAAATACTTCTTATGTAAGCCAAAATCACAATTCCAAATTTTGAAATCGGTCCACATTTGACCATAGCTCCCATACAAACTCTTTTCTCAAAACACACTAAATGAGACAAAATTGACTAAAACGCTCGTAAATCCGAAGATAATGAGAATTTTAAGTTAATTTTTTTCATACATAATTTTTGTAACAACTATAATCAATTTGCCAAATTTTGAGATAATCGGTCCACATTTGACCCTAGCTCTAATATAAGTCCAAATGGCGGAAACAGCTTAAATGTGTAAGTTTTGAAAATATGTTTGTATGATGGCAAAATTTAGCAAATATTTGTCTTTATACAGGAAAAAGAACACCTTTGACCTAAGTGGTGAAGGGTATCGTATGGTCGGTCTTGACCGACTATAGCACTTTCTTACTTGTTTTTTAATGGGAAACTGTTTTTTTATAACACTTCATCAGAGATAAAAAATCAATTATCCAAAGATCAGTAAAATTACAGAAGTGAAGGAAGATGAAAACTGAAAATTGTTTGTGTTTTGTTCAGTAGATGATCTACGCTTTTACTTAAGGTTTATGAACATAATTCTTAAAGGTTTTGTTTGTAAAATAAGTAATAGTGCGAGGTTTTCGATCTGTCTAAATTGGGGATAATCCTCCTGGCCTAACCAACCATCGAAACGCGTCGAGGAATTTTTGGTTTCTCCGCAAACATTTTTTTTGGCTTTTTATCAATAAATTGGTCCGTTACATTAATAAATAAATGTAACAGATTTGGGATCAAATGCGAATACTCTTCTTTTTGAAACAGAAGCAATATATTCAAAAGTACTGCAGACGAATTTTATGTTGTGCTATCCACTGGTCGCAATAGACCACAAATGAATGTGCTTTCGAAGAACAAAGCTTAATTCGCAAAGCTATAGGGGTTTTGAGGACGAGCTCCTGAGCACATGCCATTAATCTTGGGATCCCTGAGGAAACTCAGTATCGAGAAAAGTGACTACCGACACAAAAGCAATAAGTCTTGAGAGTAGTGCACCAGGACCGATAAAATATGAAGCAGATAAAAGAATTTAAATAATTAACCCTTTATTTATAATTTTAACACATTGTTTTTTTTATAGTAATTCGCTTTAACAATGAAATTTTTTTTTATTCTAATTTGTATTTTCTTTTTTTCCAATAATTTACGAACCACAAACTGAATTTTAAGTTTTTGCGTTTCTGCTATTACATTTTGAATTTTATTTTCTTTTATAATATATATACGAGTACATACATATTGTACAGACATAAAATAAATATATTGTAAAATTAAATTCTTATGCATAATAAATATTTAGTTGCTAAAGTACTTAAATTCTAATTTTGGAAGATTTTCGTTTGTTTTCAACGCCCATTTTGCTGCCGTCATTCATCTCCTGTTCCAAGTGAATGGCAATTTTGATGACGTTCCAGTGATAAGTAATTGCCAAAACACGTTTATGTTTTTGACTAAATTTTCTAATTTAATATAAAATATTTATTGAGTATAGCACAGAAAAATAATACTATTATTGTTATTTCCACCAAAGAATCCATGTTTTTTTTAATATAATTTGATAAATTCGTATAGAATTTTGATAATTTCGTACGTAATGTTGACATATTTGACACGGATTATCTTTTTAAATTTCGATTTGTTTTTTTGAAACTCGACTTTTAATCTTCAAAACGGAAATGTGTAAACGACAACAACCCATGGATTAAATCCAACTCAAAGTGGGCTTTCAATAAAACTAAACAATGAAAAACAAAAACAATTAATCGAACAAGAAGGCACGACTTTTGCAAAAAAAAAAAATATATTAGATAGGTATTGTCGAATGTTTTGCACTCTAGAAAATATTTAAAATTAGGAGCTAGATTGAATTGGATCATTTATGGTTAGATATTCTAAACTATGTTGGTCCCAAGATTTTTTAGCGTTATTTCGTTTGTGTTACAAAGAAGTTATAAATATTTTTTGGAAGCTTATTTAAAACCCCAAAACCAATTTGTTATTATGGGTTACGAAACAACCCAAACTTACTCAAAAGTTTTGTTTTTTGAGTATTTTCTGTTAACTTCGGACTGTTTTGGGTAGTTTCGTTAGAGTACGGGAACAAACATATAGACAACACTTACATTTTACACATTTTTAATTAAACAAATTAAATATGCATTTACTTAAAAGCGAATTTCAAAATTATTGATTTGCCTTCAGTTTACTCACAAATTTCCAATATTCTATGAGAACACTAGAATATAGAGAATTTTATTTAATTAACAAAAAAAACACAAGTAGTAGGGCTATATTCGTTTATGCCGAATTTTATATACCCTTCATCAATAGTTTTCCAAATTAAAAAAAAAAATAATCGAACTAACCATAACGTAATTAAAACAAGTAAGAAAGTGCGATAGTCGGTCAGGCCCGAGAATACGATACCCTCCACCATTAAGGTCAAAGGTGTTCTTTTTCCTGTATAAAGACAAATATTTGCTAAATTTTGTCATCATACAAACATTTTCTAAAAACTTATATATTTTAGCTATTTCCGTAATTTTGACTTATATGAAAGGTAGGGTCAAATGTGGACCGATTACATCGAAATTTCTCAAACTTATTACAGTTTCAAAAATTATTTATGCAAAAAATAAACTCAAAATTCTAATTATCTTCAGATTTATAAGCGTTTTAGAGATTTCTGTCTCATTTAGTGCATTTTGACAGAAAAGTTTGTATAGCAGCTATGTTCAAATGTGGACCGATTTGAACGAAATTTGGTACATTGATTTTGGTTTATATAAGCAGTATTTATTTTAATTTTCATGAAAAAGTATTAATATTTGTGGCCAAAATATCAATTCCGGTAAGTGGGATCTATGGGAGGTACCATAAATAATGAACCAATTTTGACGAATTTCAATAGCCATGGTCCCACTATCAACAAAAATGATCTGTGTTAAATTTCATCAAATTATTTTTCGAATTTCGACCTGTACTTTGATTACATAGTTTACATGGGGGTCCAGCCAGCCAGACGGACGGGCGTACTGAAATCGCTAAATCGACTCAGAAAGCCTATTGGTATACTATAGGATGGGTCTTAGAAAAATATTTCTATGCGTTACATACATCAGCCGTGAACCGTCGTGGTATAGCAGGTTAGTCATCCGCCTAGCATACCAGAGGTCCCAAGTTCAATCCCTGTCAGACCCACTTGAAAAAAATTAATTTTCAAAAAGCGGCGGTTCACCTCATAACTCAGCTAGCCACTGGTTATTGAGTATTAGGCTATGAAAAACTTCTCTTACCAATGCATTTGCCGTTCGGAGCCGGCGTTAAAACGTAGGTCCCTTTCAATGAGTCAAAAATAGAATCGGATGCAGCTCATTGTCTGAGAGAAGTACCCCTTGTTCCAATTAGAATGTTGTCGGGGAATTATATATATATATATATATACATACATCAGCACAAACTGATAATACCCTTTCCACCTTTGGTGGTGAAGGGTATAATTAGCGGACCGTTTAGATGGTTCTACATAATATGTGTATTGAAGTTTCACTTTATAGTGATTCCTAAATTTTTTTAATACATATACCTATGTTGTATAGGAGTCTTTTAAATAATGTCAAAGATTAAGTGTCAGAAATCGTTAAAATTTTTATCTCAAAAAGGTTCACGTTGATCGGACTGTAGTGAATCGATGAAGATGGTTTTCGCCGAAGTTGATGTAGTCCTTTACTAGTGACACTGTTTTGCTTTGTGTAATTTTTATTATTTTAAGGTTAAGCTACTAATTTTAGATACACACATATGAAAGATACATTAGTTCATAAATTAATACCAGGGGTGTATAGGAAAAGTTCAAAGTTAATCACGAATGATCACTAACATCGTCAGACCAAATGATTATAGAACAACCAATCGCAACTGCCTTGTCACGGTCTAATGGGGGAAACTCGACTCCAACGAGATCTCATTTACGTATCGTGTATTCTACTCATCCTTTCTCTCCAGATCAGAACATTATTTTCATATGATAAGCAAGTCATCTCTTGCGGATTGGCTATAACCAATTTTTTGGCATAGTACCACGGGGCCAAGAATGTTATATTAATAAAAACACCTTTCACAGGTCATTTTACGAAAAATAAAACCCCACGCAGAGAAGCAAATTTGAAAAACTTTCATGGAATTTTTTTTGAAATATATTTTATAATTTATTTTATTATATTTTATTAATTCAAACAAAAAACGAAATTTAATAAAATATAAACAATTTCATCCCTTCTTATTAAAGTATGAAACACAATTGGGACGAACAACCAATTTTTCGGAACGAATATTCGTCGTTAGAAATAGAAGATATGGGTTTATATGAAAGTGCTCACAATAGATGCGTACGACGAAATTCGTCGAATAGTGCGATAGGTTTATTTCTATTTCATACGCAGACGAACGACGACTAAACTGGTTTAGAGTGGCTGCATTTCTATTTCTGTTGTAAGGTATAAGAAATTATATGTGTTTTTGTGAAATATGGTCATCTTATAAATTGTAAACAAAAAATAATTATTTCAAATAAAATTAATTAAATATTTTCTTTTTGTGAAAAAATGAAAGAATATAATAAAAAAAAATATTGCAAATGTTGTGAGTGCGCGATATGTACGAAAGTGTGTGTAATTTGTGCTAATGAAAAATAAACAAAAATGGCGTCAGCAACGTTTATTCGTCATAAATGTGTTCAATGGACGAATATACAAGACGAATTTTTAAAGCCGAATTCGTCGTGCTGGACGAAATTAGTCATTCGTCCCAATTGTGTTTCTACCTTAATATAAAAAGTTTTATGTAGGATTTATATAACTCAAGTGGCTGACGATTGAGTGAAATTTGCATGTGTTTTGTTATTGTAACAAAAACAAAATACATGTAAATTTCACTCAATCGTCAGCCGCTTGAGTTATATAAACCCTACATTAAAATTGTTTCCCTTATTTTATGATTTTTTTAAAATCTTATTTTATTTTGCATAAATTCTGATTAGAAATGTTGTATAATCACCTAAACTTTTAGTGAAGGTGCAAACTGTGGAATTCGAATCATTAGCTGTGTTCCAGAACTACCAATACTGTACAATATTGTACAAGTTTTAACCAGAAACTACAGGAAAGTGTTCCTGTACTGAAAAAAAATGACTTTATTGTAATTTCTGGTTAAAAATTGTACAATATTGTACAGTATTGGTAGTTCTGGAACACAGCTATTGCTTATATTTTTATATCGCTTAAAACATAAGTTATTTTACATAGGTTTTTAAAAATAATAATTTCAAAATAACATTTAAGCGCTACGCATAAAAATACAGTGTGGAACGATAATAGCGAACATCGGTTATAACGAATTAACGATTATTACGAACCAATTCTCTGGTCCAAAAGTTTTGCTCAAGTATCTTATACAAATTATAACGGTTATAACGAACACCGGATATAGCAAACTCACAGTTACAACGAACAAAATTAAAAACAGTGTAAATTTGAACTTTTATAACGAACAAAAAAAATCACAATAAAAACTTTTTTTAATCGATGAAATATTATATCCAAAACACTACAAAATATATAAGAGAATCCTTGGAAATTATTAGAAAATAATTTTTTTGAAATAGAACTGATCAAATAAATTTCGCAAAAGAAAATTACAGATTTTTTTCAAAAATAATAATAAGTATATGTCGTCGGCCTATATCCAAAATGGCTTATCTGCAAAATACTGATTTTTCAGGAGAAGCCAAAAACTCTTTAATTCTTCCATTAGTGAGTTTTTAATAAAGTGATCTTTTACAATATGATTGGTAGACTCCTTCTATATTCGGGATTTTACGGTATATCAGCCGTTTTGTCTTTGAAAATTTTCATATAAATTTGTAGATAAACCATTTTGTTCGCAATAGATTTGTAAGAAGTGGATTTGTATAACATAATTTAAGAAATTTTAGTAATTCCTTTTAAATATACTCCCTCATGATTTCGGATCCGTTTATGAATTTTAATTGTACTATATACGACGTTAATTACTTTTTATTGGTAATAATTTATTTTATGAAAAAGTGAATTTCTCAAAATGCATTTTCTTTTATAAAAGTTAAAAGATTTTAAAATTTTTCGTCTCTCCTATTTAAAAGATCATATCTTCTTATTGTTAAGAGTTAAAGAATGGATTTTTGGAACTTTATGCGTAAACATGACTAAAAACACTGCATATTAACGTATTTTCCGTTGAACAATTTAAAGATAGAACAATTTTGAAAATACATTTCTATTTTGCGTATTATCACTCACCAAAAAAGTAAAATAACGATGCCTTACTTTCTCAACCTCGTATCTTAAAAAAATGCGGTTTTCACTTTTTAATATCAAACGGTTGCTATTACTTTGTTCTATTAATGCAACAACTTATTATCTCAATACGTTGTCTCAATTCTGTAAATATTAATAAAATATATCTCGTATCTCAATCACTCCAATTTCCATAACTGCGTCAAACTCTTATCTTAATATGTGCAGTTGTTAAATAGTTAAAAATTAAAAAAAACTACTTTGCGTCTCTTTATTCTATCCTTTTTCACAATAGAATTGAAGTGAGTATGTATTTTAGTTGGGAAGTATGACATATGACATATTTTTTTTTTTTTGTATTATTATTTTTTTAGTTATGATCTTCGCTTTGCTTGGTAAAAATCTAATTCTGAGGAATTTTAGTTTTTATTGTAAAATGAGTGATACAATAGCTGTTCTTGACGTTGATACAGGTTGTTTTGTTTTCAAGAATCTTTGCCAAGAACCTGAAACACAACAAACTGGAAACGAAATTTTGGATGAAGAAACAGGACATTTTGTCTCAGTGAATTCTGATCAGTGTAGCATTTCCTCCAAATCCGATTTTTCAGCAAGTGAAAGCGAGTACCAGCCCAGCACTGATTCACATTTTTCTGGCAATGTATCTCCTTCTGTATTGTTGGATGAATCCTCTGGGGTAATTAAAATTAAAAGAGCACGTAAAGGCCAGGGAAATAAGCAAAACTGGGATAGAAACCGTAAAAAACTCAAGAGAATGCGTGGCCAGGAGTATTCATCGATAAAGCGGAGCAAAGAATGGAATGGAGTAATGGAAATTAGAAAAGAAAGAACTTTGAAGGCTCGTTGCCGTTCGGAAATATGTGCAAAATAATTCTGTAAGTAGTACAACGAAATTACAGAAGATGATAGAAAGAATATTTTTAAAATATTTTGGTCACTGTCTTGGGAAGAGAAAAAAGCTTATGTCGTTGCAATGGTGTCACATAAACCAGTCACTTTGAGAACAACTGGTACTTTTTCTCGGTGAGTAAGCACATTAGTCTACACACTCTCTCTGGGTGAATGGAGCGTGTCTAAATGGGTTACTGGCAATCTAAATGCAAACAACGTTGGCATGTTAAAGAAAAGTGGACCAGTCAATCGTCGAAGCAAAACAAACATCGCCAAAGTAAATCACGTAAACTTTTTTCTACAAAATTTGCCTAAAATGCCATCACATTATTGCCGACAGAGTACAACTAAAGAATATATAGACATTCAGTACAAGACTTGGGCAGAACTGTACACAGATTTTGAAAAATATTTGATGGATCGCAACATCGATAAGGCTGAGAAGGTAACGTACAAATGCTTCTTAGACGCAGTACACAAGGCCAATATTAGTATATACAGACCCAAGAAAGATCAATGTGATATCTGCTTTAGTTATAAAAATAAAAACGTCCCAGAAGATGAATACCAACTTCACATAACAAGTAAGGAGCGCGCCAGGAAAGAAAAAGCCGAAGACAAGAAACGTTGTTCAAGAGGTGATATTCAAATGTTAACGGTGGACTTGCAAGCAGTGCAAACAATTCCTCTACTTTCAACTGGAGCAAACTACTTTAAAACAAAACTGTGTGTGCACCAATTCACAATTTATAATAAATTTGACAAAAATGTTGCTTTACCTCTTGTTTGCTGGCCTATTTACAGGATTTGAAAGACAAATCAAAGCCTATAATAATTTACAGCGACGGGTGCTGTGCCCAAAATCGTAATACGACACTTGCGAATGCCTTGCAACATTATGCAATTACTCACCAAGCAGAAATTCAGCAAAAATACTTGGTAGTTGGCCACACTCAAATGGAGTGCGATTCTGTGCATGCCTCCATAGAGCGAAAGAAGAAAGGAAGAGAATTATATGTACCAGCTGATTTCAATATGTTTATAAAACAATCCAGATTGTTGAAACCGTATCAAGCACATTATTTAGACCATACATTTTTCAGAGATTTCTCTTCACTCGATTACTTAAAGTCAATTCGACCAGGCACCAAAAAAGGTGACCCATGCGTTATAAATTTGCGAGCTCTCAAATATACCTTTAATGATGGAGTTCAAAACAAATTATGTTTTGATGAAGATTGGCAACTATTACCTCATCGTAAATTGCGACCACAAGTGCAGCACAATGATAAAATTTTAGTACCACGTCTCTACAATCAACAACTACCTATTCCAAAAAGAAAATATGACGACTTTCAAGACTTAAAACGTATGATTCCAGCCGACTATCATTCATTTTACGATAATTTGCCACACCAAGGATATTATTATTTATGAATTTTTTTTTATTTATTTATTAATTCTTTGTTTTTTATTTTTTTTGTTCCTTTCTTGAAAATAAAACATTCATTCTATATTAAATATTGTTTTCATTGCATAATTTTGGTATAATGGCGTTATTTCTTTCTATAGCTATAAGTGCAACAAACGAGCAACTTATTCATCAAGTATCAAGAATTAAAATTACTGTTAGTGCAGCAAACTCGTATCTCAGATTTTACAGATTTTTAGTTTACAACTTCTATGATTATTTAGCAAAAACAATGTAGATAAACCATTTTGTCTTCGAAAAAAAATGTTTATGTAGATAAGCCAAACAAAAAAAGTCAATAAGTCGCAAATTAATTGACATTTTGATAAAAAAAAAAATCTCACTACTGGTAAAGCGCGAAGCGTATGGTATCAAAATTTCAATTTCTAAAGTCTGCAGATAAGCCATTTCAGATATAGGACGACGATGTCTATATAATATTACGTTTGTTCCGGTATTTTAACGAAACTACCCAAAACAGTCTTAAGTTTTAACATATTACTAAAAAAAAAACAACAATTTGTATTACAAATTTTGTACGGGAACACGTTTAAGTAAGTTTGGGTTGTTTTGTTGAAATAAAGGAACAAACAAATTATTTATAAGATTTTTAAAACTTTTTATATTTTTATTGTAAGTCTATTTTACTGAAGTACCTGGTTATTAAAATTAATGTTTTAATAACCTTTTACATTTAAAAAGGATTGAACGAAATAGAGTTTTACTTAATTTTTATACCCTTCACCACCATAGGTGGAAAGGGTATTATAAGTTTGTGCTGATGTTTGTAACGCATGGAAATATTTGTCTTGGGCCCACCTTTTAGTATACCAATAGGCTTAGAAAATCACTTTCTGGGTCGATTTGGCGATGTCCGTCCGTCCGTCTGGCTGGCTGGACCCCCATGTAAACCATGTAATCAAAGTACAGGTCGAAATTCTAAAAATAATTTGATGAAATTTGGCACAGATCATTTTTTTTAATATGGGACCATGGCTATTGAAATTCGTCGAAATCGGTCCATTATTTATGGTACCTCCCATAGGTCCAACTTCCCGGAATTGATATATTGGCCACAAATATCCATATTTTTTCATGAAATTTAAACCAAATATTGATTGTAAGCTTAAATCACTGTACCAAATTTCGATAAAATCGATCCACATTTGACCATAGCTCCCATACAAACTCTTTTCTCAAAACGCACTAAATGGGACAAAATTCACTAAAAGGCTCGTAAATCTGAAGATAATAAGAATTTTAAGTTTATTTTTTGCATACATAATTTTTGTAACAACTGTAATCAATTCGCCAAATTTCGAGATAATCGGTCCACATTTAACCCTAGCTCTCATATAGGTCCAAATGTCGGAAGCAGCTTAAATATATAAGTTTTGAGAAAATGTTTGTATGATGGCAAAATTTAGCAAATATTTGTCTTTATACAGGAAAAATAACACCATTGACCTTAGTTGTGAAGGGTATCGTATAGTCGGGCTTGAACGACTATAGCACTTTCTAACTTGTTTTATATAAGTTTAAATTTTTGGTTAATTATTGTTCAGTTTAATTTTGTATGAAGAAAAAATTTAGTCCGGTTATAACGATATTCGGCTATAATGAACAAAACTGCTCGGTCCCCGGGAGTTCGTTATAACTATACCCCACTGTGTATGCAAATACTAGGTGTATAGTTTTTAAAATTTTCGTGAAATAAAAATGGTTATTTTAAACTTCAACCGATCCCTTCATTAGCTTTTTTATGCCGATTTGCACCAAACTTGGACTAAATAGTAATTAATATATCCTAAACCCAAATTTCGTGTCAAATTATCTATAGCACCCAGCCCGTCCCGTGGACGAGGGCCATATGGCGCTCATGTCCGTTTACGTTAAAATTCATTTTAATTAGCCAGTTTTACAATTCATTGTAGTAAAAATCTTACATCATTTCAGTTTTTAATATGAAAGTAGTAGTAAAATAAAACAGTTGTTTGTATGTTCTGAAAATTTTATTATTTTCAGTTGATTTACTTTCGAGGAACTAAATAGTTCGATATGTAGGTGTTCTGACTAAAACAAGAACACCTACAGATACAAGATACAAGAACTTTTAAAGCATCCCGAAAAGTCACTGTTTGGTATAGTTTTTGGATTGGCGGAATCATCGGTTCATATTTCATCAGGAACAGTGCACAGTGAGTTGAAAAAGTATTCGACTTAAGTTTAGTATTTGGAGTCTGTAGGTTTATCAGAAGGGGGATTATATGCCCCCAAAGTGGGGCAATTCGGGTATTTCCAAAATTAAAAACCAGATCCAGAAGCTACATTTCTGATCCGATGTAAAAGATTTTTATATGTAGGCCAGGTCATAACTATTAACGGCTAGCTTTGATGTTACTAACATTTTTGGAATGAGCTGAACTCTAAAGTCTGCACAACCGATTTGAATAAGATATAAACTAGCCACTACGGTCGTGCAATTTGATTTCGATGGACTGTTTCTTATGCGTTTGATTTAGAAAAGTCTTGACAGACATTTGAACTCAACTTTTTTTTAAATTTAAAGATATAAAGCTCTTAATGAAAGAACTAACACTGAATGTTTGTGCACATTGGCTTATACATTTAATATTAGCTCAAAATAATACCTATGCGACCCCGACCTATGTAGTGCTTACATAAAATTATCCAATTATACAACATTCATACATTACACACTGCGACAAAAAAAATGAAGTAAAAGTTTCTGGGATTTTAATAATCGGTAACGTAATATCTTCTAAATCAAAAGTGATAGAAACAAAAATTAAATTGGTCTATGATCAGCACTAAAAATTAAAGGACACGGGTTCGATAATTTTTTTTTTTTTTTTTCAAGTTGGCCGCTTATGGGAAAAACAGGCTAGAAAATGGATAAATCATATAATCGGCTTGAAAAATAAGGGTACATGTGTTCTGTACTTTTTTGGAAATGGCACTAATAAGGGTAAAAATGGTAAAAACTATATTTTGATACTTTTTTTAACCTATATGTAACTTTTGAACTTATAAACATAAAGGCTCACTTTATTTCACAATCAATAAGTATTAAAGAATTTTAAACATTTGCTTGGTACTTTTACGATAAATGGGGTTCAAAAGGGTGAAAACGGGAAAGTATTCATTTAAGCTAACGAAGTCAGAAGTATAATTTAGAGATGTGCCGATTCACATTGAAGAAAATAAAAAAAGGTGTTTGGTACTTTTTTCAATTAAAGGGGTAAAAAGTGAAAAATCGATGACATTTTATCTTCTAAAACTAAAGTGATAGAAACAAATACTAAAGTGGTCTAAGATCAGCACTTAAAATTAAGAGACAAATATACACTTAACATTAAGAGACAAATATACTTTTTGCAAATTTAACAGTTCTGAGGTTAAAATAGGGTAGAAAATGAAATAATTAATAAAGTTATATCTCTGAAACTAATATCGTTAGAAACAAAATATAAATTGAATTTAGATCTGCTAAAAATAATAAAAAGTCACGTTTTTAGTACTTTTCGTAAATGAAGTAAAAATAGGGTATAAAAAGGATAAAAAATAAATTTTGGTACTTTTTTGACCAATATATAACTTTTGAATCAAATATTATAGAAACAAAATTTATACCACAATCGATAAACATCAAAATGGTATCAAATACGTTTTTGGTACTTTTTCGAATAATGGGATAGAAAAGGACAAAAACGGGTCAAAAATTTAAAGGTTTTTTCTTTTTAAACTACACTCAGGGAAAAAACGTGCTGATAATAAGATTTTCTGCTTGAAATCGAAACTTTTTCTGCTTGAAAGTAGAGTAAATACGAAAAATCTTATTTTGAGAACAAAATCTTATTTTTTTAAGATTCTTTGTAAGATCGCAATCTTAAAAAAAATCTAAGCACAGGATCGATAACTAAGAATGTGTTCTTATTAATTAAGATTAAATTCTTAATTTTTAAGATTGCACTCTTAATTAATAAGAACATAATCTTAAATAATAAGAACGCATTCTTAATTATAGATCTTGTTCTTAGAACTTTTTCAAGATTGCGATCTTACAAACAATCTTGAAAAATAAGTTTTTATTCTTAAAATAAGATTTTTCGCATTTACTCTACTTTCAAGCAGAAAAAGTTTCGATTTCAAGCAGAAAATCTTATTTTAAGCACGTTTTTCTTATTATAATATTCGTATTTGGTGATAAAATAAAACACATTTTTTATTATTTTTTCCCCCTTTCGAGGAATGTAATAGTATTCCTATATTTTAAAATTTTGATTTATTTATTTTAGATTATAGGTAGTTAGTAAAAAATTTTATCCTAAAAATACCTTGACTTCATCTTCCGTTGGAAAAAGTGTGCATATTTCTGTCAATATATCTTGGAAATCGTGAGGATGAAGTGTGAGATCCTTTTTTTTAGAATTTGATGTACTATAATCTGGATCAGCTCATCACGATAGTTATTGTTTAAATGTTTGCGTGAAGCATAAAATTCTAGGATGTTTTTGCCACTTACTGATTCATTCAATAATGAAGCTAAATCCTATATAAATAAACGAAAATATTTTATGTTTTGTACACATTTTAATGTGTTAATTAATTATCTAATACTTTTACCTTGTCAAACACTTTTTTGTTAACTTCCACATTTACAGAAGACGATGAAGTGGAAGTTACATCTGGACATTTTTGTAGCCCCTGACCTACCTTTGACGGCATCGAAAGTGTATCTTCATCAATTTCAAACTAAAGGACAAAACTATTAGTGGTTTAATTTACTTTCTAAATAAAATGTTTATTTTTCAGACAAAAAATTTTTCACTGCTTTCATATACTGCAGACTTCTGAAAGATACATTTGAGCCTGAAACAAATTAAATTAATATAATTTTTTATAAAGAAATTTACTTATGTATTTATAAATATGATGAAAAACTTACGCTGCAGGTACGGAAAAACGCATTCCAGATCGAATTATTTCAAAAGATTTTTCAGCAACGCGTCATCGTCCAAGAAATCTCATGAAATTTCTTGTGAAGGGCAGTTCATTTCATACTCCCCATCACACACCGGAACTAAATTGCCTTCTATTGGAATATTTAAAAGGATCACTTCATTCAGATTAAGGTTTTCCATTTACATTTCTTATTAAATTTATATTTTTTCTCAAAAAATTAGTTTTTCACTTTTTCGCAACTACTTTGGCCGGCGGATTAAAATTTATGACAAAATACTGAGAAATTTCCCTAAAACATGCACACAAATCTACGAAATCAAGAATACGATCTTAAGATTAGAACTTACAATCTTCAAAATAAGAATAAAATCCTGAAATCAAGATCACAATCTTGAAATAAAGAATACGATCTAAAATTAAGATTTAAAATCTTATAATAAGATTAAAATCTTAAAAGCAAACAAATTACATGTTTATTTTTAGATTGTGTTCTCATAACTAAGAATTTATTCTTAAATTTAGGAATATAAATCTTACTGGCTATATTTTCAAGATTGAAAATTCAAGATTTCGCAATCTTATATTGTAGATTTTTTTTCTTGAAATCAGTTCGTCATTTTTCTCTTAGTGTAGGCATATTATTTAAATCAATAAAGAGGTAGAATAATTTATAGACTGTTCGATTGACATTGAAGAAATATGTGACAGGTGTTTGGTACTTTTTCCAATTAAGGACTTTTTAGTACTTTGTTGTTTGTTGTTCTGCTCGACAGTACCTACCAGAAAAATTGTATTACACCCCAGAAACTTTTACTTCATTTTTTTTTTGTCGCAGTGTGTTATTTGATTAATACCTAATCCATAGAAATAAACATACTACCTTCTTGTGAGAAAACTCGTCTAAACAAAATAATAAAAGGACCGAGTTGGTAAAGACAATTCGTGTACGCTGAATTCAATGGTGCTAACCTTTTTTTTTAGGTTAGCTCTAGTTTTCGAGATATAGCGTTATTTGGAGGTAAAAAAAGTTGTCAAAATCGAGCACAGTGTAATCAGTCATGTAATCGATCCCTCCCAATTAAAATATAACACATACTTTCACATGTTGTAAATGCTAAAGATCATTATATTAAAGATAATAATACTAAACAGATCGTTTTTGTATATTTAATAATGGAAAGTTTTTAAATTTTAAAGTTATATCCTCAACATATTCTAAGTTTTCGTATTTAAAATCTGTATTAAAACTATAATTTCTTAACAATTTAGCTAATGAAACCTTTGTTGTTATTAAAGCGTATCTCCAACCTAAAAGACATAAAAAATATTAATATTTTATTAAATTATTACTAAATAAATTCTTGTTTATATAAAGATCACACTTTTGGGATATATCAATAAATATATATGTATTTTACATATATTGTACTTACCAATACAATTTCTTATGCCCTTGGTGAAAGGTATAAAAGCGTAAGGATGTTTTCCCTCCATATTCACTGGTAGAAAATTATCAGGATTAAATAAGTGGGCATCTGGGCCCCAAATGTCTTCGCGCCGATGCATATGGAAAATATCTATTGCTATTTGGACTCCTTTTGGTAAAATAACGCCATTAGAGAGTCTAACTTCGTCTGAAGTTTGTCGGGAGACTATAGGCACTGGAGTCATAAGGCGCATAGTCTCATTAAGTATCATATCCATATAAATCATATCTTGAGTATTACTATAGCTAACATCAAAATTTCCTTGTTTCGGAAATATTGAAAGTAGTTCTTCAAAAACCTTCTGCTGATATTCGGGAAACATTGCCAGTAGCATTAAAGTGTAGGCAATTGTATTGGCTGTCGTTTCGAAAGCCTTTAAAAAAGTAGAACAAGTTTAAATATAAAATCATTTTAGTTTAAAGTTTTCTTTAGAATTACCCCAAATACAATAACATTCGACTCATCCTCCACATTTTGCCAGGAAAAGTCTCCACGTCTCATCAAATCTATTGCCAGATCAATGAATATGTTCTTGGTACCACAGTCTGTATTATTATTTGCCTGGGATATCTTTTGCTCAATAAGCTTAAATAAAATATAGTAAAATAGAGGAAATTTAAATACCAATTTAATTTTTTATATCAGCAGTAAAGAAAATTAAAAAAAAAATTGTTACTATACAAATATGCTAAAGTTATTTAATACAGAAATATCTCGTTAACTAACAGTACGATTTAAAAATATCTTGTTATAATTTTACTACTAAAATTACCTTTCTTATAAAACAACGAATTTTCTTTTTGGCCCCATGATATGGTTCATAAATTCCCAATAGTCGACGTATAAATCTGGATCTTAGCCAAGGTGAGAAACACATTGAAGCCATGTTCTCTTTTACACTATAAAACACTCTATCATTAAACTTATAATTTCAAATTATTTGTACTAATTACCATTGATAGTTTGACATAAGATCTGTATTAGATTCACTAGACTCTTGCGAAGCACTTTTACCCATGGTTGTCTCTAGGAAATAGAAAAATATATTTACAAATAAAAATGTTCATCATAAAATGTTTACTTTGTCTTACTTGTTGCTATATCCAAAGTAAATTCTTGTAATATTTTCAATATATCCACGGATTCCTCTGAAGTCTTTTGGTCCATAACTTTTAATAATCTATTAATCTCTTTATTAAATGTGGGTACAAAACTTAACAGAACTTTATGACCAAAGGCAGGATTCAAAAGTTTTCGATGAACACTCCATTCTGGATCTTTTAAGCTGAACAATCCCTTGCCAGTTCCGTCGTCCAGGGCATCGTATATGACACCTTTGTTTATGCAACTGCGTGATGTTAAAATATCCTGTGCAATGGCTGGTTCACTTACAACCAGAAATGGATATGGTCCCAGCCATGAAAATAGCATTGAACCATATTTTTGTATTTCATTATTGAAAACTGAAAGAATATCTAAATATAAAAAGAAACTTGCTCAATAACAATTATATCGTTAACTTCAGAAACGCAAAAATTAGGATCTTTTCAAGAAGGAAGTTTTGATGACCGTACAAAGTAAAATTTCAATAACTTATTTCAGAACCATATATAATGTTTTTTTTTTTTCTTAAAAAGACAGAATGTGAGTAAATTCAGTCAAAATAGATATTTGTGCTTCAGAATTACACCATTTAGAAAATAAAATTTATGTGACAAGAAGCGAATAATCATAAAATATTAACTAAAGATCAAAAGTTCGGTCCCATCAATGGACTAAAATTACCTTTATTCTAAATTTTGGTATAAATAAAACAGTTATCCAAAAATTTAACTTTTTTGCAATAATTTTTGGATAAGTTTTGTCTGCTGAATCCGAAAAATATGTAAGTGTTTTTTTAGTTGGCTCCAGATTTCGTGATATAATTTTTTGTGTCTGTAAAAAAATTTGATTATGAATTTCTAAACTCTTTTTTTTAATAAATTGTATTAAGTATAATGTTGTTAAGGTTTGTGCGAAAATATGATAGGGCTACACGGCTCATTTTTCAAAAAAAAAAAAAATTTCAAAAAAGCGTAGGGTAGAAGGGGGAGCATTTGCCACTTTTTTTTTAAAGTGCTCCAGGTTTCTTACAGTGAGAGTTATCACAACTTTTTTGTTCTTCATAGGTACCTATATATGTTAGCTTTAAACTGTGTTGGTTCAGATTGCCTACGGCTTTTCTTTATGTATCAAATTTGAAAAATAGCAAGTTAACTAAAAGTGGCCAATGTGCCCCATCCATGGGGCACATTTGCCAATAAGTTGGGTACAAAAAATAAGTAAAAAAATTGTGGTAATAAAGTAAATTTTTACATCTATAAAGCTTTAATATACAAAACAAACAAACCAAAAAATTAATTCAAGTTCATTTCACGTGGATAAATTAAACAAAACAGTAAAAATTTCAGAGATCAAAATTTAAACTAATGGGTCTCTGTTAACATTGTAGTGTGACATATCAAAATAAAAATCAAAATGTTGTGATGGAAGATGGATTAGGCCTTGCAACCAAAATACAATATCCTTTTTAGGGATATTACAAATGTCGGACTCAAAAAAATGTCGACGAGTTGCTTTGTAATATAGGTATGGCAAATGTGCCCCAGGTAGAGTCCTTAGATGTAAGGAACTATTTTTCACATAAGAAATAGATTTATTGATAAAAACTAAAAATATTTGTTCTCAATACTATATTGTTTATTAAACTAATGAATAATTTCTTAGGATAACAAAAACCTAAGGAAAATATTACAAAAATACTTGTAGCAAAATATTTTTTCAGGATCTGCTGAAACAATAAATCACGCTTGATGTTTTAAATATGAAAGCTACAGCAGTCAAAATTTGAGATATAGAATATCAACGATAAACGAATATAAAATCGATTACAGCATCAAAAAATATAAGTTAGTTTTCAAGAAAACTAGTGGTGGCAAATGCGCCCCTATGGCAAATGGTCCCCCTCTTACCCTACTCTTCTGTATTCAAAAATGTAAATTAAAATTTCGTAACTCTTTCTGAAATTAGTATTTCTGAATTTCTAATATATTGGCCAATACTTTGTCCCAAAATGGTAATAATGCCTTGTTTAGTTTAAGAGATTTTTGAGAAAAAATTACAAAGTAACGTTAAAAAATTTCATGTAGAAATTGATTACAAAAAGTGTACTTTTCTGCATTTAAAAATGTTCATTCAAATTTAAGAACTCGTTATGAAATTTATATTTTTTAACCAAAAGTCATGCCAAAAAACATGTTGGAGTCAAATATCTCTTAAACTATAAGAGAAAATGTGTTGTAATAAGGTAATGCTGCAGCATTCTGTATGATGGGATTAGAAGGGAAATCTACTATAAAATTGTAGGTACTGACCAAACGACCAATTAAGCTCTCTTCTGCCAGCAACTGTACAGAACTAGCCTTAAAAAGAAATTATATTTCGTTACGACAACGTATTGACAACAACGTGCTTTCTCCATTGAACACTCGATAAGGTCTGACATGAGGGACTTAAAGCAAAATTGTAAATCTGCAACCAGCAAGTACACATAAACTCTTAAAAAGTTATTTGCCCAATAGAACCTTCCGAATATGAATACTCTTCTTCTAGAAAAATTGCTGCTGGAGTTCCATAAGGTAGTATATTGGGTTCTTTGTTATATATTATCTTTAACGAATGTTCAAACATACACATTTCGACCCCAAAATTGCTTTCGCATTATTACAATCCCATATTTATGAGCTTTAAGCATGAAAATTGAAGTAAATCCGACGTTGACAGCAAGATAACTTAGGTAAAATAAAAATCCGCCGAACTAAACTGGAATTAGACTCTAGAATTATACTGCAAGGTCTTTTTGTACAAAACAATAATTAAACCAATATGGACCTATGGTATATGGCGAACGGCTTCTACCTCGAATATCGCCAAATTACAGACAGAGACTTGCGACCCTTGGTACTCACAAAAGAACAACATTCATAAAGACTTGAATGTTCCCCTTGTACAATAAGAGATTAGAAAGTTCTGTACCAAATACATTTCCAAGCTGCACTTTCACCCAAATCATCTTTTGCACTTTAAAGGTATTCATCGACTATGAAGGATGGAAACCTTGGACCTGGTCAGGTAGAACCTTTCTTATCTATTGCCACTGAACAATTTTCTATTAATTCGAATAAATATCAATCAGAGTTGCAGTGCAAGCTCAATATCATTTCCATTAGATAAAGAATTGATTACCTTTTGTTATTTTCTTTTCAGAAAGATTCAATAATAAAATACATACAAGCATAAAAAAAAGTAAGAAAATGCTATAGTCGGTCAAGCCCGACCATACGATACTCTTCACTACTAAGGTCAAAGGTGTTTTTTTTTCCTGTATAAAAACAAATATTTGCCATCATACAAACATTTTCTCAAAACTTATATATTTAAGCTGTTTCCGTCATTTATACTTATATGAGAGCTAGGGTCAAATGTGGACCGATTATCTCGAAATTTGGCAAATTGACAGACTTTACAAAAATTAATCATGCAAAAAATAAGCTCAAAATTCTCATTATCTTCAGAACTATGAGCATTTTAGAGATTTTTGTCTCATTTAGTGCGTTTTGGCAGAAGAGTTTGTATGGTCAAATGTGGACCGAAATTTGGTATAGTGGTTTTGGTTCACAAAAGCAGTATTTGTTTTAAATTTCGTGAAAAAATATTGGTATATGTGGGGAAAATATCAATTCCGGGAAGTGGGACCTATTGTAGGTATCATAAATAATGCACCGATTTGGACGAATTTCAATAGCCATGGTCCCACTATAAAAAAAATTATCTGTGGCAAATTTCATCAAATTATTTTAAGAATTGCGACCTGTGCTTTGATTGTATGGTTTACATAGGGGTCCAGACAGACGGGAGGACGGACGGTCTGATATCGCTAAATCGATTCAGAAAGTGATTCTAAGCCTATTGGTATACTAAAAGGTGGGTCTAAGACAAATATTTATATACGTTACATACATCAGCACGAACTTATAATACCCTTTTTCCACCTATGGCGGTGAAGGGTATAAATATTGTATTGATATTAAATTTATTGGATTTTTGGAAAAAAAACTTACTACTTTGAAGTTTAACAAAAAAATGGCTAATAAGTCGGTGTCTTTTTAAATTTCCCGCCTACACACTTATATAAATGACAACACTACCCCCGTCAATTTACAACAGTTAATTGACACCTGTCTAAATTTGAACACACTACGTCATTTAGTTTCTGTTTGAAGAATATGAAAAAAAAAGTACATTTTGTGGGCTCATTAAGTATTATTGTTTGCAAAAATAAAACATTTAGGGTACTGACAAATAAAATTGGGACTCTACACTTTTCACTTTAATGGTAAACAAGAGGTTTCTGAATTTTGGGACTTTGACTTCTGACTCTCAGTAGAGGTCCCTACATCCGAAACAATTAAACAAATACAATACGATGTGCTTTTAGCCAAACGGGGATTGGAAGTGAAAACGATTGTAGAGCGTTGAACTACTGTATAAAGCTAAAAGAAACAGACTTATTGACCTGCATTTGTACATATCAAAAAAATTAGTTTGGGTGTTTATTAAAAATTTTCAAAATTATAATCTTTTTTATCCAACAAAAAATAATTTTGATAAAAATCATAAAATATTATATGTATTTCATTAAGTCGTGTTTAAAACGTTTTTATAACAACCCAGTAAAAAATAGGATCATCCAAAGAGTACTCTTGGAGCGCTCCTTTGCGAGTAATGGATTACTCCATAAAACTCCGAAACTCATAGGATTTTTAACACAGCATGTCCGCAGACACGAGTACTCCTTTTAAGCTCCTTACGGAGTACTCAATTTAGTCTTGAAAATGACGACAGGGAGAGTAATCGTTTTTGTCTCCTAAAGGAGCATAAAGGGAAACATTCATATAAAATACAAATTTGGTTATTTTTTACAAAAATAAGAAAATATTGATTTTTATTTAAATTGGAAACGTGTCTTTAAGTACTTCTGCAAGAAAATTAAAGAAAAGACAACAAATTAAAGAAAAAATATGCAATTAAAAATTCACCAATTACCGAAACAAAAAAAGTAAAAAACATTGTATTTGTTTATTTTTTGATCCATTTCAATTTAATTTGAACAAAATATTTTTTATGTCAAAGAAAGAAAAAAAAACTAACTGATTCATCCCTTGTTGATCCATTTGGAGTATTAAGCGAGGCATAAATAACAAAACAAAATAAAAAGTTTCGATAGCTCGCTTATTACTAAAAATGGATGAACAAGTCATTACTCCTTTGTTGCTCGATTATGGATTAATCCTAATATTTTTTACTGGGAATTAATCAATTAATACTGTTACAAAATGTAAATGTATATTTATAAAAGACATTTGTCTTTTCACATCAAATCATCATTATTTGGGTCCAAATTATATGCTTGATATTTTGTTGAATAAATTTCTTAGGAAATATATCACACAGTAATTTTTGAACAATTTTAAACTTTATCAAATATTTTAATTATCAAAAAGAATATATACCTAAATTATAAAATGAGTCGTTCAGTGGATAAAGGGAATGAGTCCAAAAATTTGAAACGGAGAAAAACAACGAAACAGTTGACGTTGACTTTAAAGCTAGTTGTTACAACAAAACTCAAAACTAACAGCCTGTTCACAAAACTGTCATACGTTAAAAGGCAATCGAATACTAGCCTAACGATAAAGCTCTAAATTGAGTTCATTTTCTTTTTTCGTTTGGAAGTAAAAGCTTTGTAATGAAATATCAAATAATAGTATTGCCATGAGATATTTTATTACTTTTCTGAAAGATTTTCCTGTAAAACTTAAGACTTTTGTAAAATGATGTTAACCCTAAAATTAAATAAAATCAATAAAAATAAAAAAATTTTACATTTTTTTTCAAAATTAAATTAAACATTTTTTCAATGATGTTCTGGGTATGAGAAAGACAAGTTTTAAGTAAAAAAGTTCGAGTTTTAGGAACAAATTCCCATATTTCGATAGACCGGATTCCAAAGCAACTAGAAACGGTAGAACATTGTGACACTCCAGTGGCTCAATAGAGTTGCATACCGACGAGCGCGTTCCCCATTTCCTACACTCGGTCGAGTAGCTCTTACAAAGACTCTATTCTGAGACATGTATTGCGTAAGAAGATTTGAGATGGGGAACGAGTTCCCTAATTTCGTTAGGGCACATTCCAAAGTAAAAACGATAGAAAAGTGTGACACTCCAGTGGTTTAATAGAGTTAGATACCATGCTGTAATCAATGAGCACTTTCGCCCTCTCTTGCTCTCTTACATAGATCCTATTCCGAAACATGTATTGCGTACCGGTGAAATACAACTCTCATGTATGGGCCGGTGCTTCAAAGTTTATTTTGGAACTTCTTGACCGAGTGCAGGAGAGAGCAAAAGTGCTCATCGGTAACAGTAGGTTATCCAACTCTATTGTTCTATTGCTACTAATGGGTGTATTTTTTAGAGGTATAGAACTTAGAATTGAAATAAAACACAAGAAAATCGTTTTAATGTCCATCAATTTGGCTTTATTGGAAGGATAATTTTATGCCATTAATGTTTAAATATGATTTCGGGCATATGGCCGCCGCGGCTGGCTCGAATAAAGCCAATTCTACAGGTCCAATTTTCAACTACTTTTTCGAGCATATGGGGCCGTATGTTGGCAATAACGCCACGAATGTTGGCTTCCAAGTCCCCTAACGTTTCTGGTTTGTTGGCGTAGACGAGCGACTTCACATATCCCCAAAGAAAATAATCCAGTGGTGTCAAATCGCACGATCTTGGTGGCCAATTGACAGGTCCATTCCGCGAAATTATGCGCTCATCGAATGTTTCCTTCAATAAATCAATTGTGACGTGCGCTGTGTGGCATGTAGCGCCGTCTTGTTGGAACCACAACTCATCCACATTCATGCCATCCAATTGGGGAACAAAACAGTCGGTTATCATGGCTCTATACCGGTCTCCATTTATGGTAACTGACTCTCCAGCATTATTTCGGAAGAAGTATGGCCCAATGACTCCACCAGCCCATAGAGCACACCAAACAGTCAGTTTTTGTGGATGTAATGGCGTCTCAAGGGTCTCATGTGGATTCTCTTCACTCCAAATGCGGCAATTTTGCTTGTTGACGTAGCCATTCAACCAAAAATGAGCCTCATCACTGAACAAAATTTTGCGATGAAAATCAGCATCGAGATCAATCTCATTTTCGGCCCATACACCAAAATCACGACGCATTGCATGGTCTCGCGGCTTTAATTCTTGCACAAGCTGGATCTTGTGAGGTCGCAAGCCAAGATCTTTGCGCAAAATCTTCCATAAAGTTGATGGACAAAGCTCCAATTGCTGTGCACGGTGGCGAATCGATTCATTCGGGTCCTCTTCAACACTTTGCTCTACAGCGGCAATTGTTTCTTCGGTGCGCACTGTTCGACGTCGCTGCGGATGCGTATTATCACATAGAGTAAACGTAGTGCGAAAACGATCCATGGTTAACCGAATTAATTGCTCTGATAGACGATTATGTCGACCATAAAATGGACGGAGCTTGCGGTAAACTTCGCGAACTGAACCATTATTTTCGAAATAAATTTGCACGATTTGCAAGCGTTGTTCTTTCGTCAACCTGTTCATGATGAAATGGCAAACCAAACTAAATATTAATCACTTGACAGCTGACAAAATGGCCGCCAGTTAAAAAAGTGATGCCAATTTAAAGTTCTATACCTCAATAAAAAACACCCGATACTTTGGAATGTGCTTTAACAAAATCAGGAAACTCGTTCTCGATATATGAACTTTCTTACGCAATGCACGTCTATCTGTTAGAGCTCATCCTTTCGTAGTCGATTGACCAGTAGACAGACGATGCTCTACAGATAGACGATACGCTAGCCGTACAGTTCGTATGTAGAATTTTCTTCAAGCAGAAGTTTTTTCAACCAGTTGCAATATAGGGAAGTTTAAATCAAATATCCACAAACAGTGTTCAGGTCCTAAACAAAAAAAAAATTAAATAACCGTTTTTTGTTTCCTAGGCGATTAGAATTTTTTAATTGCCTGATTTGACATTTACTTTCGTCTATACATTTCATTTACGAACCAAAATTTTAAAAGCTTTTTCTCGTTTCACTCAAAAAAAAAAATTCAAAAACCAAAAGTTCAATTTTTTCGTAAGTTGACATACAATTTGAAAAAATTGTAGTTTCAGAAACAGGCTGTAAATTGCAAAATGAATTATTAGGGCTTCTTTTATTATTTACAAATATATAACGTTAATATGTAAGTGTATGTGTTCACAAAGCCTGTTAATATGATACAAATATGTTTTTATTGATAAGAGTTTCAGTGGAAAATTTCTTTATTGTTAAAATCGATTGCGTAAAAATGCAAATTAATTATGTTTTGATTTTTAGCACTCGTTCGGAAATGAAAAGAAAAAATATTCGTCTAAATATTGTTACCTCGCGTGGTGTTTTAATAGAATTACTATATTTTGGAAAGAGTCAATTTTTTATGATCTTAAAAAAAGGCTGCATATAATTTGTTTTTTTAGTAGTGCATTCGCACAGTTTTATTTTTAATTAAAATAACATAAACAACTTCTTATTTTTAAAAGAAAAAATAACATAAAACATTTCTTTTTTTAAACGAAAAGTAACTAAAAATTAACAAAATATTATGCCTTCTTGTTCACTTGAAACTGTTTTCAAGTTTTTATAGAAAGTATGGTATACGGGAGGAATATATTTTTATAAATCAGTCATATCCTTTTTCTTTTCTTTTGTTATTGCTCTAGTTTCAGGATACAATAGACTTTGACTCACGCCATTCCATAACATTACATTTCCTTTCTTCCTTATGTTTATATTTTCAAAGCCACAATTTTCATCGAAATTATTTTTATATTGTATTTCCATATTTCGCTATTTGGTTAAGTGTTGGCCATTATCTTTATAAGAAATAGTATCGGATTCAGAGCCCTAAGTATCTATGTTAAGGAGTTATAACTTCTTGTTTGTAGAACAAACCAAAAACAAAAATAAAACTTTTTATCTTGGCTATATTTTATAATATAATGCCCGTTTTATTAAAAACAATGGCTCTAAGCTAAAAAATTCCTTAGGGTTCCTAACTTTAAACAGCTATTAATTAAACATCGATGAACAAAAGTGCATGAATCTTTCCGCAAAACACTCATCTGGAATCTAGTTTGTGTATAAAAAAGGAATTTTAGCAAGAAAATAAGAATAACGGGAATTATGAGGAAATATGTGTAATATTGCCTGTAGACAACAACGGGCACGAAAGGGTTAAAGGACACAAAAAAATTGGCAAATAGCGAAAGCATAAAGGAAGGCAAGAAATAAATAAGAGTGATTAAAAGCAAAGTTAACAAATTATTAATGCAATATAAATGCAAGTGTGGACTCATTCCCTTTTTCAACTGAAAATAAAAATTTTGTGTTCCGTGCAAAAAAATATTTTGTCTTTAAAAAGGGGTTTTCAGTTAAAATTTGAAAACAATATTTTTGTCATACATTGTTAGTCCTAAGAGGAAGCGTATCCACTCTAAATCTCAAAAATGCCAAAAATGGACTCATTCCCTTTATCCACTGAACGACTCAAATATATCGAGGGTTTATATTCAAAAAGTGCTATCTACAAATTCACAATTTTACAGTAAGTAGTTCGTGTTCAATAGTTTAACTGTTTAACTCATTATTTGGTAATGAAAAGTTTTACTGGGTTAACAATTGTTAACCCAGTAAAACTTTTCATTACCAAATATTTAATGAGTTAAACAGTTAAACTATTGAACACGAACTACTTACTCATTCGCTGTTTAAGTCATTACATTAACATGGGGATGTCATTGGAGGCAAGTACTTACCAATTGCAGAAAAGTAATGACTTGGGTAAGCAATTTGAAAGCAACAACAACAACAGCAACAACTTTTTGTTGTTGTTTTATTAAAAAACATATATTTTTAAACGAAATACAACATTTTTTTTATGACCCCATGGGGGCTCGAACCCAGACCCTCCGACTGCTAGGCAGAGACTCTTCCACTGAGCTACTTCATATGTTGAAAACTTAGCAGCTTATAATTAATATTAACAATTTTTATTTTTAGATCCAAAATCATGTGAAAATAACTTTGTTTTTCCCTGCTTTTTTTGCTTTGTTGTAAATTTTGGAAAAATATTTTTATACGATTTTTTTGTAATTATTTTAAAACTTTTTTAAAATTATTTTAAAACTTAAACAATTTAAATCTTCTTTTTTGTATAAGTTTTTAAATAAGATTGACTCTTACTTACTTAAATGTTACAACCTATTAAGGTCAAAGTCCGAGCATATTTTAGAATTTCATGGATTTCGATCTTGTGCGAATATTCTCCAATTTTATAGGCCAAGCTTTGAAAAATGTTCCTCTACTTGGTCTTTCTATCGAAGTTTCGGACATCCTCCTCTAATATTAGGTAGTGGGACATTTCAATTCTAATTTTATCCTCTTCATTGTATTATTTTCAAGAGAGGGTTACTAGCCCGTAATCCTAACCCATTTTTATCGATCTTATGGGACAACTCTCGGAACATGTTAACTCACAATATTAATGGTTGTTAACTAGCTCCCCGGGTGATACCATGAGGAGGTTGTGATGAAGGATGACCCAGATAAGTTGGGCTTACCAAGTTAAGACCAATTAGAATCGTGTTTGGTATTCAACATCCCCTACATAATCAAAATTGACTCATGATGGTATTTTTTCATTAACAAATTTTTTTTACAGAAGATAATATTTAAGTTCTTAAAATTCAAAAATCATTTAAAAAGACTCTTTTAATAAAAAAAAAACTAAAAAAAATTGTTGCCCTTGGTGGGATTTGAACCGGGGCCATTCAGTTTAAATTACCATCTTAATTACAAATAAGTACTTCTGTAATAACTTATTATTTATTCGGATGGTAAGTTGTAGTCGTTACAAGGTAACCAGTTATCAGAGTACTTGCCATTACCAAAGTTTTGCTGGGTAATTTTAGAAGAAAACTATTCCTGTTTCTTTTTCACAATATTTTTTTTTATTTTGAAATTTCACAACAAATAAACACACCTTCTCTGCGCATAAAATGGGTTCCCATACCGACAAGTGGATAACCTAACGGTCCCGGAATTTTTAGTATTAACGCATAGAACTTTCTTCGCATCCACAACCAATAAATCCAGAGAACAAAAATTAAACACACGAATATATGCGGAGTATCCATTTTCAAATAATACGAATTAATGTCGCGCTATTTTCAAACTGATTTATTCAATTTTGATTGAATGATTTTTATACGAAATTTATAAAATAACTATTGACAGATACTTACGTATGTATGTGGCTTCCAAATTTGCATGAAAAGTTTAATAAACAAAATTAATGGATTTATTCGCTATAAGTATTTAACATCACGAATAGATATTTTTCACACACATACGATATTTACATTTACAGGGCAGAGACGCACATGATAAATATTTTCACTATGGCTTTGTGAATCGCAAAAACAATGTTAAGGTTTGGTTGTAATTTAGAAGTTTGTTATTTAGAGGCATAGCAGGTGGGCTAAAAAGACACACAAACATACATGACTCTACTAGTATTAAGTCCATACTTTTAGGTCCCTGTATTTAATGCCCTAAATAATGCATGAAAGAGTTCACAAAATAATTGTTGATCGGGACAGCTCAGACTCAGCACAAGCTCAAATTGAAAATTAAGGTACGCGTAATAATAATCGACAAAAACAAAAAATCGACGAAAACGATGGCAAAATTGAGTTCCATCGTATACTCCAGATCTGGACCCAGCGACTTTTTTCTATTCTCTGACCTCAAAAGAAAGCTTGCTGAAAAAAACTAATGACTATTTTGATTCTTAGTCTTTGTTTCGCACTCAAAGGCAACTACTATATTAACTACATACATACATAATTCTCACGACATTCCAATTGGAAAAAGGGGTACTTCTCTCAGACATTGAGCTGCATCTGATTCTATTCTTAAAATTATTGAAAGGGACCTACGTTTTAACTTCGGCTTCGAACGGCAAATGCATTAGTTAGAGAAGTTTTACACAACCTAATACTAGCTGAGTTATGAGGGGAAAGGCTTTTTTTGAAGATATTATTTTTTCAAGTGGGTCTGCCCAGGGATCGAACTTGGGACCTTTGGTATGCTAGGCGGATGACTAACCTGTTATACCACTGCCACTATAGAATTTCTGCTGCAAAAAAGGCATTTTCGACTATCATTTTTCAAAAATCAAATAATGCCACTTTGTAGAGAAGAATCTGACAATGAAAAATCTGTATTATTTGCCTAAGATATGTATATATATATAGAAAAAATCGGTTGAAGTCAGCTGAATATTGTGAAACAAAAATTGATGGTAAAATTATTGAAATTTAAAGACTTATATATCAAAGATATTTTAACTGGATGTAGGTATCAATTTTATTTAAGTCTGAGATCTTTTTTTTTTTTTTTTTTGTTTAAAGGAAAGAAAAAAGTTTAGTGCATGCGTATTTTGGGAGATATAAGCCCATCAAAATTGTCCTATAAAATTCAGCATTGGCTGTTTTCGTTGGAGAAAAAGTCAGTTAGCTCGGTCAACCTCCGTGCTCTCAGTATAATAAAATGAAAGGCAAAATGCTTTTCTTTTGAATTAGCTAAAAAAATTTTGCAACTTTTGTCAATCTTTTAAAAAATTCAAAATTTATTAAAAAAAAGTGAGGAATATTGCTTACAATAAAAAGGCATTGCATACCTTCAGGCTTAAATTTTTAATCAAATTGCAGTTATTAATCCTAACATTAGTTCAAATTACATTATCTTGAGATTTACGAAGTACCTCTTGGAGTCTACGGATTTCAATAAAAATTAGTAGAGTTATTTTTTTAGGATCAACTAATAGGCATGTGACGAATTTCACTAAATTTTATTGAGAAGTTCGCCTTATACATTGAGAATACAAATACATTAAAACAAGTGAGAAAGTGCTATAGTCGGTCAAGCCCGACTATACGATACCCTTCACCACTAAGATCAAAAGTGTTATTTTTCCCATCTAAAGATAAATTTGCTAAATTTTGCCATCATACAAACATTTTCTCTAAACTTATATATTTAAGCTGTTTCTAACATTTGGACTTATGTGAGAGCTAGGGTCAAATGTGGACGATTATTATATCGAAATTTGGCAAATTGATTACAGTTGTTACAAAAATTATGTATGCAAAAAATAAACTTAAAATTTCCATTATCTTCAGATTTACGAGCGTTTTAGTGATTTTTGTCTCATTTAGTGCGTTTTTAAAGAAAAGTTTGTATGGGAGCTATGGTCAAATGTGGACCGATTTTAACGAAATTTAGTACAGTGATTTAAGTTTACATAAGCAGTATTTGATTTAAATTTCATGAAAAACTATTGATATTTGTGGCCAATATATCAATTCCGGGAAGTGGGACCTATGGGAGGTACCACAAATAATGGACCGATTTTGCTGAATTTCAATAACCATGGCATTATCAAAAAAATGATCTATGCCAAATTTCATCAAATTATCTTTAGAATTGCGACCTGTAGTTTGATTACAAGGTTTACATGGGGGTCCAGCCAGCCAGACGGACGGACGGACATCGCTAAATCGACTTAGAAAGTGATTCTTAGCCTATTGGTACTAAAAGGTGGGTCTAAGACAAATATTTCCATGCGTTACATACATCAGCACAAACTTATAATACCCTTTCCACCTATGGTGGTGAAGGGTATAAATAGGGGTCCAAGGCATGTACCCCAAGAAGTCGGCGGATTTCATCCAAAATTAGTAGAGCTCTTTCTAGGATCAAAAAATAAAAGTGTGCCGTTTTTTATCAAATTCTATTGAAAATTGCGGGTAATACATTAAGAAGGAAAATAAGTGAAAAAATGAGGTTCCAAGGTAGGTACCCCAAGAAGTCATCGGATTTCAACCAAAATTCAACTGAAAATTACGGGTTATACATTGAGAAGGAAAATATATGAAAAAATGGGGGTCCAAGGGAAGTACCCCAAGGAGTAGACAGATTTCAACCAAAACTAGTTGAGCTCTTTTCTGGGTCAAATAATAGAGTTGTGCAGATTCTCATGAAATTCTGGTAAAAATTGCGGGTTATACATTGAGAAGAAAAATAAGTGAAAAAATGGGGGTCCAAGGGAAGTACTCGAAGGAGTTGACGGATTTCAAAGTTTTTTTTTTTAATTTTTCTTATCTGTATAAAACTAAATAAGTGTGCCAAATTTCATCGTTGTAGGATCACTCCTTCTATTTTTTGCAGTTACACGTATGAAGAAATATCACTGTGCGGCGGTTCACGGTAATTGATAATATAAAATTAATTATATAAAAATGTATCATAACAAAAATTGTAAGTCTACGAAGTTTTCAACGATTTTGAGATATTTACAGAAATACTCTTAATATCTCAAAAACCTAATTCCTTCCATTCAATTTGCCTTCGACCCCACTGTGTCCTCGTACGTAAGAGAATTTTATTGTTTTCGTTAAATTGTAAATATGAGTAACGAAAATTCTCGCATTTTTTATATTTTCAACGAATCTAGATTTGACATTATACCTTTGCTTACGTTTGAATGAATTTTGTCATCATCCCTGAGTTATTTCTACAAAAGTTAGTTTTGAATATTTCATAAAAATAATTTAACAACTTCCGAACCGATATTCAGATGCATACATATCGATAACAAATTTGAAAAAAGCCATAGATACAAATAGAATAAGGGGTTTCCGGGAGTTTGTTTGTATTGGAATTTGTTTATATTGGAATTACTAGGCAAAGTAGTCTGGATTATGAATACCTTATTGTGTTTTAATTATATTGGGGCTCTAACTAAATGTGAACCGATTTCGCCCATTTTCATAACATATCAAAAATACTTTTTTAAAATTTTGTCTCTGTAGCTCTTGTAGTTAAGGAGCTATCTCGCTTTTATCTGACGAGTTTTTTTTATGTAAGTAAGTTTTTTTTATGGGAGCTATGGTCAAATGGTGACCGATTGTACACTGGCTGGCATTGACATAAGACTTACTTGTGCTAAATTAAGTGGTTATATCTGTTATAGTTATAGTTTTAAATTTATTAACATTTAAGTGTATTTTGGGTGAAATTTAGGCCGTTTTCGTAAGTTTTCTGTATGGGATCTATGGCTAAATTTAAACCGATTTGATGAAATTTCATATGCGGCTTAGGGCTTATGTGAAACTTCCATATACCAAATTTTATTAGCAAATAAGCGTTTAGCCTAGGCGAGGTTTACGGGAGCTATGGTCAAATATTAACCGATTTTGCCCAATTTCAACACCAAAATTTTCTCAGAGATGAAGAATGTTTTTTACTAAGTTTCAGTGAGCTAGTTACTTTCGTTTAGGCGTTATCGTGATTTCAACAGACCGACGGACAGACAACGCTCAATCGTCTTAGAATTTCATAAGGATTCAGAATATTTATAGTTGTTGGTTTTTGAGCCAATATTAAGGAAATTACAAACAATGACAATCTCAATATACCCCCTATTCTTTTTAATGGTGGGTATGAAAAAAGCCAAGAAAATAACTTTGAATTATTGAAACGTAAAGACTCCAAAAGAACGTGTTGGACTAATATTGCATAAGAACTTGACGATCATAAAAATTTTCAAGTATGCATTTACTGTTTTTAAGATGATTTTTAACTATATGTAGACGTTCGCACCAAAACGTTATAATTCCATCAAACATGGCAAATATCACTATATCTTATATTCTTAAACGAGCAATAATTGTATATATATATATATATATATATATATATAGAATGGCTATCTCGAAAACGGCTCTAACGATTTTGATAAAATTTGGACAGTGGGTATCTTTTTTGATGTATAGGTCGAAGAAGAAGGGACTTTTGGAACTTTTACCTCTAAGAGGGTAAAAACGGGTAAAAAGGGGAAAAAATCTAAAACGCTATGTCTCCTAAAGTAATAGGTATAGAAACAAAATTAAAATTACGTTTTAAACAGCTTTGAAAATAAGCGAACAGGTGTTTGGTACTTTTTTGAAACTATGTCCGATAGGGGGTAAAAAAGGGTGAAAATAGTTTTTTTGGCACCTTTTTAACCCACTCTTATATTTTAAACTAAAGAATATAGAAAGAAACTTGGTACTGCAATCAATAGATGTAAAAAAAAACATGAAACACGTATTTGGTACATTTTTGATTTTGGAGCCAAAATGGGTAAAAAAGGGATAAAATGATAACTTAACATCTCCAAAGTAATATGAATAGGAACATTATACATTATGTTAAATGCGTTTTAAAAAAATGTACCGAATTCAATTGGCACCAAAAAAGTACCAAATATACATATGGAACTTTTAGAAATTAGGGAATAAAAAGGGGAAAAATTAGTATTATTTTAAACAAATGAATGTTTGTCTGTATGTATGTTCTTAATAGAATAGTAAACTGTGAATTTGATTGTGTTATGCTCTTTAGCGAAGATGTTGCGGATAAGCCGGCGAAGGTTTTAAAGTTGATAAGACTAATTTCCGACAGATGGCGCCACTGAAAATTACTAAAAATTAATTAAATCGTAAACTGTACATTTGATCATGCTATGATCTTTAGCAAAGTTGTAGCGCATGAGCCGACGAAGGCTTTTTAGTTGGTATGAATAATTTCCGACAGGTGGCGCTACAGAAACTTACTCAAAGTCAATTTAATCGTAATCTGTACATTTAATCATGCTACAATCTTTAGCAAAGTTGTTGCACATAAGCCGAGGAAGGTTTCTTAGTTGGTATGAAGAAATTTCGACAGGTGGCGCTACTGAAATTTACTCAAAGTCAATTTAATCGTATGCTGTGCATTTAATCATGCTATAATCTTCAGCAAAGTTGTTACGGATAAGCCGAAGAAGGTTTATGAATTGGAATAAGCAAAGTCCGACAGGTGGCGCCACAGAAAACTACTCAAAATGAATTAAATCGTAAACTGTGCATTTGATCAGACTATAATCTTTAGCAAAGTTATTGCGCATGAGTCGACAGAGGTTTCTGTTGATATGAATAATTTCCAAAATTATTCAAAATGAGTTAAACTGTAAACTATGCAAACTATGTGTTGGTCGGACAAAATAAATCAAATAATTCAAAATTAACTGAATATTTCTACAATGTCTTTCCTCTAAATTTATTTTAGCACTTAATAATATAAAATATATAAAAACTTTAAAATTTTCCTCAAAATGCTTATCATAAAGCTCCGAGCAAGGCTCGGTCTACCAGGTACTTTCCTTATTGGAAACAATTAGTGCTTGAAGTCATAAGACGCTTCTAACCGACAGAATGATTTAAAAAAGGTAAAAAGTTAGTTACGAAAAGTTCGATACGAAAAGTTACGTTTTGAAACGATCGAAATGAAAAATGCTTTACTTTTTGCTATAACAACCTTATAAGAAATATTTTTTTTTTTTGCACATGAAAAAAAAAAATCAAAAACAAAACATTCACGAAAAATCCAACCAAAATCAATACCAATTTATATAAGCTATATCGCCAACTATACAAATGTTCTGTTAAGTGAAAATTTTTGGAAAAAAATTCATCTTCTATGAAAATTGTTACGTTTTTGTGCGATCGATCGTATTAAAAACCTCTTTGTAACGAATTGATTGGCATTTTTTTGCGATTTTATTTAATGTAACTCTAGAGAACAGTAACGCAGAGTGGAAAGAGTTTTTGGTCAATTACAAGTATGTATGTTTCTGAAGACTAATTTAGGTGAATCCTACAAAAATACTAATATAAATATGTTTATTGATTTTCTAATCTGAAAATTTAATTTTTAGGCGATATATGAATAATACTTTAATTAGAGAATAACCATGTTTTATATTGGGTCTACATTTTAGAGGTAGATTGAAATACAAACAATTTCAGAAATTACATAACATTGCAACATTTCGCACCTTAAGAGAGGTCGTATTTAAATGCATATATCTTTAAAAAAAGAGGACCGATTAAATAGTTGTTTTAGTGAGAATATTTAGTGGACCTATTTAGATTAGGCCATCATAATGTGCAAAAGTCACTTATTTAAGGCATATTTCGGTATGATGAAATCAAGTTTGATGAGCTTCTAGATGGCATACCGCCATAACTTATATGTATAGGTCTTAGATTTTAATAGTGTTCCACGAAGTACACTATCAAATTGCAACATATAGTTCTACTTACAACTGAGATATAGCCAAACTCGAACTTCGATGCTAAATATATATATATAATTCCCCGACAACATTCCTATTGGAACAAGGGGTACTTCTCTCAGACAATGGGCTGCATCCGATTCTATTTTTATACTCATTGAAAGGGACCTACGTTTTAACGCCGGCTCCGAACGGCAAATGCATTAGTTAGAGAAGTTTTACATAGCCTAATACTCAATAACCAGTGGCTAGCTGAGTTATGAGGTGAACCACCGCTTTTTTGAAAATTTATTTTTTCAAGTGAGTCTGGCCAGGGATCGAACTTGGGCCTCTGGTATGCTAGGCGGATGACTAACCTGCTATACCACGGCGGTTCACATGCTAAATTACCATTTTTTATTTTCTATAGATACCAGGGATAACGCCAAAATTCAAAATTCGATAAGAATTATTTTTTTTTTAATACAGTATTTTTCAAGATAACTGTGTTTTTTCAAAAAACTATGTTGTTTTAAAAAAAGATTATTGAACTGTATATCAAATTTTAAGAAAGAGAAAGTGCAACGCAAATTGGCATATTTTAGAAAAAAAATTTTAATTTTTTTACAATATTTAAAAAAAATCGAATTATATTGATTTTAGAAAATACTCTATTGGAGCATGCTATAATTCATCAAAATTGTTCTATAAACACCAAAGATATCGCCAAAGTTCAAAACTCGATGAGAATTTAAAAAAATTTGTTAAAAAAACTGTATTTTTCATAAAAAAAATTAACTTAATTTTTGAACTGTACATCAAATTTTAGGAAATCATTTAACGCAGCACACTATTAAATTTCATCAAAATCGGTGGATGGTAAGCGAGATATCGCCAAAGCAAAAGATATCGATGTACGCAAATTGACATATTTAATTTTTTTTTAACGGTATTTTAAGAAAAATTTTGAATTATATATCAGATTTTAGAAAATATTTTAACGCAACACGTAATTAAATTTTATCAAAATCGGTATATAAACACCAGCGATATAGTCAAAATTCGATGAGAATTTAATTTTTTTTTAAACTGTATTTTTCAAAAAAAAATTTAATTTCGTCAAAAAATTCTGTTTTTTAAAAAAAGTTTTTTTAACTGTATATTAAATTTTAGGAAATCATTCAACGCAGCACACTATTGAATTTCATCAAAATCGCTCGTTTAATAACTGAGATATCGCCAAATGTACGCAAATTGACAAATTTAAATTTTTTTTTTTAAAAATCGTATTTTTTAAAGAAAAAATTTTTGAATTAGATATCAGATTTTAGAAAATACTCCAACGCAATATGCTACTAAATTTTATCAAAATCAAAAACAAGTTTTTTTTAAAAACTGTGTTTTTCAAAAAAAGTTTTGAATTTCGTCAAAAAACTGTGTTTTTTAAAAAAAAGTTTTCAAATTTTAGGAAATCATTCAACGCTGCAAACTTTTGAAAAATCGGTAGATCAATAACCGAGATATCGCCAAAGCAAAAGTTATCGATGTACGCAAATTGACAAATTAAAATTTTTTTTTTTAAATACTGTATTTTTTTATATATATTAGATTTTAGAAAATACACCAATGCAACATGCTATCAAATTTTATCAAAATCGGTCTAAAAACACCAGAGATATCGTCAAAATTCAAAATTCGATGAGAATGAAAAAAAATGTTTAAAAAAACTGTATTTTTAAAAAAAAAATTTTAAAATTCGTCATCGAAGTTTAGTATTTTAGCGATATCTCGAGTGTTTATGGACCGATTTTAATGAAATTCAATAGCGTGCTGCGTAGGGAAATTTCCTAAAATCTGGTGTATTATTCTGGGTACACCCACCAGGAGCTCCACAAACTTAATTTCAACAGACAGACAGACAGACAGACATGGCTATATCGACTCTCCTGGCGATTCTGAGTCGATCGGTATAATTTTTATGGGGTCTAGGACGAATAATGAAAAAATTACAAACTGAATGACAAACTATTGGTGAAGGGTATAAAAATGGAATTGTTTCGTTTTGGTGCGAACGTCTACATATAAGAATGTTTGTATGTACTTATATTGTATACCAAAAATTTCTTTAAAAGATCCAGAAATTCGGGAATAAGTGGGTATATGGTATTTAATATAGGCCGTCAATATATTATAAAGTTACATCCACATTTACGATAATGTAAAACCTATACATTTAGAAGGAATTATTCAGTTACATTTTTTTTACTTCAGGGTGGCGAATGACAATAGTCAAATTAATTAAGCAATTTGTATGCATTTAAAGACTTTGTATTGTTCATAATAATAACATGCGTAAAATATTACGTATAATATGATGAAGTGAATAGAAAAATTTAATTGAAATATCAGAGATTTATGAATTATTCTAAGTAACGAACTTGTGGTCAGAGGGGCGGGCGCACATGTCTAAAATATCCTATATATGTATACCGTAATTTGTAAACTATGGAAAAAATAAGTATAATTATATATATATATATATATATATGTGACTCGGAGAAGTGTTTGTTTATAGTTATACTTCCGCCCCATAGATTTTGTAATATTTTTATTTTGGGTTATTTTAAAAGTAATTTCGTTTTTTAAGGAAAATACAATTTTCGTATAATGAATAAATATTTCATTAAATAACTTATTAGAAATTCTACTTTTTTCCATCATTCTGGGAGTACCATAATTCCATATTCATTTAATTGAAGGTTTTTTAAATTGATTTTTGACCTTCTTGAAATAGTTAAATTAATTCGACGTAGTAGTTTTTGGTTAGTACACTGCTAAGAACAGTATAATGTCATTCTTTGATTATAAAATCAAAAAAATTTGATTATAAAATCAAAAAATTAAATCTTGAATATTTTCTAATAATCTGAAGAAACGCCACAAAAATGTAACGTAACCGTTATTCGGAAACTACTACACAGAATTAATTTAACTATTTCACGCACAAGCCTTTGCTTACATACATACATATATGATTCCAATAGGAATCCGGTTCTATTTTCAGACTCATTGAAAGGGACCTACGTTTTAACTCTGGCTCCGAACTGCAAATGTATTAGTTAGAGAAGTTTTACATAGCCTTTGATTTTTTTTCAGTGGGTCTGGCCGGGAATCAAACTTTGGACCTCTCACTTGCCAGGCGGATGACTAACCCGATTTACCAATCGTAAACTGTGCATTTGACCATGATAGGATAATTTCCCGATAGATGGCGGCACTGTTAAAAATGTATTGAATCGTAAACTATGTATAATCATTTGATTATGTAATTATCTTAAGCAAAGTTGTTTTATATGAGCCGACGAAGGTTTCTTAATTTTCACCAGATACTTACTTAAATGGCCTATTGTAACAACCTGTTTAGGTCAAAGGCCGAGCATATTTTAGAATTCTTGTGCGCATATTCTCCAATTTCTTATGCCAAGTTTCGAAAGATTTTCTTCTACTTGGTCTTTCCATCGAAGTTTTGGGCGCCCTCTTCTACGAGTTCCATCAGGATCATTATCAAACACTTTTCTTGCCGGAGTATTTACATCCATTCGCACAACATGTCCTAGCCAGCGCAGACGTTGTTGCTTAATGCGTTTTACTATGTCTATGTCAGCGTATAACTCATACAGCTTATGATTCATTCGATGTCGATACTCATTGTTGACGCAGACTGGTCCAAATATTTTTCGTAGGATTTTCCTCTCAAACACTCCAAGGATAGCTTCATCTGCACGTGCAAGTAACCATGATTTTGCACCATACAGTAACACGGGTAGTATAAGCGTTTTATAGAGCGTAATTTTAGTTCTTACGGAGAGGACTTTATTTCTTAGCTGATTGCTTAGGCCAAAATAGCATCTACTGGCAAGTATTATTCTACATTTAATTTCAAAGCTTATATAGTTTTCTACGGGCACATGTGATCCAATTCTAGTGGTCTGTCTGCCTGAAGAAACCATCAGTTTTGTTTTTGATTCATTTACAGCTAGATCCATTTTGTTTGATTCCTTCTCGATATTAGAAAAGGCATACCGAGTAGCATATGTTTTCTATTGAAGATTGTACCACTTGTATTAACTGCTGCATCTCGTAAGATTTTCTCTAGCACAATATTGAAGAGATCACATGATAGACTATCACCTTGTCTGAAACCCCGTTTAGTAATGAAAGACTCTGATAGATTCTTTCTATCTTAACAGATGATATTGTATTAATTAGTGTCACCCTGCATAACTTTATTAGCTTCGTGGGAATGCCGAACTCAGATATTGCTTCAAACACCTTCTTCCGTATCGGGCTGTCAAAAGCTGCTTTGTAGTCAACAAAGAGATGATACATATCGATTTGTTTCTCTTGGGTCTTCTCCAGGATCTGACGTAGAGTAAAGATCTGGTCAGTGGTTGATTTACCTGGTCTAAAGCCACATTGGTACGTCCCAATTATTTCGTTAATTTTGGGCTTAAGCCTTTCGCACAGTATGGTCGATAGAATCTTATATGCAATTGAGAGGAGGCTTATCCCTCTATAATTTACACACACAGTTTTATCTTCAAAGATTCCAATTTCACACTAAGATTCCAATTTCACCAGATGGCGCTACTAAAAGATTAATCGAAATTAATTGAATTGTAAACTATGCATTTCATCATGTGTTGATCGGACAAAATCAACAAAATGATTCAAAATTAATTGGATATTTGTTTCCTTTCAACTTTTTCTTCAGGCAAAAATTCAGTTTGCCATATTTTCGTTAAGAGCGGTTATAACATAGTATGTAGCAGGGATGGAAAATGGCTTTCTTGATTTTGTACCAAATACAAAAAAAATTGCACTTTTTAGACCATGATGGTAACATTTTTTATACGGAATATATTATATTAAAATTGTACATCAAAAAATGACTGATTTGACGGGTATCAAATTCTAAACTATAGAATTGGTGTTTTTGATAACTTTTGATACGAAAATCGTATAAAATTTAACAATTAACATTAAAATTACTTTTGACAAATGAAAATGGGTTCTTTCAATTGAAAAAATCAAGTAATGAAAAAAGTGTTATACCCACTTTTACAATACAAACTTATGTGGGGTTTATATAACTCAAGCGGCTGACGATTGAGTGAAATTTACATGTATTTTGTTTTTGTTACAATAACAAAACACATGTAAATTTCACTCAATCGTCAGCCGCTTGAGTTATATAAACCCCACATTAATATAAATTATGATAAATAATAGAATTTTATATACAAGTAAGAAATTAATTTATATACATGTAAGAAATTAATATGTACCGCCGTGGTATAGCAGGTAAGTCATCCGCCTAGCATACCAGAGGCCCAAGTTCGATCCCTGGCCAGAGTCACTTGAAAAAATAAATTTTCAAAAAAATCAGCGGTTCACCTCATAGCTCAGCTAGCCACTGGTTATTGAGTATTAGGCTATGTAAAACTTCTCTAACTAATGCATTTGCCGTTCGGAGCCGGCGTTAAAACGTAGGTCCCTTTCAATGAGTCTAAAAATAGAATCGGATGCAGCTCATTGTCTGAGAGAAGTACCCCTTGTTCCAATTGGAATGTTGTCGGGGAATTATATATATATATATATATATATAAGAAATTAATATAGTCTGGCTTAACCGATTCTGTGGTACCCTAAACTACCATGGTCCGGTGAACAATTTTCAACATATCAATCCGGTCCTGTAGTAAGTACCTGAAATAACCCACCTATTTAAACCAATTTAAATCGCTGTTGCTGGTGATTTCAATGTTCACAACTCTTCTTGGCTTCCCCATTCATGTCACACAACTCCAGAGGGATAATATGTTGAGCTGTTCGCCGCGAACAAACATTCGCATGTGTCCCAAGACCATAGACCTGTTGTGGTACCCAATGTATTCGTAATTTCTACTATTGTTTATATAAAGTTCTTAATGTAATCGTAGCTCGTGTTATAGATTTGTTGAAGGAACCATTGCAATCGTAAAACCTACTATAGTCCAGTTGAAGTCTCTGATGTATTCGTAGATACTACTATAGTTTAGTTGAAGATCCCTGTGTAATCGTAGGTCCTACTATAGTAACAGTACGTCCTGCTATAGTAACAGTACGTCCTACGAGCTTTCTCAGATATCGCACTATAAGAGTTGTTATATATGGGATATCGTACGACGAGTTCAAGATTAATTCGGGGGTACCACAAGGCTCCGTTCTTTCTCCTACTCTATTTCTTATTTTTCTAAATGAACTTCTATGTCAAAATTCTAATCCTATCTACTCTTTTGCAGATGTTAGCAACATCTGTCATTCATTCAACTATAGGCCAAGCATGTTGGATATCAATTCCAAGAGGCAAACCATGAAAGATAAGCTAAATTCCGACCTTTCTACAATATCTAATTGGGGTCGTTCTAATAGAGTCGATTTCAACGCTCGAAAGACCTAATGTTGTGTGTTAACACACAAAAGCGTTACGAACAATGTTGCATCATCTGTAAGTATGGGTGGTATAAATGATGAGGAATCAGAAACTCTTGATGTTCTGGGCATGAAAATTCAGTGTGATATCCGTTGGACTAATAACTTTTTTCAAGTGTAGAAAGAAGCATTCAAGTATCTCGGTTTTCTAAAGCGGTGTAAGATATACTTCACTCCAACTGATCTCCTTAATATCTATACTACTTATATCCGACCGAAAATGGAATACAACTCTCATGTATGGGCCAGTGCTTCTCGACCGTGTACAAGAGAAGGCGAAGGTGCTTATCGATGAGAGAAAGGTAGCCAACTCTATTGCCTCATTGGAGCATCGTCGTAATGTGGATTGCGTTTCACTGTTCTATCGCCACTATAATGACATGTGCTTAAGCGAAATTAAGGATCTTGTTCATGAAAACTGTACATTTCTTCGTAGCACACGCAACTCAACAAGGGCTCATCCCTTTGTAGTCGATTTTCCAATGGATCGCACGACGCGCTGTAGAGAAAACTCGTTTTTTAGCCGCACAGCACGAATGTGGAATAAACTTCCTGCATTAATCTTCCCCTCTAATTATGATATCCAAAGGTTCAAATCGAATATCCCACAATCTTTTTTCCTAGCTCCATCACAATGCATAAGCATACGTAGGCATACGTCATCCCCTGAGTGTTGGTCCAATAATAAAAATTAAGAATTGAAATTTGTATCAAGTAGGACGCTGTAGTACCACGGTACTGATCAGGTTAAAAATGTATAAAAAAAAGTCCAATTGTAAAATGTTTGCCATCCCTGATATGTAGTCATTGATTCTGGTATAAGCTTTTAACATCTCTGCCAATATGTTCTTATTGTGCAAAGCTTCAATAGTTTTTATAATTGTATATTTCTTCGGTGGATGTGAACAAAGCATCTCATTCCATGTAGATAATTGGAAGCTTTGAATAGCAAAAGTAAATGGAGTTGATAAATTGGGGTTGTTTAAGACGCCCAGATATCATTCCCATCCTTTCCAGCTTCTGCATGATAGTTGAAAAATTTAAAATAATCATACGGCTTAAGTGTGAACTTGGTTTCGAAAAAACAACTTTTCGAACAACCCAACATATTAGAAAATTATTCGAATATATAATGTATGAATCTTACTATCTGCTTTATATAAGGAAACTAATAACAAATGTTAAATGTACCACATTAAAATGTGTTTGACACATAAAATTTATATTTTTGTTTTTTTTTTTTTCAAAACATTATTTATTTAAAAAATCTTACTACAAAATTCTATTTAGTTAAAAGTGTAATTAAAATTTAATAACAGCTAATTTCCTTAATATAAGTTTTCCGTCTTTTTTGTGTCGATTTCTAACTGCGTGTCTAACTGCCTGATTCGCAATATCGAACGAAAGTTTTTAAAATTTGCTTAAAGTTTTAATACGATTCGATATTGAGACACAGACAGAGTAAATCTTTGAGTACTTATAAGTAAAACAATTGTGATTATTTAAAAAATAATAATAATAATAAAAATATATATGAAATAATAAAAATTATTCAACTAAATACAATTAAGTAAATTAGATGGTAACGCACTACAAAAGGTCAGTGATTTTTGGTTTAAATTTTTCAAAATTATTGATTGTTTTAAAAACTATAATATTTCGGCATTTCAGTGAAATAAATTTATGTAAAATTGTTTCATAGTTTTTTTTTTTAATGAACACATTCATTAGGGGTTGGCAAGGCATCCGTTAGAGATTCTGTAAAGAAATTAAAAATGGAAATGTATTTTTAAAATTTTTTGAAATATTATTTATATATTTAAGATATGTTTATGTACATTATACATACATACTACGAGATATGAAGAAAGCGTTTACAAAGCCACTACAATAATTAAACAAAATAAAAGAGTTTAACAAAAAATGCTGTGAATTTTTATTTAAAATATTTAGTTAAAAAATTTTAACTTTATAACAAATGCATACAGATATCATACATTAAATGGATTAGTTATTAAATATTTAAATGAAATTATTTAAAAGATAATTACATTCGTATTTACCGAAAGCAATTTATATAATAAGATTTTTATACAATACATAGGTATTTATGTTTACAGATACAAAGATCTTTAGGATAGATATAAGATAAGATATTTACTTTAAATTTACAATTTTAATTAATTTATCGAAAATGTAGGCAAAAACCTCAACCGAATACATTTTTAATTGCAAATAGACTAAAATTATTACAAAAAAATTTACTTTTTTTCAATCTATCGAATACCAGCACCAATTTATATTTAAAGATATTAAATTTTAAAATAGTTTTCTTGTTTTCGAAGAATAAGAAAATATACATTTGCATGTTTCCGAAATTATCAGAATCAAATAAAAACTTAAATTTTCCTATTTATATTTTATCTAAATTTTGATCACAGTTTTTAAAGAATTTTCTAATTACATTACGTCTATTATGTACAATAACTTAAATCGAATGTATCTTTTGCTCTTATCGACTTCAAGATAAATTATGCCGATCTCATTTTTTCGATTAACGAAAAATACAAATTTGTAATGATTTTATAAAAGAAACAAATTAGAAAAAAGTATTGTCGGTCGGGCCCTATCATATGAAACCCTACAAAACTAAGGCCAAACATATGCCAATTTAGAAACTACACCATTCTAAATTGAAATTGAGAATTTCCCAATTGAAATTGAGAATTTCCCAATTGAAAATGAGAAATTTTCAATTGAAATTAAGAATTTTTAAATTTAAATTGAGAATTTTTTAATTAAAATTGAGAAAATCTCAATTAAAAATAAGGTTCAATTATTTAATTGAAATTGAGAAATTTTTAATTGAAATTGAGAAATTTTCAATTGAAAATAAAAATGAGAAATTTTCAATTGAAAATGAAAAATTTTCAATTGAAAATGAGAAATTTTCAATTAAAAATGAGAAATTTTCAATTGAAAATCAGAATTTTCAATTGAAAATGAGAAATTTTTTAACTGAAAATGAGAAATTTTCAATTGAAAGTGAGAATTTTAAAATTGAAATTGAGAAAGCCCCAAATACAATTCAACCTCATTTTCAATTGGGATTTTCTCAATTTCAATTTTAAAATTCTCAATTTTAATTTAAAATTTCTCATTTTTAATTGAAAATTTCTCATTTTCATTTTCAACTGAAAATTTCTCATTTTCAATTGAAAAATTCCCAATTTCAATTAAAAATTTCAACCTCATTTTCAATTGGGCTTTCCTCAATTTCAATTGAAAAATTCTCAATTTAAATTTGAAAATGCTCAATTTCAATTAAAAATTTCTCATTTTCAATTGAGATTTTCTTAATTTCAATTTACAAATTCTCATTTTCAATTAAAAAATTCTCAATTTCAATTGAATATTTCTCATTTTCAACTGAAAATTCTGAATTTCAATTGAATATTTCTCAATTTCAATTGAAAATTCTCAATTTCAATTGAAAACTCTTAATTCTATATGAATATTTGTCAATTTCAATTAAAATATCTCAATTTCAATTGAAAATTTCTCAATTCAATTTGAAAATTTCTCAATTACAATTGAAAATAGTGTAGATTTTTTAGAGTTATACCATTTTATAGCCTAGTCTACATAAAATCTACGCTGAAATGTGTTTTTGATATTAAGAAAGTTTAACACTTTCGTTACCGGAGTCAAAATTTAAATTTTTCGTTTTTCATGACAACAGTAAGAAAATTAATCAATTCTGTAGTTAAATTCGTTAAACAAAGGCATAAAAGTTATTATAATTTCAACTGAAATCGATTGACTTGACAAAACTACCAAACAATATAGGGGAAAAAATGGGGAAAATCAGAAACATCATACTCTTAAACCAGTGGCGAGGTAAAATAACAGAAGAAATTAGTAACGTTATAATTCCACTATCAAAAGGGATAGGAACATTTTTTAAATGCCTTAAAAACAGGCGACACGTGTTGGTACGTTTAAAAAGTAGCAAGAAAAGATGTGACGCACGTTCCCCCATAAGAACGATAAAACCACGGGTCTAGGAGTTTGGCTAGTAACACCACTTACGACTATGGCAAATGACTATGACAAACGGAAAAAGGACCATGATTTAAGGATCAGAACCTGGAACATCCGAACTTTTTTCAGAGGCCAGTTGATGGATGTTCTCGAGGAACATAAATAAAATTTGACTGCTGTCCAGGAAGTAAGATGGAATGGCCACAGCGTCGCCAAGACACCAAAAGGTGACCTATATTACATCTGCCATGAGAGTAGGTATGAATTTGGTGGTGGATTCATAGTAACCAAAAACATGCGTAACCTAGTCTCCAGATTCACTCCAGTTAACGAAAGATTGGCGACAATACGTGTCAAAGAAAAATACTTTTATATGAGTTTAATTTGCGATTACGCTTCCACAGAGGAGAAAGATGAAGATTTAAAAGAAGCCTTTTATGAACAACTCGAGGACGTTAATGATAGCTGCCCCAATCATGTTGTACAAATAATTCTGGATAATTTTTACGCAAAGATTGGGCAGGAAAGTTGCTTTGAGCCCACTTTTGATAAATTTAGCCTCCACAACATAACATCTGATGATGGTATGAGATTGATCTCATTTCCGGCTGCATGAAATATGGTAGTGAGTAGCACCAGGTTCAAACACCGTAAAATACACAAAGCTACGTGGGTGTCTCCCTATGAAATAACAAAAAATCAAATAGACTATATTTTAGTTGATGGAAGACACTCATCAAGTGTATTGGATGTGCTTACAATTCAGAGAGGTAATATGGATTCCGATCAGTATCTTGTTGCAGCCAAGGTAAAAACACGCCTGAGTGTGTCGCGAATGTAGACTAAAGCGCAAAGAAAATTTAACATCACCAAGTTATCAAATTGCCACTGATTACTCGCAACGAACGGCTCAATTACTCGGAGAAAATATTTATAAATCCAACGACATCAGCGCTCTATGGCAACATATTGCTATAGAAAACTGCTGCAAAACTATGTTAGGGTTCCAAAACCCGCTTGCTAAAAGCGAGGAGTGCCGCGATGCCACTGCTGCGAAAAATGCAGCCTACAGGGCAACTCTGCGTCAGTAGTAGTCGAACTCTAGAAAGATATCGAGACAGAAGGAGGGAAGAGAAACGCCTATTCCGAAGAGAAATGGAGAGACGTGTGTTCGAGGAAATTGAGATATATATAGGAGTCGTAATGAAGTGCGTAAATTCTATCAAAAAGTTAAACGCCAAAACGGATGGTTTTAGCAATTGTATTCTCTCCTGCAAGGAAGACCAAGGAAACCTGATAACAGATGCTGAAAATGTACTGAAACTTTTAAAGTAGCACTTTGAAATCAACCAAGATGATACGCCTGAACAAATTAATGAAGACGGCGTTATATGTCGACCACCCAATCAAAATGAGGTAAGAATTACAATAACTCGACTAAAAATAACAAAGCTGCTGGTGTCGATGGTTTGCCAGTAGAGCTTTTAAAGGCCGGAGGTGATGAGTTGATAAGGCGTCTCAACTTATAGAAGCCATATGGTCAGAAGAACGCATGCCAGACGATTGGAATCTTAGTGTCCTTGTCGAGTGCACAAAAAAGATAAAACTGTATGTGCTTAAGACCAAAATTAACGAAATAATTGGAAGACCCAAGAGAAACAAATTGACACGTATCATCTCTTTGTTGACTACAAAGCAGCTTTTGACAGCCTGATACTGAAAAAGGTGTTTGAAGCAGTGTCTGAGTTCGACATTCCTAACTAACACTAACTAATATAACGTCATGTGTTAAGATTGGTAAGAACTAGAGATGGGTTTAAACCTGGGTATTTACCTAACGCTGGGTATTTACCTATTTATACCCACCTTCATACCCGGGTATTTATCTAATTTCGGGTAAATACTCATTTGAATAACAAATACTCGTTGTTACGTTGAGCAACAGAATTTTTAACATTTTTGAATTTATCTGAAAATTGGAATTCATTTACACAATGCCACAGGCGCTAAACATAAATATAATGGCAGATTTTGTCAATTACAAGGCCAGAATTGTTTTTTGGGCCAAAACTTTTGTTTGGATGAAATTTCTTCAGTAAATTAGTGGAAAGAAATTTGTGGAAGTACGAAATTAGGCATATTAGATGTTCGAATTTTAACAGCTCCTAGTACTTCAGCTGCTTCTGAACGTCACCTTAGCACCCACAGCTTCTTCTTTTACATTTTTTTATTTTGATTTATACCCACATTTTGGGTAAATACCCAAGTGCTTGGGTAAATACCTGGGTATTAACCTTTTAATACCCAATTTACCATTTGGGTATTTACCCTTGTCCCATCACTAGTAAGAATCTATTAGAGTCTTTTATAACTAATTCAGACAAGGTGATAGTGAATCATGTGGTCTCTTCAATATTGTGTTAGAGAAAATCTTGCGGGATGCAGATTTGCCGATGACATTGATATTCTGGGACGCACTTTGCGTATAGAAAAGGAAGGCCTTTTCCAGTATCGAGAAGGAATCAAACAAAATGGGTCTAGCTATCAATGAATAAAAAAACACAACTGATAGTTTCTATAGGCAGACAGACCAATAGAATTGGAACACATGTGTCCGTTGAGAACTATAGCTTCGAGGTTGTAAACGAATTCTGTTAATTCGTTATGTAATATGTCAACCGAATTAAGCAACAGCGGCTTCGTTGGCTGGACATGTCCAATTGGATGAAAATACTCCGGCAAGAAAAGTGCTCGATAATGATCCTGAGCAAACTAGTAGGAGAGGGCGTCCAAAACTTTGATGGAAAGACCAAGTAGAAGAAATACTTTCAAAAGAAGCGCAAGTAATTCTAAAATATGCTCGGCCTTTGACCTAAACAGGTTGTAACTATGGGTCATTTAAGTAAGTAAGTAAGTAATGTCTATGTGATGAAAAGAAGCTTTTAACGTTGTTGACTAATTAAACATATTTAACATCAGTGGGAAGGGTATCACATAGTCGTGCTTCAGTACTTTTTAATCTATCTTTTTTTACCTAGAAACAAAGTTTATTCAGAAATCGTTTGACATGCAAAAACTTTTAATTACGTGTTGGGCACTATTTTAAATTTGGGGGGAGAGAAAGAAAAATTCTATAATGTCATATCTCTTATATTGATGGATATAGAAAAATTCTTTCATTAAATTTTGATCAAATATTAAAATATAAATAGACGTAGATTAAGATTAAGTATATTTTTTTCAAAATTGTCCGAATACTAACAAAAAAGTTTTAAAACATTTTTTCCGTAACTTTTAAACATTTAAAGATACTTAAATGAAATTTCATATAGTTAGAACAGAAGAGCGTTAGAGGTGATCTGTAGACAAAGAGATCAATGTACGCTCGGAAAACTAACTCAAAACCTTTAAAAAAATCTTAGTCTCGGATAGAGATGGGTTTAGACCTGGGTATTTACCTAACGCTGGGTATTTACCTATTTATACCCACTTTCATACCCGGGTATTTATCTAATTTCGGGTAAATACTCATTTTAATAACAGATACTCGTTGTTACGTAGAGCAACAGAATTTTGAACATTTTCGAATTAATCTGAGGTACCTCCTGCATTGGAATTTATTTTCACAATGTCACCGGCGCTAAACATAAATGCAATGACAGATTTTGTCAAATATAAGGCCTGACATTTTTGGGCCAAAACTTTTGTTTGTATGAAATTTCTGGAGTAAATTAGCAGAAAGTAACTTATGGAAGTACGCAATAACAGCTCCCTGTACTTCAGCTGCTTCTGAACGTCCCCTTAGCACCCACAGCTTCTTCTTTTACATTTTTTTTATTCTGATTTATACCCACTTTTTGGGTAAATACCCAAGTGCTTGGGTAAATACCTGGGTATTTATCTTTAAATACCCAATTTACCATTTGGGTATTTACCCTTGTCCCATCACTAGTCTCGGATAATAATTTTTTATATGATAAGCAAAAACACATTTTGTCAAACAAATTTGGTCAACAATGCAACAGAAAAGACATTCCTGAAAACTTAAAAGAAAAGCTTTTGTAGACTTTAATACCATAATGTAAAACGATAGGATCGTAGTTAATGAAGGGTAAAATGATAAAGATTTGACAAGTGGCAGGTAGACCAGTGTAATAGAAAAACTTTATTTACAAATATTTTTAGTAATAAAGTTATATAATCATTAAAGTTAAAGCTTAAACTTTATGATTTTCTATCAATAAATTGAGTATTTGTACTGACGCTGCTGTTGCTGCGGATGCACTAAAGCAGCGTTACTTGTACTCGGTTGGGAGTTATAATAAGCAAAAGAATTAACATCAGTGCGATCAAGCGTTTTAGACATGCAATCATTTTTCGAAATTAAAGCTGTGTGATCATTTGCACTTATATCATAATTGTTAGTAAGCGACTTATCATTATTATTATTGTTATTAAAATTAAAGCTAAACTTATCACTAGAATGACAAATTCTACAATTAGAACTATGACTAGCGTGGGAAGCACAAGCAGATTTTTTAGAGACATTTAAATTGTCAAGAGTGGAAATGAAGCGTTTAAAGGCGGTAATAGATGATTTTGAGTCAATACCTGAATCGGCTAAACGAGCTTTTCCATTTCCAGCTATCGTTTCGCTGTTGGACTGTGTATGTTCTGCATAAATATTACCATTGACAGTGAGTTTGGAATGTCCGTTCATTAAAGGCACAATTTGTTTGGATTCTAAAAGGAATTTAAACAGAATTTCCAAATAAATAGTTATCAATTATAATTTTAAAGTTTAATAAATACCGAGATTTTTTTCGACATCTTCATCATCTTCTTTGGCAGTTGTGCCATTTCCAGATTTGTTAACAGAAACAACTCCATTCTTTCCCTTCATAGAAGAATCATCTTTTACAAAACGAATTAAAAATAAAATGGCAGAGCCCACAATTGGCGGTATACCAGCCAATATTAGAGGCAGTGTATATGATCCTAAGGCATCATAAATTATTCCGGCAATGGGAGGACCCACAGTCAGAGGTAATGAACTTAAACCTAGAAGAAAACCAATAGCTTGTGTGGCACCAGAGGGTCCACAAATTTCGTAGGCAATAGGTCCTAGCAGTGAGATGAAGCAGCCATCAAAAAGACCCATTACTAAACTAAATACGATCAACAAAATGTATGAACTTGTAAGCGGCAGCAGCATTGTCACCAAACCAATACACACCAACGACAATTGTTGCAAATAGATACGATTCACACCTGGAAGATCAGCAATGGCTCCAAATATCAAACGACCAAGTCCCGAAGTAATACCAATGCACATCACGGGCAAGTTTTCACTTCTGCCCGGAAAAACAGTTTGAACAAATTTCATCATATGAACGTAAGGAACAAAATATCCAAAAAGAGCTAGTGGCACACACAAAGCCCATATCACATATTTCTTTCTCTTCCAGATATCCACATTAATTATAGAACGGAAAATCATATTGACTTTAGAACGGCCCGGTTTCTTCTGGGGAGGTTCCGGTGGAGGATGCAGTGGTTTGTAGACAAATGAACAAATAATTATAAAAGCAGAAATCAGACTCATTATTCTCAAGGAGACTTCAAGACCATAGCCTTTTATTAAATAATCCAAGCCAGGTGGAAGAATGACAGTGAAGACACTAGATCCAGCTGTTACAAAACCGCTAACTTTGCCCAGATAACGCTTAAAATAGTGTCCTAAAATGGCAATTGTTGGAGTGTAGGCTAGGGCAGCGCCAAAGCCAAACATTAGGCCATAGGTGATGTAAAGAGCACCAATATTTTCAGTGGCAAATGAGGAAAGCAATAGGCCACCGGAGGATAATAGACCGCCGATCAGTGTAGTTAACCGCAGACCAATCTTATCCGTTAAACACCCAGCCACCGGCGATAAGAGGAATGTTGTGCCAATAGTGAGGGAGCCAACAAGTGCTGAAAGTAAAGAAGAAAGAAAAAAGGTTTATTTAAAAAATGAGATATAAATTAAGATTTCACAATAAGAAGAACAAAATATTTTGGAAGTAAATCTTAAATTTCTAAATGAATGGTCCGATTAATTAAATTTCGGTGGGTCAGCAGGGTGGCTTAGCTTTCCGTCTTAAACGATAAACTTTTCTTTTTGTAATTTATATCTGCATGTATTTAGTATCAACATTTATTTTAGAAGCAGCCCTTAGGGGATGACGCCTATGTACGGCATTGTGCTAAAAAAAGGCTACTAGCCGCCGTGTATGGTCATCCGCCTAGCATACCAGAAGTCCCAAGTTCGATCCCCGGCCAGACACACTTGAAAAAATTAAATTTTCAAAAAAGCGGCGATTAGTTATTGAGTATGAGACTATGTAAAACTTCTCTAACTAATACATTTCACGTTCGGAGCCGAAGTTAAAAAGTAGGTCCATTTCAATTAGTCTAAAAATAAAATCGGATGCAACTCAATGTCTGAGAGAAGTATCCCTTGTTCCAATTAGAATGTTGTCGGGGAATAATATATATATATATTGCAACTGGCTTATGCTTTAACAATTTTATATATATAGCAAACTATTATAATATAACAGTTTTCAATACAAAACTGTTATATTAAAATAATTTTCTATAGAAAACTGTTATACAATAACAATTTTTTATATATAGCAAACTATTATAATATAACAATTTTGAATACAAAACTGTTATATTACAATAATTTTCTATAGAAAACTGTTATACAATAACAATTTTTTATATATAGCAAACTATTATAATATAACAATTTTGAATACAAAACTGTTATATTACAATAATTTTCTATAGAAAACTGTTATATTATAAAAATTTTCTATAAAAACTGTTATATCATAACAATTTTCTTTAGAAAACTATTATATTTTAGCAATTTTGTATAGAAAACTGTTATATTATAACAATTTTCCATAGAAAACTGTTATATTATAACAATATTCTCTAGAAAACTGTTATATTAAAACAATTTTCTATATAAAAGTGTTATATTATAACAATTTTCTATAGAAAAGTGTTATATTATAACAATTTTGCAAAGAAACTGTTATATTATAACAATTTTCTATAGAAAACTATTATATAATAACAATTTTCTATAAAAAACTGTAATATTTTAACAGTTTCCTTGAAAAAATTTTATAATATAACAGCTTTCTATAGAAAATTGTTATAACATAACAGTTTTCTATAGAAAATTGTTTTGATATAACAGTTTTCTAGAGAATATTGTTATAATATAACAGTTTTCTATAGAAAACTGTTATATTGTGACAATTTTCTTTAGAAAACTGTTATATTATAGCAAATTTGTATAGAAAACTGTTATATTATAACAATTTTCCATAGAAAACTGTTATATTATAACAATATTCTCTAGAAAACTGTTATACTAAAACAATTTTCTATAGAAAACTGTTATATTATAATTTTTTTTTATAAATACTGTTATATTATAACAATTTTCTTAAAAAAACTATTATATTATAGCAATTTTGTATGGAATACTGTTATATTATAACAATTTTCCATAGAAAACTGTTATATTATAACAATTTTCTCTAGAAAACTGTTATTTTAAAACAATTTCCTATGGAAAAGTGTTATATTATAACAATTTTCTATATAAAAAGTGTTGTATTATAACAATTTTCTATAGAAAACTGTTATATTATAACAATCTCCCAAAGAAACTGTTATATTATAACAATTTTCTATAGAAAACTATTATGTAGTAACAATTTTCTATAAAAAATTGTTATATTATAAGAGTTTCTTTGGAAAAATGTTATAATATAACAGCTTTCTATAGAAAATTGTTATAATATAACAGTTTTCTATAGAAAATTGTTTTAATATAATAGTTTTCTAGAGAATATTGTTATAATATCACAGTTTTCTATTAAAAACTTTTATAATATGACAATTTCTTTAGAAAACTGTTATATTATAGCAATTTTGTATAGAAAACTGTTACATTATAACAATTTTCCGTAGAATTAGAATTAGAATTATATCATAACAATATTTTCTAGAAAACTGTTATGCTAAAACAATTTTCTATAGAAAACTGTTATATTGAAACAATTTTCTATAGAAAACTGTTATATTAAAACAATTTTCCAAAGACACTGTTATATTATAACAATTTTGTATAGAAAACTCTTATATAATAACAATTTTCTATAAAAAACTGTTATATTATAACAATTTTCTAAGGAAAACTGTTATATAATAACAACTTTTTATAGAAAACTGTTATATTATAAAAATTTTCTATAGAAATCTGCTATATTATAATTTTTTTTCAAAAAATTTTTATATTATACAAATTTTCTACAGAAAACTGTTATATTATAACAATTTTCTATAGAAAACTGTTATATTATAACAATTTTCGATAGAAAAATGTTTTCTTATAACAATTTTCTATAAAAAACTGTTATATTATAAAAATTTTCTATAGAAAACTATTATATTATAACAATTTTCTATAGAAAATTGTTATAATATATTTATATTAGTTATATTTTAACATTTTTCTATTGAAAACTGTTATATCACTGGAAAGCCACTGCGAGGAGTGAATCCACACACGGACTGTATGTTTAAATAACGATTTTTCTTTGTAGTGTGCTGTTCGGTTATCGCCAATCGACAACGAAAAGATAATTTCTAAGAGACGAACTTGTATTGCATTTCAAATTTAGAATTTCGGGAAGTAGTTTCTTGATTTCGTAAGAACGTAAGAACATACCAAAGTAGTAGCGATAGAACAATGTGACACAACCCACATTACGACAGTGTTCCAAAATATACTTTAAAGCACCCAAAATACATGAAATATGTCGGATATAGGTGGTGTAAATAGCAAGGATTATATAAATACATAAGAAACCGATGCACCTGGTTTTTCAATATTAAGACTACCCATGAACCGCCGTGGTATAGCAGGTTAGTCAAAAAAAGCGGTTTACCTTATAACTCAGCTAGCCACTGATTATAATTATTATAATAATTATTGAGTATTAGGCTATGTAAAACTTCCCCAACTAATGTATTTGCCGTTCGGAGCCGATGTTAAAACGTAAGTCCCTTTCAATGAGTCCAAAAATAGTATCAAATGCAGCTCATTGCCTGAGAAAAGTACCACTTGTTCTAGTTGAAATGCCGTGGGAATTATGTATATATGTATAAATACAAATCAAGAAACATGATCCATGATGATTTGTGCGTAGTCAAGTATTATTGATTTTTCATTAAAACATCATCTTATTGTACGATCAAGATTGAATATATCTAAATCGAGAATTTCGTTTATGAAGACAAGAAAACGGGAAGAAAAATAAACATTGCTTCGTTCGGTATCTAAAACTCATTTGATGAGATTCCATCTACATTAATTCTTATACGGATAAGTATCACACAACGCATAAAAATTATTAAAACATACTACAAAAATGGTGATTCTGCAACAGCTAAAATCGGCATTCGGCATTCTTCTAGCTATTTGGAAATCTCGGCAAATATCAACAACAACTAAGTTACGAATATACAACTCGAATGTCAAGTCCATCCTGTATTACGGCTGCGAAACATGGGAATGCACAAATGCCATTGATAAAGACTGTAACCCTTTACAAACAAATGCTTAAGGCAAATTCTTAATATATGGTGGCCGAATCGCATAAGAAATGAAGATCTACTTAATGCGACAAACCAAATCCCTGCGTCCACGGAGGTATGTCAACGGAAATGGCGGTGAATAGGTCACACACTTCAAAGGCCAAATACCAACATTGCTCGTCAAGCGCTTCGTTGGAATCCACAAGGAAGCGGCCGTCGTGTTGGGGCACCTGCTAGAACGTGGAGAAGGTCAATTAATGTGGAGTTACAAGCAGCAAACTATTCATGGAATGATGTATGCCTAACTTCTCGCAATAGAGTCCGATATAAAAGCTCCACTGGGACTCAAGGATAAAAGAAGAAGAAGAAGAAGTTTCCTTCAGCGGAGAAATATTTTTGGAGTAGTTACGGATAGTCTTTCGAGCTCGGAGTAGCTTGGAAATAATTCAGTTACTGGGTCTGTGCATTTTCAGTATAATTTGATTGAAAGTCTTCTTTTCCAGCGTAATAACATTAGAAATCATCTCCGCCGAGACATTCACGTTATTGTTAATCAATCAATGTTTTCAGTTAAAGTAGCTTCATTAAGCTCAGTCCAATGATAATTATCATTGAAAGATATGTAGCTTATTGGAAATCTTATTGTGTTTGCCCTAAGGACCAGGATCCACTTTTTTGTAAAAGGGGGAATAAATAGCGTTAATTTTGCAAAAACTTAAAAATTATACAATTTTTCCGATATAAACTTGATTTGTCAGCTTTAGGACCTGGGCGACACGTGTTAGCGTTGTCCAATTTGGCTAAAATTTTGGGGGTGAAAGTTCCTCACCAAATCTCACAATAATCCGACCGGCACTCCTTGAAATTCTAAAAAACCCTGTATACAAATATCAAGCAAAAATATAAAATTTTGTGAAAATGAGTGAATTCACTTAACTGTGAATAAATTCGAAAATAATCAATCGATTTTTATTGTCGATATCTCGTTTTGTTGCTATTATTTGTGGCTTTGCGACAGAATAAAGAATCTTAACATTTTTCGCCGTTTTCTATTTTTCATGATTTTTTTAAAACAAAATTTTTTGCCATTTTTATGTAAAAAATAAATTTTTTTCTTACATTATTTATTATAACTCTGATACTAATGATCCGATTGATCATTAGTATCAGACGAAGCAAAGGCTATGTAAATCTTAATTTTTCTGATTTATTTTAATAATATCGGACTAGTAGTTTTTGAGTTATCATTAAATATTTGAAGCAACGTCTAAAAAAAAATTGCAATTTAAAAAAAAAAAAATAAAAAAAAAATATAAAAAAAATCTTTAAAAATTTTACCATTTTTGTACTAAGGTAGCCATGATACATCAAATGTATATAGTGGTTACTCGAGCACATTTTTGCTGTTGCCCTGTGTAATTATACCCTTCACCATCATTGGTGGAAAGGGTATTATAAGTTTGTGCTGATGTATGTAACGCATAGAAATATTTGTCTTAGACCCATCTTTTTGTATACCAATAGGCTTAGAATCACTTTCTGAGTCGATTTAGCGATGTCCGTCTGTCCATCCGTCTGGCTGGCTTTCTGGACCCCCATGTAAACCTTGTAATCAAACTACAGGTCGCAACTCTAAAAATTATTTGATGAAATTTGGCACAGATCATTTCTTTTTTTTTTTTGTTTTGATAATGGGACCATTGCTATTGAAATTCGTCGAAATCGGTCCATTATTTATGGTACCTCTACTTCCCGGAATTGATATATTGGCCACAAAAATCAATATTTTTTTCATGAAATTTAAAACAAATACTACTTATGTAAACTTAAATCACTGTATCAAATTTGAACTCGGTCCACATTTGACCTTAGCTCCCATACAAACTCTTTTCTCAAAACGCACTAAATGAGAAAAAATTCACTACAACGCTCGTAAATCCGAAGATAATGAGAATTTTAAGTTTATTTTTTGCATACATAATTTTTGTAACAACTGTAATTTGCCAAATTTCGAGATAATCGGTCCACATTTGACCCTAGCTCTCATATAAGTCCAAATTACGAAAACAGCTTAAATATATAAGTTTTGAGAAAATATTTGCATTATGACAAAATTTTTCAAAAATTTGTCTTAATACGGGAAAAAGAACACCTTTGACCTAAGTGGTGAAGGGCATCGTATGGTCGACTATAGCACTTGACCGACTATAGCACTTTCTTACTTGTTTTGTTTACGAAAGTTAAACGTCTGTAGCTTTTGTAGCCTTTTTCTACAAAATATTACTTTATACTTTACTCTAGAAGTCCCAAGTAATCTCTGTATTATAATATTATGTATTAAAAATACCTAGAAAATGTTTTTTACCGGTTGTATTTCCTTTCTAGATCATCCCTATGAGAGATTTATCTCTAAGCCAGTAATCTACACCTGGTGCAAATTACAAATTATTGACTTAATCTGAATACAAATACATAATTACATAATACGAGCAATTGGATATTAATATTAAAGACGTACTAAGTATTTCAAAGTTTTCTTTGAAACTAAAGAACTCACAAGTAATTAGTTACATGGGTAAATAAACTATTCAAAAAAAATACAAAGTATTTTTATGGTTTAAATACAAATAAATTTACAAATCATTATTATCAACGCCATTATTATTCAAATTTATGTTGCAACCACAGTTGGCCATGTCATCAATTGTTATAAGCCGACTGAAAAAATGGTAGAGCAAAACGCATTCACCACAAACTGGAACCATTGAAGCAAAAACTTTTTTATGATTTCATTGTATGATTTCAAAATAAATTAACGTGAGATTATAGAATGAATAAATAAATTCACACTGTCACTCATCTTTACACGGCCAAAATGTTTGTATGGCGCCACAATTGGATTTAGTGAATTTAATTAACGTTTGCGGTTCTTTTCTTTTTATCATTAGAGAATTTGTCTTACGTTAGGAGGTTGATGTCAGTATGTCAGTTGATGTTTTAATTCTTAATCGCAAAAAGATGAATGCACTCTTCCAATTAACGAATATTTTCTTTCATTATCTCGTATCTGTTTTACAACTCAATTTGAGCAGATTAAGAAATCACCATAAATTTATTTCATTTTGACAGAAGTTTTTGGAGCATTAATAATACAAATCAAAGAAAAATAAATTTTCTTAATTCATTTAATATTAGGCCTATTAATAACGTAATGTTTATCAATTATAATTTGTCTTCCACAATACGTGGAACCTACATACTTACATGTGTATAAGTCGATTTGATATGTAAAGTTTACGTCAGAGTAATTCCAGCTTTATTCATAATATTTCAGTTTGATAAGGAGAACAAAATTATTTTTTTTTAACACTTTTACGCCTTATTCATAAACTAATGTTAAAAAGCTTTAATCGGTCAGGCCCGACTATATGATACCCTTCACTACTAAGGTCAAATATGGACCAACAATTCTTAAGTCTTAGAGACATACATACATATATAATACTATGTGCTATTTTTTAAAAATTTCGAAATTTAAGAAATTTCAGGCTTAGGGCCAGATATGGAAGCTAGGGTCAATTGTGGATCGATTGTTGCCAAATTTCGGTTATTGATTTATATTTACAAAATATTTATCTGTGTAAAGTTTTAGTAATAAAATGCATTTATCTTTAGATTTATAAGTATAAGTATTTATGGGAGGTATGGTCAAATATGGACCGATTCATACAAAATAAGGTACACTGATTAAGATTATCATAAACAATATTTCAAAAAAGCTTTTTGGAAAATTTATTTTTTCAAGTGTGTCTGTCATGGTATCGAACTTGGGACCTAGGGCTAGGCGGATAAACAAGTTGCTATACCACGGCGGTTCATAATTCACCTCATAACTCAGCTAGCCACTGTGTATTGAGTATTAGGCTATGCAAAACTTCTCTAATTAATGCATTTGCCGTTCGGAGCCGGCGTTAAAACATAGGTGCCTATTAATGAGTCTAAAAGTAGAATCGGATGCAGCTCATTATCTGAGAGAAGTACCCCTTGTTTCGGTTGGAGTGTCGTGGGAATTATGTATGTATTATTAAAATTTAACTAAATTGTTGTCTATAAAGGACTAAAAACATTTTTCCGGGGATTCATCCCTATGGGAGGTACCCGAAATGCGATTTTACCCAAATAGTATAGGGATCGTCCTTTAAAAAATATGAGCCTGTGCCAAATTTAATCAAATTATTTGTACATTGATAACAAGCTTACATGGATAACCGGCCGGCCGGACGGGCATCGTTAAAACAACTCAGGGAGTGATTTTTCCTACTACATACAAATAAAGCTTCGATAGTATTATTATTTGTTTATGAATTAGGGGGTTATACTACAAATAAACCATTATTGTAGCATCTAAGCATCCCATAAGATGACCACACACGGATTGACATTTACATCTGACTTTTCAACTTTAAAAGTCACATGTAATTCTGCGTATCTGTCAAAAAGTAGTTTACAGTTTTAAAATATCCGGTTTCAAAATTACATGTAATTTTAGGGTCTATCTATTTATTTAATTTATTTTTTTTATGTCAAAAGAAAATTTAACGCTTTTTTTAAATATGACTTTGGATGTGACTTTTAGTTTCTACAGGACGGCACTACAACCAACACACCTTATGAAACAGTAGATATTCTTCACGATCGATCAAAAGGGATGTCAAATTTATTTATTCGACAGAATAATTTAGTAAACTATTGCAAAAATAATAATAAGAAATACAAGATTAACGCTCAGAACAAACATATTGCAAACGACAGCGGTAGTGAATATTTGAAAGCAGCTTTCAATATCGAATCACAAATATGTATTTTAATTTAGACTCAAAAGCAATATTGCTAAAAGTTCGCTTTTTCTATCGATATACATTCGTAATTGCTTTACTAGCGAACGTTTGGAAATTAGAAACGCGTAAACTCTGTACGCACTTTCGCGATGCGTTTCCGAGAATGTTGTTTTGAAAATTGCACCATAGAGAGTAATTTTTTAACTAGAAAAAAATAACTGTATATAAACAGTTAGTCACTTTACTATAAGTGTTTTACATTGGTAATTTAATGGGCAAACTATCTTTTACGATAAAAGAGGTTTCACCATTTCCGGTAAAATATAAACATTTTTACTATGATCAACAATGCGAATATTATATTGAAATATATTGAAGATTATAATAACGAAATTTAAATTTATTTCCTTGTCATTTTACGATTTCTTTGAGTTTTTGAGATATCACTTCAAATTAAACTTTTAACAGTGTAGAAAACTTAAAATTAAACTTTTAACAGTGTAGAAAACTTAAAATTGTATTCTGTCAATTACTTTTTGTTTGTCGCTGATGGTGCATAAAATTTCAAAAAAATTTTAAACGAATGCATTATGAGTAAATATACATACGAACGAATATATGACATAACTACATATTTTAATAAATGTGTGTACATTAGAGTGTCCCAGAGTATGTATAAAGGCTTTCGTTCATATTTGTGGTAACGGAAAAGTAATTTAAATGCTCAAAAAAAATATTAAAATGCATGTAAATTTGTATAAAAAATTTGAAGCTTCTTGCTACAACTTTGCACAGATAAGTATTTTCTAAGTCTACTTTCACACCAGTCAGGTTTGGCTAATCAAGTCTTGAGTTTGTATGAGAAACATCTGACAGAGTTGAAATTGATACAAATCTGACCGTACCATCAAGTTTACAAAAATTTTGAAAATTTGTATAAAATTTAAGGAAAATAAAATGAAAAGAATTGGTTGTTCCTACAAACATTTTTTGGACCTTCACTACCTTAGGTGGAATGGGTATTATAATCTTGTGCTGATGTATGTAACGCATAAAAATATTGGTCTTAGAGTATACCAATAGACTTAAAATCACTTCCTGAGTCGATTTAACGACTCCGCCCGTCTGGCTGGACCCCTATGTAAACCTTGTAATTAAAGTGCAGATCTCAATTCTAGAGATAATTTCATAAAATTTGGCACAGATAATTTTTTTTTAATAGTGGCTATTAAAATTCGTTAAAATCGGTCCATTATTTATGGTACCTCCTATAGGTCCCGCTTCCCGGAATTGATATTTTGGCTACAAATATCAATATTTTTCCATGAAATTTAAAACCGATACTGCTTATGTAAAGTAATGTATTACTGTACCAAATTTTGTTAAAATCGGTCCACACATAGCTCCCATACAAACTCTAAATGAGACAAAAATCACTAAAACGCTCATAAATCTGAAGATAATGAGAATTTTAAGTATATTTTTTGCATACAAAACTTTTGTAAAAACTATAATCAATATCCTAAATTGCGAGATAATCAGTCCACATTAGACCCTAGCTTCCATATAAGTCCAAATGACGGAAACAGCTTAAATATAAAAGTCTTGAGAAAATGAGCAAATGCGGATAATTTTTCTTTTGAATAATATTTACTATCCCGCTGAGATATTGTCATTGCAATGTCGGGCAATGACAATATCTCAGCGGAGATGCTTTTATGTGACGTAGAAGGATCGGCGAGACTGTGGCAGCCATTTGTGCGTAAAATATGGGAAGAAAAAGCTCTACCAACCTCCTGGAATGAAGGTATACTAGTCAAAATACCAAAAAAGGGTGACTCCAAAGACTGCAATAACTACAGGGGAATAACACTTCTTCCAATACCGAGCAAAATACCAAGTCGAGTAATTTTGAATAGAACGTCTGACGCAGTTTCTGAAACACTCCGCGAAAATCAGTTTGGCGTTTATCGACTTTATGAAGGCCTTCGACAGTGTCAACAGGTGCTATCTATGGAGAATTTTATAAAACCGTAACATGCCAACGAAAATTCTGAACTTAATTCGGGCAATGTACGTGGACTTTAAATGCCGGGTCCTACATAAAGGTAAATTGTGTAATCCGTTCGAAGTTACTACTGGAGTAAGACAAGGATGTATATTATCACCTATACTTTTTATCCTTGTCATCGACAATATAATGCGCACGGCACTGAATGGTAGACGTGGTATCCAATGGACACCCTTTAGGCAACTCGAGGACTTGGAATACGCCGATGACGTATGTCTTCTCAGCCAAAGACCAGCTCACCTTCAAGAAAACACTAACGCTATTACTGTTGAATCTCGGGCAGCTGGAAATCAATATGTACAAGACAAACATTATGCCTGTAGGCTATGGCGTAAACCCGTCGCCAATCATCAATGTGGATAACGAGGGTATTGGATGTGTAGGTACCTTTAACTATCTTGGTAGTTTTTATCTACAAAAGGTGGCGCCGACGAGGATATTGAATCGCGTATTAAGAAGGCAAAATCTGCATTCGGCATTCTCCGAACTATATGGAAAGCTCGTCAAATATTAACAACAACTAAGTTACGAATATATAACTCGAATTTCAAGTCCATCTTGTATTACGACTGCGAAACTTGGAAATGCACAAATGCCATAGATAAGTGCCTACAAACCTTTGCAAACAAATGCTTGTGGCAAATCCTTAATATATGGTGGCCAAATCGCATAAGAAATGAAGATCTACTAAACGCTACAAATCAAATCCCTTCTTCTATAGAGGTATGTCAACGGAAATGGCGATGGATAGGCCACACACACACGAAAAGCACTTCGTTGGAATCCACAAGGAAGCGGCCGTCGTGTTGGTGCACCTGCTAGAACGTGGAAAAGGTTAATTGATGCGGAGTTACAAGCAGCAAACTATTCATGGAATGATGTATGCCTAACATCTCGCAATAGAGTTCGATATAAAAGGATGGTTAAGGCCCTTTGCTCCACTGGGAGTCAAGGATAACAGAAGATCCCGACAATTTAATTATTTTTTGGTAAATGTCTTAGGATAAAATTTCTATGCGCATCGTCCGTTAGTAATTGTAAATGAATTTAAATTACTAAATAGTATCAAAATGTAAAAAAATAGATAATTGTATTTGTAGACATTCGCATCAAAACGTAAAAAATCCTTTTATTTAAGTAGAGATAATCATGCCATTTTGCTTTACAAACTGGTCTCTACAGTTGTATTTAATGCAATCCAAAAATGCATGATCAAAAAGGTTTTAAAAATGTCCGATAGTACCAAAACGTAACATTTATAAAAATTTAGTTTTATTTTTAAAAATTTAGTTTTATTTTTCTGGAACACCCTAATGTATTACCTTACACATATATGCACTATTTGAAATTTTGCATGCCCCTGAAATTCTTGATCGTATTACAATTTAATAAAATTTAACAGCTAATCATTTTTTTCGCACACACGCCGACAATATTTTGTTTCGAATATTATCTGTCCTCCAAATCAAGATTATTAAAAAAGCTTCTTAAGGTTGGAAATTGTTCTTGTTAGATCTAAGATTTTCATTAAAACACAAATGAAATTAACCACAAGATCTCAGTGTAGGCATGTTAATTTTTTGTATGACAAAGGCTTTAGATATATCGGTAACGGTATTTTCGCAAAATAATAGTTCAAATACAATAAAAACATTTAAAAAACATTGTTACCACCAGGTAAAATATCAACAAAATAAAATATTTAAATTTCATGCCATGCCAACAATTTAAAATTTAACGGTCAATGTCAGAATAGTCCTTGATAATGAATACTTTATTGATGTAGACAAGAATTTGTAAAAACCTAATATACAAATCCATTCAGTAGTAATCAGTTACCAAAATTTCATCACTCATTCTGTGCATTTAAATATACGTATGTATGTGAACATTATCGTATATATGTTCTCTTCCGTCTTCTATAACAGACCGGGGCGTTTGATGGAAACTTGCCAATTTAATAGAATTTTTAAAATATTCACGTAGTAGAACGTGCAATCGAAGTGCCATAGTTTATTTTTAAACAGTCTTTTACTCAGAATTGCATTTAAAAAATTTGTGAATTTGGTAATGTCTTGTATTAAATAACTTCTTTAATTGCAGTTATCTATTATAAACAACAAAAAATAAGTGAATCTTTAATATGTTTGTGACAAAAGTAAACAATAATTTGTTGTTGGTAATGTTTCATGCGTTTGTAATCGCATCAAACATCACGGAGTGAAGTTAACATTAACTTTTGATTTACCATCTATGTAGGCAAATGCTGCTCTTAGAGCCGCAGGCGACTCTGTGCTTAAATTGCGGTCTCTTTTAAAATACTTCTTTTGATGTATTCCACTATTTATACCTTTCATAGGTGAGTAGGGTATTTTTGGTTTGTGCTGATGTTTGTAACGCATAGAAATATTGATCTCCCATCATTAAGTATACCGATCGACTCAGAATCACTCCCGTGTTGATTTAACGACGTCCGTCCGAACGGCTGATCCGATAGCCATATAAGCTTATTATCAAAGTACAGGTCTTAACTTCAAAAATAGTTTGATGAAATTTGGTACAGACTCATAATCTGAGCAAAATTAGATTAATATTTTGAATACCTCATGTAGGAATCGGCCCATATTTGATCATACCTCCAATACAGGGCACATTCTCAAAAGTCTTTTAAATACACATAAAAGATAAATATTTTGTAAATATAAACCGATAACCGAAATTTGGTAACGATCCTCAATTGATCCTAGCTCCCATATCAGATCCTCATCCGGAAAAGACATTAATCTACTAAAAACTATAAATTTTGAAAAAAAAATAGCACATATAAATTAGAGCGTCTCAATTTGTATGGAGGTGAAATTCGTGCAAGTAATTAAAATAATTTTAGACGAGAGGTCAAAGCTGGAGCCTAAAATATTTCGGCTCCAGCTTTGACCTCTCGTGACCTCAAGCATTTTGAAAATGGATCCATTTTGCATGTTTTGTCAATTTCACAATCTGTTGCCTTACCAATATATACAATATGGGTATCATAAGAAAGGTTTTTTAGGCGCGTCTAACTGTAGTTAAATATGGACCGATTCCTATGAAATTTGATATACTGACCAATAGTTGCATAAAACTTCTATTTCTTCAATTTATCAGAATTCATGCGTTTCTCGGGCGGTGTTATATGACAGCTCTAACTAAATGTGAACCGATTTCGCCCATTTTCAGTACACAACTTTCGTTACATATCAAAAATACTTTTGTAAAATTTTGTCTCTCTAGCTTTTGTAGTTAAGGAGCTGTCGCACTTTTATCTGACGGACAGACGGACATAAATGTTCTTTTCTTTTGTGTTAATGTTTTTTATATGGGAGCTATGGTCAAATGTTGGCTGATTGTAACAAAATTTTGCACACTGGCTGGCATTCACATAAGACTTCCTTTTGTAAAATATTGTTGCTGTAGCCCTTGCTGTAGCTGTAGCTAACGGACATTTGTATTTTTGTGTTTCCTTAAGTTTTTTATATGGGAGCTATGGTCAAATGGTGACCGATTGTGACAAAATTTTGCACACATAAGACTTCCTTGTGCTAAATTTAGTGACCAAAGCTATTACAGATTATCATTTATTGGCATTTAAGTGAATTTCAGGTAGAATTTAGGCTGTTTCCGGAAGTTTTTTATATGGGAGCTGTGGTTAAATGTAAACCGATTTCGATGAAATTTTATATGCTGCCTAGTGCTTATGTAAAACTTCTAGATACCAAATTTTGTCATCATAGCTGTTATAATTTGTCATTTATTAGCAAATAAGCAATTAGTCTAGACGAGGTTATACGGGAGCTATGGTCAAATGTTAACCGATTTTGCCGAATTTCATAGATGAAGAATGTTTCTACTAAGTTTCAGTGAGCTAGCTCCTTTCGTTTAGGCGTTATCGTGATTTCAACAGACAGACAGACATAGCTCAATCGTCTTAGAATTTCATAAGGATTCAGAATATATATCGATTTTTGAGCCAATATTAAGGAAATTACAAACGGAATGACAATATCAATATACCCCCATTTTTGATGGTGGGTATAAAAAAAAAATTATGCATACGTGCGATATTATTTATATTTATTACGCAGACTGGAAGTTGGTCTTGACTTTTTTTATTGCACACAATTTTACTATCACACAAATTTTTAAATATTTTTTCGTCCTAACAGTGCTTCCATTGAGATTTTTTTTAGCGATTTTTTGGAATTAAAATCTTTGTGCATTGCAAAACAGCTGATGATGCATGTTTTGGAGATATAACAAACCTTTGTTATATTTTTAAAGAATATTTTGAAAGGAAAAGGAAAATATAAAAACCTCTTTGTGTGCTGGTTTCAAATTTAAAATAGTACATAGTTTATAAATTTCTATTAATTTTCCTCAAGTAAAATGAATGAATGCTATATATAGATTTTATCTTACATCATACGAACACTTAAAATTTTGTGTAAAAATAAATTTTTAGAATGATACATTAGTGTGATGCAATTATTTGAAATGATTACACAAGATATCTTAGGTATTTATAATTACAAAAAAGAATTTTGTTATTTTTATCAATTTCTATTTTTTTTTTTCAAAAAAAAAACGTGACTTTTTAAATTGATAAAATGCGACATGCGAATTGTATGTAGCAATTAGAGAAATAATAAAAATTAAAGAAAACCGCTTTTTGATTTCAATAAATTTTTTAAAAAGTACGTCATCGAATGTTCCTAATACATTTAAAAAATATATTCAACCAATCCGTCACTCATCCATTTTTCTAATTAATAAACTTATTTTACACATGTAATTTACATTCATATGTACATGTGGTTTTTGTTGCTTATCTAGATGGCCATCAAATACGTGAAAAAAATATGTTTGATTGTGGTAATAATGCAAGTGTATGGGTAAAAATAGCTTATCATAATTCCTTGAAAATCTCAAATTTCCCTCGAAGACAGTTAAAAGTTGAGTTAATATCATATTGCGGAACTTGTAAGAGTAAGTGGCAAAAATGTTGTCAAAATGCACTTGCAGGTCTTCCATCCATAGTCACATCAGACCTGCCAGACAATGCAACAGATGTAGTAACTGGGTCAGTAGTAGACAACATGTCGTACATGGCTATGAAGATCATAAACGAATAGGAAAGGAAAGGCTATGAAAAAATATAACTTTTATTTTTATTGTGGATTTTTTTTTTTTTTTTTTTGTTTTCAACAAAATGTACTGTGAGTGGTAAAAGCACAAGAGTACATTAAAAAGTTTAAGTATTATTTTACAATCATTTATAAATAATTGTTAAATTAAAAATTCTTCAGGTCAACATTAAAGAACAATAGAAGTATATTCATTTACCTTTCAAGTAACTTGAGTAAATGAACGAATTTACTCTTGTATAATACATATGTAATTTTTGGATTTGAAAGTTCAGCTTTGGGGTTTTGTCTGCAATTTCTTACTAGAAGAAATCTGTAAAGTAAGAATTTGCAACATCACGTTTCCTTTTCCTTCCATCTTTTACCTTTGATTTACAAACATAATTCGTGATGAATGTGTTTGTAAAATAGCTTATAATTCGAGGTTTTTGATCTGTCTAGGGATACTTCTTCTGAAGATAATGGCCATACAAAACGCATTGATAAATTTGTTGTCCCCACAAACTTTCTTTTGCTTTTTTTAAAAAATTGTCTATTACATTAATAAATAAATATAATAGACTGAGATTAAGTGCTAATAATTGGTCCACGAAATCTTTAGAACAAATTCGAAAGTAGTACTCATGGAACAGCCTACAACCTACATTGCGGCGGTGATTAGCACTTTCGCCCACTTCTTCAAGCGGTCAATAAGCTCCAAATTTGACTTGAGAGTTGTATTCCATTTCCATAGATGACGTAGAATTTAAGCAGATCAGTAAGAGTGAAGTTTCTCTTACACCGAGGTACTTGAATGCACATTTTTTAACACTTAAAAGGTCTGCTTAGTTCAGTGAACTTCACATTGGATTCTTATGCCCAGGACATCAAGAGCGTCTGATTCTTAAATATTTAGATTAACCATGGATTCTGATAAGACAACATAATCTGTCGTGTGTTTATGCGTAAGCATACAATACAGAGTGTTACGTGCATTAACGTCCACTAAAGGTTTGTTATCCGAACGTTGAGGTAAGAACGTAGAAATAAGCTGTAACGTTTGAATGTTTGTATAGTTACAAAATCTCTAAAAACGTATCAACTGTTCCTGACATAAACATATATTAATATTTAAAAGTTTTTCTTGTTTTTGTGTTCAAAAGTATAACTTATTTAAAACAGTTTTTAATGGATGTGGAAGAACATCTTAAATTTGTTTGAAATTTATAAAAAAAAAGCCATTAAAACGAAAAAGCGCAATAGAAGATGGGGCATTAGGACAATACAAATAAAAACATATAAATGATCAGCTGTTAACAGTGTTACCTATGTGCTAAATTACCAGTTTCACTACAATTTTACATGTTTTAAAGATGCAACAGCTACAATATTAACAAACGTCACTTAAAAATGTTGTATAAAAATATACAGATCGCCACGTTCCGTCAACGTGACATTATATTTCGGTAAGCATTTTCATTGATTTCGTATAAGCAAAAACAGCTGACACATTTTGTTAAATTCACGTTGGGGGACGTTCAGCTAATTCTACCTTAATTGATATAGAAAGTCATTAATGAACATAAGAAATAAATAAGGTACCTAGCAGTACCCCTAAATTGATCTTGAATAAGTTTGATGAGATCCTATCTACAACAACTCTAATATAAAACGAGAGAAGTTATTACCGACGCCGAAAGCAACAAGTTTTGATAAAAGTAAACCATGACACATTCTATCGAATGCCTCACTTTTGCAAAATTAGTAAATGAAACAGCATGATTTTTCTTATAGGAATGTTTGTAAGTCCTCTGTAGAGCGTCCCCTACGAAATCTTAAGGCCTCAGAATATGGTGGGTGAGGCAGAGTATTCCATTCAGTCTGTAAACGCTATTGGCGAGTAACTAAACTTGTATAAGGTCTTTCTGTTTGGTAGAACACTGCGCATTTTTTGTCGTTTTTGCCATTTCTATTAAAATTTATCAGACATTATCACTTTTTTTGTGGAAATTAAATTCAGTTAGTTAAATCTTATTATTCACCGATTTGCACCAACTAGTGCCATTATCATATCTGTATCAGTTTTAACAAGCGTTCCGGACGTAATGCCTTTTATGGTTTAACATTTTATTAACAAGTGCTGGCGATGTTTAAATAATATAAAGAATTTAATCAAATAATGAGTTTATATCCACTTTTGATCATCACTGTTATTCTGTTTACCTTTTCATAAAACAATTCTTTAAAATTTTCAGCAAAAAATTAATGCAGCCAAATGGCCAATGACCGTTAGATAAATGTACATATTATGTTACATATAACAAATACATTTCAATGTATTAAACACATTCAAGACTACCGACTACAAAAGTCGTGGAATACAACAACAGCTACATGGTATAGAAAAATCAGCTGTTCGTTTCTTAAAGGGATGTATTCTATAAAATATTAAAAATTGATTAAATTTATTAGGAATATGTTAATTTTTAGCAAACCAATCAATTTAATTTAAAAAAAATCTTTTTATAACTACTTGTAGTAGACACGTAGCCCGTAGCCTACTGTCTTCAATGTGTTTAATGTTAATACTGTCCTCAAACTGTATATACTTAGAATCGAACAGAGCCAGAAGAAATAGTATATATTACTCGTCTCAAAAAGAAGACAGTTGAAATACTTACTAGTTACAAAAAGATAAAAAGAATTATTCTCTTTGAACATATCGTTCATTTCCCTCGATAGTGTCATAACACAACAATACATACATTTTAAATGCCTACACAGTTATACTCGGGTCTAATAGATTCCGAATCAGACCTACTTGTCTTTGGGTTCCCAATCATACCTACAGGGTCAAAAAGTCTCTTGTTTGATCTAAGGCCTGCGTGCTCATATTTTTTTAGAATTTCTACCAACCAACTAATACGAGCTTTAACAATTGTCAAATCTTTGTACAAACAAATATTAATTCAGTTCTAAAAGTCCTACAAATATTTGAGACAGCACAAATCAAGCGATCAGTAATACGCATTACAACAACTAAAATTAGACGGCATTCACAAGACTTGCCAGCGACGCACAGTGGGTTGAAAAAAATAGGGAAATAATTCAAGAACTTTTAAACCGTAACACTAATTATTAAAATTTCATATGGCTATTAAGGAGGAGTGTTCGAGCTTAAGTTTAGAATTTGGAGTTTGTACACTTATCAGGAGGTGAGCTATGTGTTCTCAAAGTAGGGCTCCTTGGGTTTTTGAAAATTAAAAACGATCCAGTAGTCACATGTTTAATCCGATATTAAATAGCATCGATTTTTTGATGGAAAAAATACAAAAATTAAAAAAAAAATATGTTTATTGTGTGATTAATATATTCCTTAGAAATAAAATAAGACAAAAATCGGGAAAAATTTCGATCCAAAATTCTAGGCCTAAGTCGTCAAAAGTTGAATATCTCACAAGCTATAGGAGATAAACGGTATGTGAAGTGAAGGTTTTCAGATCTCAGCTAGCAAATTTCGTACATATAAAAATCTTTTATATCTAATTTTCGAAAAATATTTAAGCTCAAATACTCCTCCTCAATAGTTATGTGAAATTTCATGATAATTGAGCTTACCGTTTAAAAGTTCTTGAATTATTTCCCTAAATTGTTTTTCAACCCACTGTGCAACGGCCACGATTTAATCTACTTTGAGTCATAAAATATAAAAGGCACTTTTGAAAATAAACAAGTAAGAGTGTTATATTCGGCTGTGCCGAATCTTATATACCCACCATCAAGTTGTGTTAAATTTAGAAACATATCTCATATATCTACGAGGGAGGTTGGTAAAATATTTGGACTAAGTACGGTTGCAGCTTTATAGTTCAACTTTTAAAAGTATCTAAGTGGTTTCCCTAGTACTTACTTTGCACAAAATTTAGTCTCATAACCGGGTATAGTTTAACATTAACATACTGTTTAATAGTTTACGTTGCGCTTAACATGTATTTAGGATAAACATGTTGATAGTAATACGACAGGTCCATGTAGTTTGTTAGGAGCTCCTAATGCATCTTCTGTATATAAAATCTGGACATTGGATAATAGCTATCAAAGTACCTGGTAGACCGAGCCTTGCTCGGAGTTTTATGATAAGCATTTTGAGGAAAATTTTAAAGTTTTTATATATTTTATATTATAAAGTGCTAAAATAAATTTAGAGGAAAGACATTGTAGAATTATTCAGTTAATTTTGAATTATTTGATTTATTTTGTCCGACCAACACATAGTTTGCATAGTTTACAGTTTAACTTATTTTGAATAATTTTGGAAATTATTCATATCAACAGAAACCTCTGTCGACTCATGCGCAACAACTTTGCTAAAGATTATAGTCTGATCAAATGCACAGTTTACGATTTAATTCATTTTGAGTAGTTTTCTGTGGCGCCACCTGTCGGACTTTGCTTATTCCAATTCATAAACCTTCTTCGGCTTATCCGTAACAACTTTGCTGAAGATTATAGCATGATTAAATGTACAGCATACGATTAAATTGACTTTGAGTAAATTTCAGTAGCGCCACCTGTCGAAATTTCTTCATACCAACTAAGAAACCTTCGTCGGCTCATGTGCAACAACTTTGCTAAAGATTGTAGCATGATTAAATGTACAGATTACGATTAAATTGACTTTGAGTAGCGCCACCTGTCGGAAATTATTCATACCAACTAAAAAGCCTTCGTCGGCTCATGCGCTACAACTTTGCCAAAGATCATAGCATGATCAAATGTACAGTTTACGATTTAATTAATTTTTAGTAATTTTCAGTGGCGCCATCTGTCGGAAATTAGTCTTATCAACTTTAAAATCTTCGCCGGCTTATCCGCAACATCTTCGCTAAAGAGCATAACACAATCAAATTCACAGTTTACTATTCTATAAAGAACATACATACAGACAAACATTCATTTGTTTAAAATAATAATATTTTTTCCCCCTTTTTATTCCCTAATTTCTAAAAGTTCCATATGTATATTTGGTACTTTTTTGGTGCCAATTGAATTCGGTACATTTTTTTAAAACGCATTTAACATAATGTATAATGTTCCTATTTATATTACTTTGGAGATGTTAAGTTATCATTTTATCCCTTTTTTACCCATTTTGGCTCCAAAATCAAAAAAGTACCAAATACGTGTTTCATGTTTTTTTACATCTATTGATTGCAGTACCAAGTTTCTTTCTATATTCTTTAGTTTAAAATATAAGAGTGGGTTAAAAAGGTGCCAAAAAAACTATTTTCACCCTTTTTTTACCCCCTATTGGACATAGTTTCAAAAAAGTACCAAACACCTGTCCGCTTATTTTCAAAGCTCTTTAAAACGTAATTTTAATTTTGTTTCTATACCTATTACTTTAGGAGACATAGCGTTTTCGATTTTTTCCCCTTTTTACCCGTTTTTACCCTCTTAGAGGTAAAAGTTCCAAAAGTCCCTTCTTCTTCGACCTATACATAAAAAAAAGATACCCACTGTCCAAATTTTATCAAAATCGTTAGAGCCGTTTTCGAGATAGCCATTCTATATATATATATATATATATATATATATATATATATATATATATACAATTATTGCTCGTTTAAGAATATAAGATTTCCTAATATGCTGATTGTACCTCCGATTGTAGATATAAAAGATGTTGTATATATATAACAATTATAGCCAAATGTTTGTAATAAAATTTTACACACTGACTGGTATTTATATAGAGCTTATTCTAGCAATTTAGTGGTCATAGGTGTCATAGTTTCTAATTTAATAGCTTTTAACTGGATTTTGCCACATTTTTGTTTGGTTTATGGGAGTGTTTTTTATATAAAAGCTATAGTCAAATATGGACCGATTCCTATAAAATTTAACATACAGACCAATAGTTGCATAATACTTACCTATTCTAAATTTAATCGTCATAGCTATTACAATTGTATTCAATTTATCAGCATAAATGTGATTCCCGGGGCAGGGTTATATGGGAGCTCTAACTAAATGTGAACCGATTTCAACCATTTTCGGTACACAACTTCTACAACATATCGAAAATACTTTTGTAAAATTTTGCTTCTCTAGCTCTTGTAGTTAAGGAGTTTGTCTGACAGACACACGGACATAAAACCCCTTTTCTTTTTGTATTTTTGTGTTTCCGTAAGTTTTTTATATGGGAGCTATGGTTAAATGGTGACCGATTTTGACAAAATTTTGTACACTGGCTGGCATTGACATAAGTTATAGTTTTTATAGTTTTAGATTTATTGGCATTTAAGTATATTTAAGGTGAAATTTAGACTATTTTCATAAGTTTTTTGTATGGGAGCTATGGCTTAATGTGAACCGATATTGATGAAATTTTATACGCTGTCTAGGGCTTATGTAAAACTTCTATATACCTGATCATCATAGCTATTATATATATATATATATATATATATATATATATATTTATATATAATATATAATATATATAATATATATAATACAACATTCCAATTGGAACAAGGGGTAGTTCTCTCAGACAATGAGCTGCATCCGATTCTATTTTGTTTTTTTAGACTCATTTAATGGGACCTACGTTTTTACGCCGGCTCCGAACGGCACATGCATTAGTTAGAGAAGTTTTACATAGCCTAATACTCAATAACCAGTGGCTAGCTGAGTTATGAGGTAAACCGCCGCTATTTTGAAAATTTATTTTTTCAAGTGAGTCTGGCCAGAGATCGAACTTGGGCCTCTGGTATGCTAGGCGGATGACTAACCTGCTATACCACGGCGGTTCACTATTATATTTTGTTATTTATTAGCAAATAAATGATTAGCCTAGGCGAGGTTATACGATTTCGTCCAATTTCAGTACCAAACTTTCAGTGAGCTAGCTCCTTTCGTTTAGGCGCTATCGTGATTTCAACAGACAGCCAGACATAGCTCAATCGTCTTAGAATTTCATAAGGATTCAGAATATTTATCGCTTTTGGTTTTTGAGCCAATATAAAGGAAAACGGAATGACAATCTCAATATACACCCCATTCTTTTTGATGGTGGGTATAAAAAGGTAAGAATGGACTATACTTTATGCTCTTGTCTACATATATATAGAGATATATGTATATAAATATGCTTAGTTTTCTTAACATAGCAACAATTTATCGAGAATTTATTCATTTCCGGAAGCAGGGTGATATGAAATTAAGGGACAAATGACGCACAAATTTTGGCTAATTTGGTCTAAGATCTATAGATATCATCCAAAATATTTTTTTTATGTTTATTAAATTATTCAAAAAATGTCGACCATTACTTTGATAACAGGCTTTCAAAGACATCCAGCCAGTCTGTCGGAAAGACGATCATCGCTTAATCGACTTAGAAAGTGATTCTGAGACGATCGATACACTTAAAGGTGGGTTTCAGACTAATACAGTGGAATCGCAATAGAGTGAACTAATTCGTGCAAGGCCTGTTCACTCTATTGAAAAAGTTCACTCTAAAGAGTCTATAAAAAACACTTTTTTATATAAAAAACATCTATATTTATTAAATATTATTATATAATTACAAAGAAGTTAAGTAATTTTCAAGAGTTTTTTGCTTTGTACAAGCATTTTTTGCTTTTTGCACCGCTAAATCACAGAATTTATGCAAAACTAAAATATTTTCGTAATTATTTGTGTTATTTTCTGCCCAGTCAATAGCTTTTTTAAAAATTTACACGGCCTGCACTGCTGTAATGTCTGGTTTGGCTACTGCTACTTCCTCGATGTCAGTGTCAGTCTCAGAAATGGCATCGGAAACGACTTCAGCAGAAATTGGAAATTTTGCATAACAAAAGTTCACTCTATTGAGTTGGTATAGTTCACTCTATAGAGTAACTAATAAAATAAACAAAAAGAGAGGAAAATTAAAACAAAAATGTTTTCAAATTCAAGCGATATCCTAACTGTTTCATAAAAAAGTATGTAAAAAAACTATAAAAGGTGCGTCTTTGTCAATTATGTATAAGAAAAACAAAAGTTCACTCTATTGAGTTGGGTACTGTTCACTCTATAAAGTAACTAATGGAAAAAATCGGGAGTTTGTAGTATCAAGTAGTTCATATTACCAAGTGTTCACTCTATTACGATTGCACTGTATAAGTTGTAATTTTTCCTTATTTGTCTCTTATTGCGTATTTTTGAGTGCGTAAATACTAAAAATTCTAACTAACTAGTAGCAGTTGTAGCTTACGTTCTGTCAGAAAATTGAATTTTGAACTAATGCCATTTTTCAAGTAAATGAGCGATAAAAATCGTCGAAGAAATGTAACTCATTCTTCAATTCTTCATTCTTAACTTAATACAAGTTGCGTTTGTTCGCATGTGATATTTATGTCTGTATGAATTTTATGTTTTAATGCGTTTCGCGTTTTTTTTTTTTTGTAGATTTATTTGTAGTGATTTCGAAGAATTTCAAACAATCTATAGATTTTTTTTACACTAAATAAACATTAAACATGAACCTTGACAAAAGTAATGAATCAATTAAACTTTTAGTGTATTCATAAATTTTTCCAATAAAACTCATTCATACAAAAAAAAAAAAAAAAGAAACATGTCACAATAATTCCGCCATTAAAGTTTATTACTCAAATATTTTCTTAAATGAGTTTTTTTTTCATGAGTTTAGCACGCAAACTTATTCACCGAAGCCGGTACTGTATTTTTTTGATTATGGAAGCCAAAAAACGGCAAACTTATATATCTCCTATTTATATATTTTACTTATTTATTTTATACTCTATAAAGAAGTAGTGACTAACATCTTACTACTCAGATTACACTTAAGTCTTGTTATATGTATACATTTCTTTATGTTCAGATGTCTCAGCATTTACAGCAAAACATTGCCTTTGTAATTCAATTTAATCGGAATACAATTGATTCTATTTAATCAAACACGTGAACAATATGAGGCATATTTTAAATTTCGTGTAACTAAATACTTAAGAATACGCGTCGCAATGGAGACTACTTACTCGTTTATTTGTTCTGCTAATACTCAATTTAAGCGCGAAAATATTTAGTTCTATTGAAACCGAAATATTACACATTTTGTAATTAACACTGTGTCACAAATGAGCAACTTTTGTTAAAACCTGAAAACCGAGCTAGTGGGTGGGTGGGTTATAGGCCACAAAACCATTTTTATAGATTTCAAAACACGTGCACAATTTTGAAATATTAGCAAAAAAACGGAGTTGGAGGTGCTAAAGCACAAAGACCTACCCAAAGGTCTAAGTACTTTAGTACCTCCAACTCTTACATTTGCAGAGCGATTTACAAATTTTAAACAGTTTTGGAAAGTCAACGGATCAAATCAAAAATATCGGTTTACATTTACAAAAGTTATTTAACTTTTTCCAAAGTTAAAATTGTTCGATTGTATACAAAATACTTTTTATAATGAATTTCTGGTAAAAATGTTTAGATACATGCCGTATTACCACGTTAGTACATGGCTTATGAAAAGCTTAATAACTTTTTGATTTTTCGTCTGATTAAAAAAAATAAATTCTCTTGTTATTTTGATATAAACTTTTATGCTGTAAACACAATTACGACAGCAGCCTGCACGAAAACCGACTACAAAAGTCGTTGGCTGCTATCATCGCATCGTAGTCAGCTACTTAATCATTTTTAAGACGGCAGCAGCTACATTTGTGATGGCAGCTACATTTCGAAACCTTATTTCAACCCTAACAGGTCATTGCGTTTTTGGCATACATGCCAGAAGACTTAATCTTCAATTTTATGACTACTGTCGTAGTTGTCATAATATAGAAGACAGTGACTCATCTTCTATGTCACTGCCCCGCCCTCTCGACTTCAAGGGCTCTCAATCGACTCATTTATCAGGGCTACAGGATGGCTTGGATGGATTTTTGTTCTTTTCTTCCAGTCTATCCCCTGCAGGTAACACAAAGGGACCGCTTTTTAGGACCCAAGTGACGCTGACCTACATCGGCTGCCTGCCTTACCTAACCTAACCTACATTCCGAAACAGCATATAACTCCTAAACTTAGACGTATTTCTGACTTTTTCGCTAGATCGTTTCCCGAGTTTTTTAGTGTATCAGAGTGTAATTTCACCGATTGCCTACATATTTTTGGGCCGATTTTGTATCATGCCACAATGAAAAAAATGCAAAGAACTCGGGAACGATGATCCAGAACATCTCCGATTTTAAGCGTAGGTGGACCACTTGACAGAAGTCAAATCTTTAATGGAAGGACTTCACACGGTTTGAGTTTTGTTTAACTTATTGCAACCACAAATTTCATTGGGAACAATCCTTACATGACATGATCAATTTGACATTACAATGATTTAGGAGAGAATAATGTCATCCATAAATGCCTTACATCCGATATTATCCATTTTTTTTTCATTGAGGCGGCCAAAAAATATGCGAAAAAATTTAAAAGTGGCGAAAACGAGCTTCAAATTTTGTCAGCCATTAAGTAGTATTAGAAGTGACGAAATTAAAATTAAGAGGGTAATGGATTCATTCCCCAAGTGTGGTGTCTATTTCGTAGAACAATAACTTAAATCCAAATGTTGAAACGAATGAAGAAGAAGGCGAAATCTAAAAAAAAAGCGTAATTGCTTCAACCGATTTTTTTACGTTTTTTTTTCAATTTGCATGGAAATTTCGCTTGAAAGTGCAAACTTGCGTGACTAAAATTTTGTGTTCAATATTCCTGAAGTCTTGAGAGTTCAAAATCCGTAATCAGATTTTCCGAATTCCCAAGAGTACATAAATTATTCGAGTTGAAAGTCGGTTTCAAAGGAGATAAAAATGTTTGATTTTTGTCCATATGTATAAATGAAAAACTTTGAATCTTAAAAATATATCAAAAAAAATCAACTACAAACTTACAAAAAAACAGTTCTACGATTTGTGACAATAATGTAGCCTCCTATTGTCACAAATCGTAGTACTTTTGCTAATGGAATGGCTATATGATAAAATACATAATATTGTACAATATTGAAAGTCTACAAATTTGAAAGTAGATGGTAATAAACAACTTGAAAAACTGTTTAGTTAAAAAGAATTTAAATTGATTCTTATTAATTTTGCTGACGAGTCCATATATTTGAAATATTTGCAGTAGAATTGACAAAAAAAACAATAGTGACGCATGTCTGAACAAATAAATTAATTGATAATGAACTTTATGGATAAATGATTTGTTTAAACATCACAAATGATTTTATAGCATAGAAAAAGGAGACATTTTACTAGTTGAATATGGCACCCATTTCCATCAATAGTGACACAATTCAAAATTCCTCGTTTTTGAACTTGGTGCGTCTAAAATGTTTCTATTTTTATGTTAGCAACATCCTGATTATAAGGCTATACCTAAAAGTGGATGATTTAATATATTAAGTACCTGGTAGACCGAGCCTTGCTCGGAGCTTTATGATAAGCATTTTGAGGAAAATTTTAAAGTTTTTATATATTTTGTATTATAAAGTGCTAAAATAAATTTAGAGGAAAGACATTGTAGAAATATTCAGTTAATTTTGAATTATTTGATTTATTTTGTCCGACCAACACATAGTTTGCATAGTTTACAGTTTAACTCATTTTGAATATTTAATTTTGGAAATTATTCATATCAACAGAAACCTCTGTCGACTCATGCGCAACAACTTTGCTAAAGATTATAGTCTGATCAAATGCACAGTTTACGATTTAATTCATTTTGAGTAGTTTTCTGTGGCGCCACCTGTCGGACTTTGCTTATTCCAATTCATAAACCTTATTCGGCTTATCCGTAACAACTTTGCTGAAGATTATAGCATGATTAAATGTACAGCATACGATTAAATTGACTTTGAGTAAATTTCAGTAGCGCCACCTGTCGAAATTTCTTCATACCAACTAAGAAACCTTCGTCGGCTCATGTGCAACAACTTTGCTAAAGATTGTAGCATGATTAAATGTACAGATTACTATTAAATTGACTTTGAGTAAGTTTCTGTAGCGCCACCTGTCGGAAATTATTCATACCAACTAAAAAGCCTTCGTCGGCTTAGCGCTACAACTTTGCTAAAGATCATAGCATGATCAAATGTACAGTTTACGATTTAATTAATTTTTAGTAATTTTCAGTGGCGGTATCTGTCGGAAATTAGTCTTATCAACTTTAAAACCTTCGCCGGCTTATCCGCAACATCTTCGCTAAAGAGCATAACACAATCAAATTCACAGTTTACTATTCTATTAAGAACATACATACAGACAAACATTCATTTGTTTAAAATAATACTAATTTTTCCCCCTTTTTATTCCCTAATTTCTAAAAGTTCCATATGTATATTTGGTACTTTTTTGGTGCCAATTGAATTCGGTACATTTTTTTAAAACGCATTTAACATAATGTATAATGTGATCCTATTCATATTACTTTGGAGATGTTAAGTTATCATTTTATCCCTTTTTTACCCATTTTGGCTCCAAAATCAAAAAAGTGCCAAATACGTGTTTCATGTTTTTTTTACATCTATTGATTGCAGTACCAAGTTTCTTTCTATATTCTTTAGTTTAAAATATAAGAGTGGGTTAAAAAGGTGCCAAAAAAACTATTTTCACCCTTTTTTACCCCCTATCGGACATAGTTTCAAAAAAGTACCAAACACCTGTCCGCTTATTTTCAAAGCTGTTATAAACGTAATTTTAATTTTGTTTCTATACCTATTACTTTAGGAGACATAGCGTTTTCGATTTTTTCCCCTTTTTACCCGTTTTTACCCTCTTAGAGGTAAAAGTTCCAAAAGTCCCTTCTTCTTCGACCTATACATCAAAAAAGATACCCACTGTCCAAATTTTATCAAAATCGTTAGAGCCGTTTTCGAGATAGCCATTCTATATATATATATATATATATATATATATACAATTATTGCTCGTTTAAGAATATAAGATACGCTCCTAATATTAGCACAAATCCACCTGGGGTAGTGTGTTTGCTTAGCAAATTGACATTACGTAAACTTATGTGGGGTTTATATAACTAAATCGGTTGACGATTGAGTTAAATTTACATGTATTTTGTTTTTGTTACTCTAACAAAACACATGTTAATTTCACTGGATCGTCAGCTGCTTTATGTTTTTTGTTATTGTAACAAAATGCATGTAAATTTCACTCAATCGTCAGCCGCTTGAGTTATATAAACCCTACATTAGTTAAACAACACATTAAAGTTTGTGAGTTGCTTTTACTGCGTGTATTAAGATATTTTTTGACTTATGACATTATTTATGTAATAGATTTAAGTCTACATTTATAAAATTATGATTATATCAATAAATATGTATTATGTGTATATAAGGTCGAAAACTAATGTAACAAATTGGATAAAATTGACTTATGTATTCTTTGAAACGTGAGGAGTGCTATTGAAAAGTTTTGTTTTAAACCTATCTCTATTAATTTTCTATCAACTGTGGGAAAACTGCTTAATTGATAAATTAGAGATAGTAATTTATGTGGAATTAAAAAAGGGCAAATTTATGTATAAGGAAAGCTAAACAAATTGTAGTCTGGCCTTCAAGGCGCTAATGGTATAAAATCCATATAATTTCGTATATGAATTTGATAGCTGTCAGACTTTTAGTTTATGAGATATAGAGCTTTAAGTAAAGCATTTTAAAACTATTTAAAGAACGGAATAAATACAATTAGCATTGCTTTTTTAGCAGAAAAAAAACTCGGACTTCGACGTTTATACTGGAGTCCAATTAACATTTAGCCTAGTGGAACAAATGTGATAAAACAGGGAAAGTCGCAAAAGTCGGAAGGCAAGGTTGTAGTATCAGAATTTTAGTATGAGCATGGTGTAATATTCATCGACTATTAAATCGATTAATCGATCGCAGAAAAAAGGGCTCATTTAAAATTGATTTTTCATTAATATAATTGTGGTAATACTTTAATTTATCTAGTACGAAACTGTCGTGGATGCGTCTTAGACTCTTTTTTTAGGATCAGCACTCGGGGGATGACCCCTACTTATGCTATGGATTGTGTTGGAACTAAAAAAAAATAGGTTGTGGGAAGGAGGAAAGAAGGAGTAGTGTTTGTGGACATTCGATTTGAATTTTCGTATATTGCAGCTGACAGGAAAAACTTCTGCAGGGAGTGAGTTCCACATACGTACTGTATGTCTAAAGAACGAATTTTCTCTATAGTGTGATGTTCAGTCCACCACAAATGTATGTGATCTAACGGATTGAAGTGTGTTGTGTAAGAATCTTCGGGCTTCGGGAACGAGCTCCCTGATATCGTTAGAACACATCCAAAGAAGTACCTATGAAACAGTGTTATACAACCCACATTGCGGCGGTGCTGCAGTGAGTCAATAGAGTTGGATACCCTACTGCAACTGATAAGCACTTTCGCCCTCCCCTGTACGCGGTCGATAAGCTCTAAAATAGACTTTGAAGCACCAGCCCATACATAAGAGTTGTATTCCATTTTTATTCGGATATAAGAGGTGTAAATTTTAAGAAGATCAGTTAGAGTTAAGTATCTCTTGCATCGTTTTAGAAAACCTAGGCACTTGAATGCCTATTTCGACACTTAAAAGATGTGCTTAGTTCAACGGACATCACATTGAATTATCATGCCCAGAACATAAAGAGCATCTGATTCCATCCATGGATAGAGATGAAGTAATATGATCTGACGTGCGCTTATGCGTAAGCATACAACACTAAGTCTTGTGTGCATTTAAGTCGACTCTATTCACACGATCCCATTTGGAAACGGAAACGGCGATAGCGATTTAATGATTCATTCATGTTTTGTCTCATAGCCACAATCTGTGGAAGATCCGGTCTATGTTTAAATAAATACGAATGGCAAATGTTGCTGTCATCTGCAAAAGAATAGTTAGGATTGGAAGTTTGAAATAAAAGGTCATAAATGAATATAAGAAGTAGAATAGGAGAAAGAACAGCAAAAAACCAAAAAACAACAAGTTTTGATAAAAAAAAGCACCATGCCATACTCTATAGAACGCCTTGGAAATATCTAGAGCTACAACTTTAGTGAATGGAACGTCACCATTTTTCTGATAGGAATACTTTTAAGTCCCCCGTACGAAATCAATACCTTATATACTCTAAATATTCAACCAAATGGTAATTTACCATACTCTCCATTACTTAGGAAAGTTTTTTTTAGGGTTGTTAGCCTCAACCTTTTTACGGATTGGTGTTACATTAGCAACCTTCCAACACATAGAAAATTCATCGGCATGGTATAAGGTACTGAAAAGGTTTACTAATGGAAGAGATAACATCGAAGAACACTGCTTCATCAGTGCTGGAATGCCATCCGGCCTTGAAGACTTGTTTATACTGAAATTCGATAAAACCCTCTTAACTTCACGAGCTTGAAATAATATTGTCACGAATTTTTAAGTTATCCGCCCCATTGTGCAAAGTTCACTAATTTTAATTCTTCCCCTAGTTTCCTAGAATGTTTCTGTTGATGTTGTTGTTATTCTGTTTATGTCTATAAGCAACATGTTTCTCTTATTTGCTGTAAAGAGTATAGCAACATTTTTCTCTTTTATCCACATTCCCTCTCTCTCTGTTGCTGTTAACTTGCATGAACTTTCATAAGCCACATTGTTAGTGTAATCAACGACAGCAGCTCTTTGTTTACGTCAGCAGAAAATGCTAGAAACTCTCTTCTCTACTATATAAGGCCGATGGACGAATATTGTGGGAACAGTTTTAATTGAGACGCGTATAAGAGAACAGTGCGACTAAGAATATTTGTAAAGCACTTTTGTGAAGTTTGTATATAGTTTTTGTGAAAGTGTATTTAAAATGATTAACTCTTAAGTTAATAAAAATATAACTTTGTAAAACTACATAGTGTTTTAATTTTGTTTTCGGTTGTTTGCAAAAATAATTCCTTCCACGTTTTTAAAGCAAAAACGTAACAATATATTTGACATAGTTACAGATACTCTTTCAAGCTAGAATGTTGGCTTATCAACCGGAATTGAAGAACTAGAGCTGGCCAACACCTCTTGCTGCCCCGAAGAGCATCAAGAACATCTAAAATCAACGGAATTTCTTTACTTACCAGCCTTACTGGATGCATCTTTATCTCCCTGTTCCTCAAGTCGATCGGTGAGTAACGAATGTATGACACCGTATGTATTAATAATACCAAAAATTACACCATTACACAGGAATGCGCTGACCATAACCAACCAAGCTCGCATGCCACCATCCGGCGGCTCTTTTCCGTGAATATCTCGACAACAAGGCGCTTCAATGTGAACTTCCAATGGAGATTTACTGTTATTTTTACAAAGCTTGTTGTTACATGACTTGTGGGGAACTGAATGGACACCATTTGAGTTCGATTCCTTCGAATATTGACCGTTTAGTGTGTGTTGAGTGGTGTCACCATTTGTCAATCTGTTGTGCTGATCGGTGGTGTTGGTGGTAGTACGAACAATTTGACCATTTAATTGAGATAACTTCTCATTAAGCGGTTCGTTTTCTGTCATCTTGGAAGAGGAGTGTGTTCGAAAGTTTTAAATGAAATGATGTCGTCTGAAAGATTAAAAATATATATATTTTACAATAAGTACTAACTTAAAAACATGTTGATTTATTAATAAAATTATAAAGTACTTAGTTTAGACATTTTTAAACCAGCCCAAGTCAATATTTGAAGATTTTTAGATTTTTAACACGTTTATTTAAGAATTTAATACAAAAAAATTTTAAATTTTAATCTTTTTAGCATAAGCACATATTAACAATTTTGCATTCAAAACTATTATTTTCTTATCTTTTCCTCATTCTAAACTACGGAATCAAATTTCCTATAAAATACGTTCACATTTGCAAAAATTGTAGAATGTTTTGTCTGTTCTAATGAGTGTCTGTCGGTGTCATATATTATTTTGTAAAACGTGATATTTCTTGTATTATCTTTATCAAAATATGTACATATAAATATTTATGTTTGATTTAACAACCGACTTAATTGTTAACTTTATTGAAATAAAAATATAAATTACTTTTTGCTACTTAACCCTTAAATGTATGAATTTTATCTTATAATAACACTCTGCTCGATTTTGACAACTTTTTTTACCGACAAAAGGGAGTTAAAGATAAATTGAGTACGCTGGTACTAACAGTTTTTTAGGTTAGCACTAGCTTTCGAGATATAGCGTTATAAAAAAAGGAGGAGGTTGCGCAAAAAATTATCGCGTTACCCGAAAACTGTTTATTTTCTTGAACTAAGTTAAAAAATTCGGCAATAAAATTTGTGTTTCTGGAAGATAATATTCGAGTTACGCGAACATTTACTGCCCAATCTCTTAAATAACGCCATATCTCGAAAACTAGATTTTGTTTTTACCCACTAGGTCTTCCTTTTGTCGGTTTTTCAACTAGGACAGAGTAATTAATCTTTGCAATCAATAAGAGTATAGTTTTGACCTTAGCTTTATAATAAGGGAGATAGAACACTGCTTGTCGTATTCTCCTACCAAGAAATCTATTCAAACCATATGACCCCAATTAGGCCCTGATACGTATCTTTGTTATAAGAAGATTGTATAGAAGCTTTCTAATACTAACGTTCACTTCCAGAATAGATAGATTTAGCTATCGCATCTGGAATTATGTTAATTAACATTCCTTTTGTATCTAGAAAACCTATTAAGATATTATTTTTGATCATAAAGAGTTGTCTCATTGGATTTTTACTTGCAGTATGTCTACTAACAGCATCTGATTAATATTTTCCCTTAGATACCTTTAAGATAGCTTCTTTAATGTCTTAGGGAAAAAGGAGGGCAGGTCTCACTTCACATAATATGAAATACTTATGTTAGAGCGATATAGCATTCTGAACACTATTCCACTATTTCCAAATCACAAGATAAGGTACATTTTTAGATTTTTCCAATCCTCTTGGAATTTCTATCCTCATCAATTAAGAATACTCTTTTCTCCGAAAGCGATGAGTTTGATTCGATTCTGGAACAAGCATTGCGAGAAAAACAATGGGAATTGAGGTTAAGTGTTAAGTACTGTTCAAATTATAGTCGTATCTTATATTCTTAAACGAGCAATATATATATATATATATATATATATATATATAGAATGGCTGTCTCGAAAACGGCTCTAACGATTTTGATAAAATTTGGACAGTGGGTATGTTTTTTGATGTATAAGTCGAAGAAGAAGGAACTTTTGCCTCTAAGAGAGTTAAAACGGCTAAAAAGGGGAAAATCGAAAACGCTATATCTCCTAAAGTAATAGGTATAGAAACAAAATTAAAATTACGTTTTAAACAGCTATGAAAATAAGCGGACAGGTGTTTGGTACTTTTTTGAATAGGGGGTAAAAAAGGGTGAAAATAGTTTTTTTGGCACCTTTTTAACCCACTCTTATATTTTAAACTAAAGAATATAGAAAGAAACTTGGTACTGAAATCAATAGATGTAAAAGAAACATGAAACTCGTATTTGGTACTTTTTTGATTTTGGAGCCAAAATGGGTAAAAAAGGGATAAAATGATAACTTAACATCTCCAAAGTAATATCAATAGGAACATTATACATTATGTTAAATGCGTTTAAAAAAAATGTACCGAATTTAATTTGCACCAAAAAAGTACCAAATATGTATATGGAACTTTTAGAAATTAGGGAATAAAAAGGGGGAAAATTAATATTATTTTAAACAAATGAATGTTTGTCTGTATGTATGTTCTTTATAAAATAGTAAACTGTAAATTTGATCATATTATGCTCTTTAGCGAAGACGTTGCGGATAAGCCGGCGAAGGTTTTTAAGTTGATAAGACTAATTTCCGACAGATGGCGCCACGGAAAATTACTAAAAATTAATTAAATCGTAAACTGTACATTTGATCATGCTATGATCTTTAGCAAAGTTGTAGCGCATGAGCCGACGAAGGCTTTATAGTTGGTATGAATAATTTCCGACAGGTGGCGCTACAGAAACTTACTCAAAGTCAATTTAATCGTAATCTGTACATTTAATCATGCTACAATCTTTAGCAAAGTTGTTGCACATGAGCCGACGAAGGTTTCTTATTTGGTATGAAGAAATTTCGACAGGTGGCGCCACTGAAATTTACTCAAAGTCAATTTAATCGTATGCTGAACATTTAATCATGCTATAATCGTCAGCAAAGTTGTTACGGATAAGCCGAAGAAGGTTTATGAATTGGAATGAGCAAAGTCCGACAGGTGGCGCCACAGAAAATTACTCAAAGTGAATTAAATCGTAAACTGTGCATTTGATCATGTTATAATCATAAGCAAAGTTGTTACGAATAAGCAGACGAAGGTTTTATATATGGTATGAACAACTTCAGGTGGCGCCACTGCAAACTACTCAAAATGAATTAAATCGTAATCTGTGCATTTGATCAGACTATAATCTTTAGCAAAGTTATTGCGCATGAGTCGACGGAGGTTTCTGTTGATATGAATAATTTCCAAAATTATACAGAATGAGTTAAACTATAAACTATGCAAACTATGTGTTGGTCGGACAAAATAAATCAAATAATTCAAAATTAACTGAATATTTGTACAATGTCTTTTCTCTAAATTTATTTTAGCACTTTATAATATAAAATATATAAAAACTTTAACATTTTTCTCAAAATGCTTATCATAAAGCTCCGAGCAAGGCTCGGTCAACCAGGTACTATTACTAATTTCATCTAAATGCAACTCTTGAATATCTATTTAATATGAAAAGTTGTAAAAGTACAAAATTTTTCTAATGCAAAATATAGTTGTTGTTAAATACTTCTAATATTTTGTTCCTAATTATTTGCAATAATAATTTCATATTTCTACTATAATTTATTATACCTAAGTAAGTATTGTTTTGTAATTCAAAGATTATAAGTAAAGTAATAGCATACGTAAATATACTTGTTATTATATTAAAGCCATATAAAATCATATTTGCATAGACTAGTTTACATTTTTATTAGAATCTGGGGTAATTAAATTCAGTGATAACGTGCGTAAAATATACAACATCTTACTATACGAGTAGTTGCTACTATCTCCATTCGATCATCTCATTACATAGTGATAATGATACGTATAAATGAATAATAAAAATCATTGTAAAATCTAGGACTGTGCCTACAAAAACAATGTTTTCAATCTTCTGCGCTATTCTCCAATTTGGTAGGCCAAGCTTTGAAAATTTTTCATCTACTGGGTGTTTCCATCGAAGTTTTAGATGTCCTCTTTTACATTAAGGAGTCCGTTTTTATTCTAATTTTAGCTTTTTCATATTAATTGCTTTTTCCAGGAGTGGGTAGGTAGCTAGCCTGACTATCCAACCCATTTTTTTATAGTTCCTATGGGAGAACTTGCGACACAAATTATCTCACTACATTAACGGATTTTAACGTAGTTCCCCGGGTGATACCACGAGGAGGACAGTGTCCACAGTTGAGATGAGGGATAGGGTAAATCACAACCCATAAGTTTTTTTTAATATTTTAGGGTCAAATGAGGATCGATCGACACGAAATTTTATTTGTTGTTAGGTGATTACAAAAGAGTTACATATCTGTGCAAAGGTTTAGCAAAAGACGTCAATTACCAAAAAATGTTACATAAATTTATTGCACTAGAATCTGATGCACAACAATTTAGCTTAAGATCATTACATACTCAAATTAAAAACTCTATTTATATGAAGATGTTGCAATGTATGGATTTGCAGTATGATCCATTTCCCATAAAAAAATCCCATAAAAAAGAGGGTATACCGCTTTTGCTCTAAAGGTACAAGGCTAATACACGCGGCATGCGGGCGGTCGTAGTATCGCCAGTACATAAAATGTGCGTTTGCTTACTAAAATATTCTTTTAACAAAATATTTGAGTAGGATATAATTAAATCTGGCAGCACGGAAAAAATCTGCCGCGCGGAAAAGTAGAACAAAGTTCTACTTTTTTCCATTGCCGCTTCAAATTTGACAAATCAAAAAACAGCTGATTGCCGCCCGCAGCCGCTTGCCGCGTGCATTGGCCTTCTACCTCAATTCGGAAACACCTAATGGAGACAATTAGACAAAGCTAAAGCACACACACGTGATCATGGAATGTATGTTTGTTTGTGCGTTTATGTGTTTTTCATTGCTTCCTATCCACAATTTTACTTTTGGCAGTAAAATGTTTGAAGTTCAATATCTTTATGTTATAGAATCTTTGCTCAAATGCAAACAATTTTTATTGGCGCCATCTATCGGAATTTAAGCGCTTCAACTCAGAAATAAATGCGCTACAACTTTGCTAAAGATCATACCATGATCAAATGCACAGCTTACAATTTATTTTACTTTGAGTAATTTTCAGTGGCTTTTGTTAATTTCTTAGTGGTGAATTTCCTAAGCATATGAGGTTTCTTTAATGAATCGATTCTTAAAAACTGAACCGATTTTAAGAAAATATAAATTCGTCTGATCTACCTTATATTTTTATAACATACTAGCTACTTGGACCCTGCTTTCGTCAATAATATATAATAATAAAAGATTTTTACGTCAAACAATTAATCAAAAAAATGACAGTTAACCACCAATATCCGTGCAGCCGTTTTCCGATTTTAAATAAATCAAAAAAGTGGGCGTGCTAATTTTTTGTTTCAGTTAAAACTTAAATTGAATTCCTATGAACATTTAAAAAAAAATTACCTAAATTCTTGCAACCGTTTTTCTATTTAAGATAAATCGATAAATTGCAAGTGGTCAAAGTTTATTTACGCATAAACTTAAACGAAAGTTTAGGAAAAAATTTTCTCATATTTATCCGTTAAGCCATTTTCAGATTTTAGATAAATAAAAAAAGTGTGGGTTGTCAATTTCTATTAATGTTGGATCCTAAATTGGACTAAGACAAACAATTTAAAAAGATTATCCAAAATTTGAGGCCCTATGCTCCACTGGGAGTCAAGGATAACATAAGATAACAGAAGTTCAAACAAAACTTAACCATTTGGTTTGGATAGGAGAGCTTATTCTTGAGTTATAAATTACAACGGAAAAAATTACCCCAAAAAATTAAATAATTTTAAAATTTTTATTTTTGTATATTATTTATAAGGAGCCCTTAGATTTAAATAATCGTAAGCAGCATTCCGTTAAAAATATCTTAAACAATTGCATTACGAAAGTTCTACGGACCAATAGGTTTTACATACAATGGTGCTCAACTTCGGCTCAGTGTAGAGGCCGCTGTGCTAAAAATAGACATGCTTTTAAAAATTGGTCTAAAACTCCAACTCCAAGTATTTAATTTTTTTAGGTCATTTTGGTCCCTGTTGGTCGCAAAAGAGTTAATATTGATCGTTAATATAATCTTTGTTATTTACTAAATAGTTTTTAGAGGGCTTAGTAAAAGAAATATTATTTGAACCACAGCAATACCTTAAATATTCCTAAAAAGTCAAAATTTGTATAAAAATTGATTTTGACACCGGTAACGCAAGGGTCAAACATTTCCAATTTTCGTAAAACTATATCCACTAAATCTACATGGTGTTACGCATAATCAATAAATATAGTTTTGCTACAAATGTAAATATATATAAAATTATTATTTCTTTTCTAAAATTTCCAAAAAAAAAACTACTTTTCCCGAAATCCTTTGATTTTAAGTCTCAGGTACGGGATGGCTTCATCGATCCAATTTTTGTGTTTTAATAATTTATGCATTTGTCATAAATAACTTTATAAAATTTTTAAAATCACATGAAAAAACTTTCAATTTTGCGTCATCAAGAGCAATAGGAATTTACGAACCATTTTTTTTACTTAAAGATCTAATATAAGCATTTTTATACCTTTTACCACCATAGGTGGAAAGGGTGTTATAAGAAATATTTGTCTTAGACCTACCTTTTAGTATACCAATAGACTTAGAATCGCTTTCTGAATTGATTTTGCGATGTCAGTCCGTTCGTCCGTCTGGCTGGTTGGATGGCTGTCTCGCTGGACCCCCATGTAAACCATGTAATCAAACTACAGGTCGCAATTCTAAAGATAATTTGATGAAATTTGGCACAGATAATTTTTTTGATAGTGGGACCATGGCTATTGAAATTCGTCAATATCACCATAGCTTCCATACAAACTCTTCTGTCAAAACGAACTAAATGAGACAAAAATCAGTAAAACGCTCGTAAATCTGAAGATAATGAGAATTTTGTTTTGCATACATAATTTTTGTAAACTGTAATCAATTTGCCAAATTTCGAGATAATCGGTCCACATTTGACCCTAGCTCTTATATAAGTCCAAATGACAGAAACAGCTTTAATATATAAGTTTTGAGCAAATGTTTGTATGAAGGAACAATTAAGTAAATATTTGTCTTTGAACAGGTAAAAGAGCATCTTTGACCTTAGTGGTAAAGTTTATCGTATAGTCGGGCTTGACCGACTATAAAACTTTTTTACTTGTTTTAAGTAAATTTGTCTTTGTAAGTCCTCAAGGACATGAAATTCGCGAGAAAAAAAATGCTATAACTCTAAGACCGTTTGAGCAATTTACAAGACATATACTTCAAAAGAAAGGTCTTTAAGTCTAGGATACAGAATTTAGCTCAAACAACGTTATTGTGGCAAATCCCGAAAACAGACCCGTTTTTCCTCTTGTAAACGCATTTTTCTACTTTAGAGACTGGGCGCCTCGTGTTAACATTGGTCGATTTTAATAAAATTTTCAGGGTTAATTCTTCTCTCCAAATGATACAATAGTCCGATCGGCACTAATCGAAATTAAAAAAATATTTTCTTCATATAAAAAAACAGCGTAATCTATATACATTAGGGTGACAATTTTTTATATGAAAGAAAATGTTGTTTTGAATTTTATAACTTTTTCAACGGAATATTGTAACAATAGGTCTAAGAGTTTAGTTCTGAAAATTTGAGCCAAATCGGACAATGTTCTATGGGCGCGTGGGTCCAAAGTTTAAGAGCTCATTTGTATGGCGAAAAATGGGTTATTTTTTATTTTTGAGAAATGTCAACCAGAAATAAACAATTGAATATTAAAGAAAACTAACACAGCTTTATTTCAAATCCAACAGCTTTATTTACAAAAATCCATGAAGTAGTTTTGGAGTAATTCTATTTTTTCCCTGAAAATTCATGTCCTTGAAAACGCGCCTAAGTATATGCACCAAAAATTGTATGTGTAAGTAAAGAAATTTCAAAGTTAGACATGATTTATGATTAAATAACTCGTTAGTATTGAATAGTTCAGTTTTGCTAAAATATAATCAAATTTACTTAGTTTTTTCCATGTTGGAAAATGGTACATTTTTGTCAGGTTGGTTTCAAAAATCATTTTTTAATTTTTCGAAAATTTTGATCAACAAATATTTTAAATTTACCCCCTAATTCATAATCGAAAAATAAGACTATAACGAGCTTATAACTCAAACATTTCCATACAAAATTCCAACAATAAGCCTTTAATAATTTTGTAATTGGTTTATAAATTAGGGGGTTCGAATTTACTCACTAGTGTGTTAAAACAGACAAATGGGAGACTTAAACTCAAAACAAAAAAACTCAAAAGTTCGATATCTTGAACAGTTTCGCCGTAAATGCGACTTAAAATTTAAGAATTTCGCGAAAATTAAAATTTTTGGGATAAATTCTAGTAAATGCTCGGTAAATTTTACTTGTATTAAATTTTAACCAAATAAATTATTAATATTATTGCTTAGTTTATGGAAAACCTATGCTGAAAGTTTTTTTAATATTAGACGAGATTAACCCTTTCTTCACCGGGGTCAAATTTCAAGTCTTATTCTCCCATTTGTCTGTTTTAACACACTGGTAAATAAATTCTAAATTTGTAATATTTGTTGAACAAAATTTTCGAAAAATTACAAAATTATTTTTGAAACCGACCTGAGCAAAATGTACCATTTTCCAACATTTTCCGTTGAAAAACATTTGAAATCAAAAAAAAAAAAATTTCCTGTACATAAACCGATAAATTTTTATCAATATATAAAAACGACAGCCCTTTAAAAATACAATTTTAACATTAACTTTTACACATTTTAAACATTCCATTTAAAGCGATAAAATAATTTTTTACAAAAAATTATATCACATATTTATTTTAATATTTTTTGAACAAAACTAAATGCAGTTTCTCACAAAAATACTTTATTTATTAACGTTTGTAAAATATTTTAAGGGCTTGTTACCGAAATGATATCAAATGAACACAAACTACTTATTTCTAAGTAGAATTTTCTGTTTTTTTTTTTTAGAAAAACAAACATTTTCTAATGCACCCACCAGACGTTCTACTAAGCTTTTTCAAATACAAAATACACGTGTTAAATAATACCACTCACTCAAACACTCGCCACAGACACACACTCACTCACTCACTCACTTACCCGGTCTATTGTACTCCTGAAAACCCCACAATTGCAGGCTCTCGACGTCTGAGAGAGTCTATCGGCTGTCGATTTGTTCACTTTCTTTGAATTTTCATAAACCAAATCGCACAATTTGCTACAATTAAAGGTAGCGTTTACACTCGATTCCTAACTTTACACAGTATAGACCCAACTCAATTTAACTCGTACTATAAAATACACAATATACAAATTGATTTTCCTTAATTTTTATTGCGAGAATTTATTTATTTGTTTATTTATTTTTATTATTTATTTGATATTTGTTTGATTTAAATAAATTTGTTTTGTAACCTTGATAACGAAAAATTACAACAATTATAAGAATTTTTTTATTTATTTTATTCTATTTGGCGTCGCTGCATAAAAATTTGAATGAGAAGACACTCGAAACTTATTTTTAGGAATAAAAAAAGAAAAACCACACTTTTTATTTTACGTAAATTTTTTACAAAAAATACCCATTGATATTTTAATTTTAGAAACAATTGTCGTTATTATTATTTAATAATTAATTTTATTTATTTCTGAGAGCAAACACATGTGAAATGGAGTATAACATAGAAATACGTTTTGTAGTTTTGAAATTTTAATTTATTATTTTCTTTGACGATATATTTACTCGTAGTGCGTTATTTTGTTTTATTATTAATTTTGGTTTTTTGTGTAGAAATAATAAAGAACCGAATTTTGGCGAACCCACCCATTCATTGCGGTGGTTAGAAATAAAGTGAAACAAATTCATATTCTCACTGCCACAAATATTGCTTTGCATTTGCGCTACAATATCAGATGGTAGTTTGAATGGTTCACGGTATTTGTTTGACAATAAATAGGGAACTTGCACATAAGTTTTAAAGAGACTTTCTGATTCTTATATGATTCTCCTGATCGATTCCAGTTCACCTAAAAATTGGAAAGCTTCATTCACTTATTTAATTGGCCTATATTTACAACCTGTTAAGGTCAAAGGTCAGGCTTATTTTAGAATTCCAAGCACATTTCTAAGTCCAAGCTTTGAAAGATTATCTTCTACTTTGTCTTTCCATCGAAGTTTCGGAAGTTCTCCTCTACGAGTCCCCTCGGGTTCATCTTCAAAAACTTTTTTTAGCTGGAGTATTTTCATCCATACGCACGACATGTCCTAGAATCTTCCTCTCAAAAACTTCACTCGGTCAGTTAATTTTTCAAGACTATTATATCTCGAACCTCATATTGGGACCTCTGGTAAGCTGAATGACTAACCTGCTATACCACGGCGTTTCACTAAAAAGTTCTAAAACATTATATATGTGTAAATCAATATTGGGCAAAGTCTAACCCTAACCCCAAAATACAAAATCAGAGGGACTGCTCAACATTGGTGTAAATTTAATGTTAAATTTACATTACATTGGTGTAAATTTAATTTTACATTGGTGTAATTTTAATTTAGTCATTCAGCTTACCAGAGGTCCCAAGCTCGATACCCGGCCAGACCCAAAAAATAAATAAAAAAAGGGTTCACCTCATATCATAGCTAGACACCGGTTATTGAGTATTAGACTATGTAAAACTTCTCTAACTAATGCATTTGACGTTCGGAGTCGGAGTTTAAGCGTAGGTCCCTTTCATTAAGTCTAAAAATAGAACCGGATGCAGCTCATTGTCTAAGAGAAGTACCCCTTGTTCCAATTGAAATGTAATGTATTAGAATAAAATAGGTACGGAAATCTCCATATCATTGGCCTCATGTAGAAAGGCCCTAACTTCAATACAAAAAACTTTACAGGAAAAGGTAAAACAGATTTAAAAGACTAGTTGACAAATTTTAACTGTTTTTTAAATTCAGGTAGGTTATAATTAAAATGAAGGATGAATTTGGTTCTCACATTTTTTTTTAATTTTAACCTTAATCTGCTCTTTGTGTAGAAAACTATGCATACGAAACACAATTTCTCTGTTTTCTTTGGAAGTGCTAGCTTTAAGTTAACAAAATTTATTGACTTTGTAAGGAACATGGTTCTACATAATTTAAACAATTTTTAACTCAGAAATTTTCTTTTTTATGGATTGGATCAAAAAAGTTACGTTGTCTACCCTCTGCGTAGTTTTCTACTCCTATAGGAAAAACATATGTTTTTGGTGGGAATTTTTGATGTCATGGTTCATTTTTGTCAATCATTGTGCTTTTAACAGATGGAAAAGTTATTTTTGATTATTTTTTACACAATTTATAATAAAAACTAATGCTTTATATAAGAAATCTTTTGATATCCAAAGTTTTTTATAGAAAATCGTTCAATATGAAAAGTTTATTATAGGAAACATTTCGACATCAAAAGTCAGACAAAAATCATTCGATATCGTATGTTTATTATAGGAATCCTTTCGTCTCGATAAGTTTTATATAGGAATTTTTAATACAAACAGAAAACTTTAGATATTAAAGTTATTATTATACATCCAACCAAAAGCTTTAAGATTCGAAAGTTTTTTATTATTTGACGATGCAACGACACTTAATTTTTCGAGAAAGGGCCAAATTAACCTAGGAATAAGTTAGGACTTTTTAGAAATTTACTTAAATAACCGCCAATTTTGATAAAATTGCCATAAATTTTTGTAAGGAGGTGTGCTTGCGTTAAAACCATTGGAATCACAGAAAAATATCAATTTCGGAAAAATGTGTGTTAGGGCCATATTAGAAACAAATCAGATAATCTGACTCAACTTGAACCAAGTAAATGGTCCTAGAGAAAATAATAAATCGCAAGAACGAGGCAATCGGGAAATTTCTCATGCAAAAGTCACAGATATCAACATTATTGTGGCCTCAAAAACTCTTTTATCATGGTTTGTTAGGGCAGAAAATTCTCAGTGACTTTATTTCCTTACTTACTTACCATACAGTTACTTTTTTGGATGTAATGGTATTTTAAGGAATGTCTGTGGATTTTTTGAGCCCCTCCGCGACAATTTTGTTTGTCTAATTGAAAAAACGCCCCATCACTAAAGATGATTTTGTTGAACAGTTTGGTACTCATGGCTGCTGGTATACATGGTCAATTGTCTAATTTCAATACAAAACTTTTTCAAAAAGTATCAGTTCATGAAAAACAGTGGCGAAATATTATATGGTCCGACGATTCGAAGATTAATTTGATTGGAAACGATGGCGGAACATAGGTAAGACACCCGAAAAGTGCCCGTAACTGTAAATTATGGGGGATTAATTGTCAAAATCGTAAGCCACGACGAATTCTAAGAAGGTTTGCCTAAGAAACCATGGGTCCTAAATCAAGTTTCTATTTTCAAAATTTCGTATTTTACTCTTTAATTATATAATCCTAGATTAGATTATTAGATTAGATAAGAGGACCCCACAGAAAAACTATGAGATTATGCACAAGACCATGGGTGTTGATCCATAGTGCGTCCTCGAATAAATAGCTTCATTTCCAGAAGCATTCCCAACAGTATTTTATTTTTGGTCTCCTTTATTAGTTCACATAAAGCTTCGACAATTTGATATATTTTATCATCTTTAGAGGATGCACGTTCCTTAGATCTTCTAGATTCTGAAAAAAGTAAGAATCAAAACATTTAGATATGCAACACATTGCAACACATTGACAAAGGAAGTGGTATGTATCTTCTTCTTCTTCGTTGCACCATCTACATATATCGTCATTTCTTAAACGTATTTTTTTCAAAAAGTACCTTAAGTTATTATGCCCAGTTATGATACCTACATACATCCTTAAATCATTTTTATAAATATTTAATAAAGTTTTTTGTGTGTTAATATCTCTTGTCTGCCATAGAGCTTTCGTTTAAGTACATTGCGTTGAGTTATTCCACAATGATTCTGATTCAGATTTAAATTTGTTTCTTATATTCTGGTAAATAGAGCAGAGCCCAGGGTAAACCTCCTCACATGCTGCATTTCCATTCAAATCTGCTCCAGTGCGTGCCAATTCATCTGCTTTCTCATTACCCGGTATATTATTATGGCCTGGTACCCAGCACAGTTTTAAAAAGTGTTGTTCGTTGAGAACCTGTAGCTCTCTGCGACAACGGCTAACTACCTTTGACCTAATAATTCTATTGCATATTGCTTTGATAGCTGCTTGACTATCTATGTAAATTGTGATATCGCTTTTGAATATCGGCATCATAGATATCATACGAGCTGCTTCCAATACAGCAAATATCTCTGCTTGGAAGATGCTACAATCAGTTTTTAATCTAAAACTACTACTTATTCCTAATTTTTCACAAAAAATTCCACTACCAGTGCCTTGTTCCTTCTTTGAACCATCTATACCCAGTGAATTGTGGTTTGTAACATTCCAGCTTTCTCTTGAAGGTATAACAGCCCTAATCTTCTTATCCCATACTATTTGAGGAGTCATGTAGTCTGTTAATTATTACCATAGTCAATAATTAATGATGTGTGTCCCCTTTCTTTGGTCACCAATTGGCCACTATGACTATGTCTGATCTGTGTTCTTAGAGCATATTCTTTAATATGTAGATGCAGTGGTTCCATATTTAAAATTCTACATAGAGCTTCTGTTGCAGTGGATCTCCTTGTCCCTGAGATGCTTAGTGCAACTATTCTGTTAACTCTTTCAACAAGGGAGGCATGACATTTAACGTTCATAATTGGCCACCAAACTAGAGAGCCATGTGTTAAAGTCGGTCTAACGATAGCTTGGTATATCCAATAAATCATATATAATCCTAAAAACTTTCATACTAAAATTAGTAAATCATCGTATGAAAGTAAAAGGAATTTTAGGAGAAAAACAGAAAGTGATCACGATCGCTAATCGCTATTCAGAAAAAGCCATTAAAAGCATTTCAAGATAATACCACAGAAACACAATGTTGAAGCCCCTTGTTTCACATTGGAACTATAGGAATTAATATGGGCAATTAATCCAAGAACAAACTTTCTATGCAGGTGTAAATAAATATGAGGAATACATCTAAAGAAATGAAGTTGTAGGGTAATTGCAAAATCACCTATTACCACCGAACGTATAATTGTCATGATATTGTTTGTTATTGTTACTATTACGTCTAAAGTTTATCTCTCAACATGAAAACAAAAATACAATACCAACGTGTATGAATTTTATTTATAAAAAAATACTATAATATAGTGCAGCAAGTACTCGTATTTACTTATTATAGTGGTAATATTATTCCGTAGTATTTCATTTTTCTCGGTACTTGTAAATGCATATGTAATAGGTACAAGTAAAGTATAGTTCCATTGGAGTAAAAAGAAATGGAAACTTGTAAACGAAATGTATTGCAGTTATATTGTAGTTGTAGTATAGAAGTAAATAAAACCACAATGATATTAATTTTGTTGTTGTTAATTTTCAAGTGAAAAATCGACTTAAAACCGTTATAAGGTTTTACTTTTAAACTTCACCCCCATACAAATTTAACTACTTTTGTTCTTAATACATACACATGTATGTTTATAGGGAACTTTTGTAGTCATGGTAGCCATTCGCACCCCTTTGTTCATCGTATGTTTTTGAAAATTGAAAGTTTTTAAGGACATTATGATCAACTTGATTGTTTTATAACTTGAACTTCATTGAAGATATTAAAGCCATTATGGCTATATGTCCCATTAGATGATTTAAAAAAATCCAAAATTTCTAGGCTTCAGGAATTACATCTTCAAACATTTTGTGAAAGAAAAAATCCTTAGCTATTATTGGAAAACATTTTTTTATTCTTCTGATGCACGCAGGAAAACTTTATTCAGCGAAGCCACCTGCCGCGTCCTACTGGAGGAAAAAACCCATAAGCGCGGCCGCAGGCCGCCACGCAGCAAAACTTTATTCAGCGAAGCCACCTGCCGCGTCCCACTGGAGGAAAAAACCCAAAAGCGCGGCCGCAGGCCGCCACGCAGGAAAACTTTATTCAGCGAAGCCACCTGCCGCGTCCCACTGGAGGAAAAAACCCAAAAGCGCGGCCGCAGGCCGCCAAGCAAAAAAACTTTAGTATGAGAAGCCAGATTTTAATACTTAACTTTATGTGGCTTTATGTCTCATTTTCGAAAAAAATGTATGGTGTTAAGTCCCACTATAATGAGACTTAATGCCATATGGCCTTATGTCCCAATGGGTTGGGACTTAACACCATATGGCTTTATGTCCTATGGCCTTGCGACACCCCACCAAACTATTATTATATAGAAATTTGCTCAATATCTCTTAAATTAAAAAGCATTTTAAAAAGTATTATTAGGGTGGCTTTTAGCTTAAATTTTGATATTACTTATTTACTAAATATAACCGTTCTCAGTTATATGAACGTAAATAGAGATGAAAAAGAGCTTTCTCAGAGATCGTTCTACAAGAGTTGTTATCAACCAACGAGTTCATGATTAATTTAGTGGTACCACATAACTCCGTTCTTTCTTGTACTATTGCGTTTGTGTCACCCTTTAGGTATACTGATCGACTCAGAGTCGACAGCAAGCTAGACTGCTGGCTGATTACGTAGTCTCGTAAAAAAGTACAAAATTAAAGTTAATTTAATGAAAGTTTTCACAGACATTTTTTTTGGCACACCTCTGCTTTTTGAACTTTTTGGAATCATTATTTCGGTTACCTCTAGCGCTTCCAGTCTAGAGATTTGGTCTTTAACAGCCACAAATTTTTAATATATTTCAGCATAGCTATTGCTCACAATTCTATATTATGGTAAAATTTTGTGGAAATCGGGTCCATATTTTATTTTGGGTTCCATATCCAAATGCCAAAAACCTACCATTTTTATTACATGATCTTAGGAAAAATGGTAAATTTTGGCAACAACTACTTACTTAAACGGCCTATATTTACAAAATGTTAAGGTTAAAGGTTAATTTTAGAATTCCATGCGCTTCGATCTTGTGCGCATATCCTCCAATTTCTCAGGCCAAGCTTTGAAATATTTTTCTCTACTTGGTCTTTTCATCGAAGTTTTGGTCGTCATCTTTTACGAGTTTCCTTAGGATCATTTTCGAACACTTTTCTTGCTGAAGTTTTTTCGTTCATTCGCAGAACATGTCCTAGCCAACGCAGACGCTGCAGTTTAATGCGTTTAACTATATCTTTTGATGTCGATGGTTACGGATTCACGAGCAGCAAAATAATGCGAAGAGTAGTTTTCAGGTTCACCCCAGTAAAGGCTACCGACAATTCGAGTCAAAGAACTTCCATCTGAGACTGATTTGTGCTCACGCTTCCACAGTGGAGAAAGATGATGACTTAAATGAAGCCTTTTATGATCAACTTGAGGAAGTTTACGATAGCTGAACCAATCATGACGTCAAAATTATACTAGGTAATTTTAACGCAAAGTGGGGTGGGAAAGTTGCTTTGAGCCCACTGTTGGTAAATTTAGTCCCCACAACGTAACATCTAATAGCGGTTTGATGTTGATCTCTTTTAAGAAAACTGGCAATATGGTAGTGAGCAGGTTTCGACACCTTGAAGTCCACAAAGGTGTTTCCCAAACAAATTACAAAAAATCAGATAGACCAAATTGTAGTTGACGGAAGGCATTCATCAAGTGTATTTGATGTACGTACTTACAATTCGAGGAGCTAAAATGGACTCCGATTATTACCTAGTTGTAGCTAAGGTCACAATACGTCTGAGTATGTCGCGGAACATACAGTCAGAAGCGCAAAGAAAGTTTGACCTCACCAAGCTAACATCTCATCAAATTGCCACCGATTACTTGCAACGAAGAGCTCTCAGAGAAAATATTTTTGGTTCAAATAATATTTGCACGCTACGGCAAAATATTGTAAACTTCATGAAAACTGCTGAAAAATCTGTATTAGAGTTCCGAAAAACCCTTGGTATGACGAGGAGTGCCGCAATGCCACTGCTGAGAAAAATGCAGTCTACAGGGCAACTCTACAATCAGAAGTTTAGCGTCGAACTTTAGAAAGATATCGAGAAAAAAGGAGGGAAAATAAATGCATATTCCGAAGAAAGAAATGAAGAGACTTATGTTTAAGGAAATTGGGATAAAGTGCGTAAATTTTAAACAACAATCGGATGGTTTTAGCAATTTTATCTTCTCCTGTAAGGACGACCAAGGAAACCCGGTGACAGATACAGAAAGCGTATAAAAACTATAAAAGGAGCACTTTTGTAAATTATTAATATCAAATAAAAGCGATCAAGATGGCACGCCTGAACAAATCAATGATGACGGCATTATATGTGCATCACTCAACGAAAATGAGGTTAGAGTTGCAATAAATCGACTGAAAAATAACAAAGTTGCGGGTGCCGATGGTTTGCCAGCAGAACTTTTTAAGGCCGTGGTGATGAATTGATAAGGAGTATGTCGTAGCTTATAAAAACCATATGGTTAAAAGAACGTGTGTCCAATGATTGGAGTCTCATTGTTATTTGTTCAGTGCACAAAAAAGGAAATGAAACCGTATGTGTTTAACGAAATAATTAGAATCAATCAATGCACAATGGGATGGTGGAAAAATATAATGGAAATGAGTCCATGGGGAGCTTAAGTTTTGAACCTATATATTACTGGGGCGGGGCAATCGGCCCCCAAATAATTACACCCAATACTCATAAATCACCTTAAGCGATATATAATTTTAATTTCAATAGAATCATACTATATAATAAATACTTAGGTCAAGATCTATAAAAAACATCTCGACATGCGTATCCTACCTCTCATGGTTTTAAAGACAAAATTTTTTGATAGAAGGACCATGGCTACCATTGAGTAGGACCATGGAGGTACCATTATTTATGGTACCTCCCATAGGTCCCACTTCCCGGCATTGATATGTTGGCCACAAATATCAATATACAAACCTAAATCACTGTACCAAATTTCGTTGAAATCGGTCCACATTTGACCATAGCTCCCATACAAACTCTTGTGTCAAAACGCACTAAATGAGACAAAAATCACTAAGCGTTTTAGTAAATCTAAGATAATGAGAATTTTGAGTTGATACATAATTTTTGTAAGCACTGTAGTCAATTTGCCAAATTTCGAGATAATCGGTTCACATTTGATCCTAGTTTTCATATAAGTCCAAATGACCGAAACAGCTTATGGCAAAATTTAGCAAATATATGTCTTTATACAGGAAAAAGAACACCTTTCCCTTAGTGGTGAAGGGTATCGTATGGTCCGGCTTGACCGACTATAGCACTTTCTTACTTGTTTTAATATAGTATGATTCTTTAAATCGGTCGGGAAATGACAATTATATATAGTTTTAAGTGATTTATCAGTCTGAGGTGCCCTACTTTGGGAGCCGATTGTACCAGGTTCAAAGCCTAAGCTCACCAACACTTCTGCTATATGCACAATCACACAATGTACAATACGCTCAACGGTTTAGAAGTTATGGACATAATTTCTATTCTGTTTTTCCAACATCCCACTGTGCAATGTGGATTTAGACTAGGATAATTACTAGTTAACCATAATATATGCAATATAAATATACCTTGACTCTCAACGGACACTAAGATTAAACATCGCAAAAAAACAGCTTAATTTTTTAGATTCATAAAATTTAGAGTGTTATCAATAAAAAGCTTAGAAAATAACATTATTTTTTTTTTGATTTTTGGCCTCTGCACACGTGTTAGAAAAGTCAAATAGTGAACATAACTGATTTAAACGCACGTACAGAAATAATTTTGAAATTTATGTAAACATTCTTAGCACAAGTTTTAGCGCTAAATATCGTGAAACTGTCAATTTTTATTATTTACACAAAAAGTTTATAATAGGTACTCTTATTTTTAAACAAAAAATTATAATTTTTTTAATTTTTTTTATAAACAACTTACACTGTAATTAAGTATTTTTTTTTTTTTCGCGATCTTTAATATTCCGTACATAAATTTTATTGAAATATCTCGTGTTCCTTCTTTTCCGAACTGATAATAAAATAAAAGCATGTTTATAAATTGTCAAAATTTTCAGTTCTAAAAAAATTTATTTTTGCAATTTGAAAAATATTTTTAATTAACAAATTATAATCTGCTCAGCTACGCATCACTTTAGAACAATTTCTGTTTATTTGAAAAGCTTCATTTTAATCACAATGAAGTAGAGTTAGATGTTCAATGTCATTTGCCCAATAATAATTTAATTTTCATAAAAGATAGCAAATAAATTATATATTTTTTTTAAATTTGAGCTTTATTAACAATAAATGAAATTAACAGGCAGATTGAAATATTTTCAAAATTTTATATTTTTAAAGAAAACAACATTTATACGACAAACGAATGGAGCAAACAGAATATTAAATGAAAGTTACTTGAAATATCAGCTGCACATATCAGTTTATTTTTGCAAAAACACCGTTTCTAAAAAAGTAATTTCGACGAAATTTAAATTACATAAATTTTTAAAATTATTTTTCTCACAATGGAACCCTTTTAGTTACAGCTAATGATCGTTATATGATCGTTTTTAGTGTTATTGCACGTATGAACAATATGAGTATATTTGTTTGACCAATATTAATCATATGTTACAAATTCAAATGTAAGTAAACCTGTTAAAAAAGGTTACATATGCATGGAGCTCAGTTTTTCACAAACTTACACAAATCACAAATAACTGGGTAAATAACAAAATGCATCATGCTTAACCTAACTGGAGGTATGGTAAGCAACCCGTATGGAATTTTAGGTCAGGGATAACAAAAGAGGGAGTTATTTCTAAGGGTCTAATATAATTGTACTTGGTAAACATGAAAGTTGAGGCTGCAAGCGGATCTATTTCGGACCGTGCGGCTCGCTATAAAAAAGTGGCATGCCCATCTTAAGTAATAATAATAATACTCTTCTTTTAACTCTGGATGAATAATTAATACGTTGTTTTTGACTACCGCTTTTGAAAAATTTAATGCACGCCATACACCCTGCGACTGTTTGTACAATTTTAATTGTAATCGGGTTGTGCTCTTTGCTTACAAACAATACAACTTCAGTACAATCTCAATATACAATTTTATTTTAAAAGGTGAAGGTGTTAGTAAAGATGGCTGTTTGTGCCAGCGTTACCGTTATGCGACTAAAGTCGCAATTTGCGACTTTTTAGGTGGCCTGCGACGCAACCTGCAACTTTTCTTCCATGGCCCTTTTTTGCCACTTTTTCGAATTTTGTGCGACTTTTGACACCTTTTTAGAAAATTATTTAAAATTTTTGTTTTTAGCCCATATTCAATATCTCAACTAAAATTCCCAAAAATTATTGTAACTTAAGTATAAATGCCATCACTTTGGTCTCAGTTTGCTATCTAAAACCATTAAAAGCAATATTTAATATTTTGCACGATTTTCAAAATTATCATACAATTTTAGCAAAAAATGATTTTTTGGTGTGCTTTTGCTTTTAGGTGTTAAATGGCAAAAACGCAGTTTACGAGGTAGTTTGGAAGTTTTAGACATATTTGTCGTATGTTATATCAACATGCAGCACATAAATGAGATATATATCAAACGATGCACAACTGAAAGATCTGCCAATCCTTATCCATTTTTTAGGAATTCATTGAAGGGGCCGAAAAATATGCAAAAAAAAACTTAAAAGTTTCGAAAACGTGATTAAATTTTGGCAGCCATTAAGTAGTATTTGAATGACGAAATTAAAACTTAGAGTGCAATGAATTCATTCCCCAAGTATGGTGTCTATTTCATAAAATAACGACTGGGTCCAAATGAAACGAAAAAAGAAGACGAAATATGAAAAAAACGAAAATGCTTCATTCGATTTTTTTTGCGTTTTTGAAATTTGCATCCCAATTACGCTAAGAACTGAAAACTTGCGCTACTAAGATTTTGCATTCAATATACCTGTAGACTTAGGAGTTCAAATCTGTAATTAGATTTTCCGAATACCTAAGAGAACAAAAGTTATACGAGTTAAAAATCGGTTTTATAGGAATTAAAACTGTTTGATTTTTGAATATATATAATATCTTTTCAAGTATGAATTATTTTATAATGTTTTGTTCAAAAAAAAAAAAAAAAAAATGTTATAAAAAAGTGTGCGACTTTTTTTATTGAAAGTGACTTTTTGTGCGACTTTTTTTGTAAAAAGCGACTTTTTCTGCGACTTTTTCAAATTTGTCAGCGGTAACGCTGGTTTGTGCTCTAATTGATGAGGTTTTTTAAAGAGAGTAGATGATCACTTCTCCGCTGTCAGTATGAAAATGAAGAACAAAACTGAATAATATTGCACAAACTTGTTCACAAACGTTTCAATTCTGTTGTACAACTTGCAAAAAAATCAAAATTTTTTGATCTTTTGTACAACCAACCCCAACTTACACACAACGACCACACGAACTTTACAATCAGCTTTACAACAGTGTAAAGTTTGACCAACTATCGCAACGTGTGTGGCTTGCATAATGATGCTAGTTCTAGATTTAAGTAAGATACGAAACCTTGGTTTTAGTCTGCAGTAGAAAATAACTTAATCTCGAATATAGTTTAGGAGATATCAGGACATCGAAAAAGCTCTACAAAATTCAGTGTTTTCGTTTTTCCTTGGACAAAAACTAAGTTGGCTCGGTTTTGCTCGGTGCTCCCACCATAACCATGTAAAAGGTGAAAGTCTCTTCTTTAGATTGAGCGAAAAAAATTCACCGAAATTTACCGATCGTAAAACAAAGTTCAAAATTTTCTGAAAAAAGAAACTTAAATTGTTACGCATAACTTAAGCAAAAGTGTTGCAGCCGTTTAGGCGTAACTTTTCAATCAAATTGAATTTGAGTGTAAGACCCCAAGGAGTGGACGGGTTTCAATTTGAGCTCTTTGTTGGATAAACTAATGGACGTGTGTAAAATTTTTTTCAAATTCTGTGGATAAATCCAGCTTATACATTGAGAACAATAATAAGTGAATGGGGTTCCAAGGCAGGTACCTCAAAGAGTCAAGGATCTTAACCAAAATTAGTATTACTCTTTCTTGGATCAATTAATAGACTTGTGTTCGAATTTTTCCAAATTTTGATGAGAATTCTGGCTTAAACATGGAAAAAATGGGGTCCAAGGCAGGAACCCAAAAAATTAGTAGACCTCTTTTTTTCACCTGTTAATAATTGTTAATTGTACATCAAAAAGAAAAATAGATGAAAAATGGGTGTTCAAGACAGGTACCGATGAACAGGAGTCGATGAATTTCAACCAAAATTAGTAGACCTCTTTTCTGAATTAATTAATAGGCATGTGCTAAATTTTATTAAATTCTGTTTAGAATTACGACTTGTACATTGAGAAGAAAAATAGATGAAAAAATGGGAGCCCAAGGCAGGTACCCTAAGAACATTTTTTGAATTTTTCTTATTTATATAAAACTAAAGAAGTAAGCAAAATTTCATCACTCCTTCTATTTTTTGCACTTCGATGTATGAAGAAATACCACTGTGCGCTGCACAGTAGGATGGTGGAAAAAAATGCAAATAAGTCTGCAACTTCTAATCTTTTGCGTCGATTTTAAAATAACTTTAGGCGCATATCGCAGAAGTGTTGGGGAGCTTAAGTTTTGAACCTAGAAAGCCTATATAATGGTCATTTCCAACCGATTTAAAGAATCATACTATACAACAAACACTTTGGTCAAGATCTACAAAAAACAAAGCGATATGCATATTATCTCTATGGTTTTGAAGATCTCTATGGTTTTAAAGATATTAGACTTTAAAAATTAAAATTTTCAATTTTTGTCCCATACTGCACTGTAACTCGATTTTGTGAATATTTTATTAGCAAGCAGTATTAAAAGCTTTACTGTGAAAAAAGTTATAAGTGCTTGAAATTAATATTTAAAAAACCCCTATTTTTCCCCGTTTTATTTTTTGGGGTTAAAAGTGTTTTTTAACCACACAAGATTAAAATAACTTCTCGTTTATTCGGTGTATGTTTCAGGGTTTCTATTGTTTAAAAATATTTCACCTAATTTTTATGTACCGAAGTGTTTTTAATTACGTTGCAAAAGTACTTTGTCGTCCTAAAAGTGTTTCAGATGTAGGGTACTTTATGGTCTGACTTAACCATTGTAAGACCAGTTCTGACATACGGGTGTGCAGTATGGTGGGAAGCGGTAAACAAAGTCTCTTTCCTTAGCCTCTTGAACAAAGTCCAAAGGAGCAGCAGTATAGGCATCTCTGGAGCCCTAAGGAGCACTCCTCAGGCAGCCTTAGACGTAATGCTGTCTCTGTTCCCGTTAGATCTTTTCATAAAGGGAACAGCAGCCAGATGTCTGCTAAGGCTGCATGAGTCAGGCATACTTAGGCACAGGCAGACAGGACATACCAGTATACTGAACCGAACGAATGTTCCTTGCTTTCAGTCAGGTTCTACAGGATCTGACTATCTAGTCAAGGAACTGATGTTCAGTTCTGTACCAGAGGTCGTTATTCCCGATAGAACCAGCTGGGATAGTCGTCAATCGCTCTTTGAGGGGAACTCGATCTTCACAGATGGTTCTAAAATGGAAATCGGCACTGGCGCTGGTGTTTTCTTAAGTAACCAGAACATTAGGGAATGCTACAGGCTTAGAGATGAGTGTAGTGTCTTTCAAGCTGAAATTATCGCCATTCTGAAAGCCACCGAACTTATCTCACAAAATATTCCTGTGGATAGTGAGGTGACAATCTACGTTGATAGTCAGGCGGCTCTTAAAGCCCTAGAAGGATGTAGCATTACCTCAAAACTAGTTAAGTTATGCAGATCAGCTATAATCAGCCTAACTGATACTTATAGGGTAAGACTTTACTGGGTTCCTGGTCATTGCAATATCGAAGGCAACGAAATTGCTGACGAAATCGTAAGACTTGGCTCGAGTCAGGACCTGATACTCGCGGTGACAGAGATAGCTCCACCTATATGTCACCTTTTTATGGGTATCAAGTCTTGGATCGGTGAGGAAACAGCTAAGAACTGGCATAACTTGGACACTTGCACGATATCTAGGACCTTATGGCCCAACTTAGATTTACGCAAGACCAAGCTCCTGCTAGGTCTTAGCAGAACCAGTCTTAGGAAATGCATAGGTGTTCTAACTGGACACTGCGCACTGAATTCCAGACGTAGTAGATGGGATGGTGCAATTCATTACATCTGCAGATTGTGCTTAGACGCGGACTCGTCCGAAACGGTCGAGCACATCCTCTGTCACTGTCCTATGCTCCAAAACCAAAGACTTAAATTTCTAGGCAATAGATTCTATGAGGAACTGGGAGACATACAGCAGTGCAAACTGACGGATATTGTAGGTTTTATTTTGGGACTCAGATGGCTTAGTTGACGGGGCTCTTCCCCCTAGGGTAGCGTGTTTTGGTCAACACTTCTCTTCTACTCGATTTTTCTTCTCTATCTTTAACACTCTCTAGTACTACTCCCTTCACTCTTTCCTCTCTTTCTCTTTCCGCTATAATTTATTTACTTTCAGAAAGGATCACAATGGACCAGAAGGTCCCCGAGTGTAGATGCCACTCTTCTGGCATCACCTTTTCAACCTAACCTAACCTATGGTCTGACTTGATTGAATTCTAACATACTTAGTTTGCTATTGACTGGTTACAAATCGAATAACCAAATATGTATACAATCATTGTTAAAGTAGCGCAAAACCATAAAACATAAATTTATTTGTTTGTACAAGATGATTTTATTATTTATCAATAAAATAATTGAGTCAATTAGATAATTTATTGCATAGACATTGTCTTTTTCAAATTTTAATATTCAAACATTCCCACAAACAATATTCTGACAAAAGTAATCATTATTTTGTATAATTTTATGGAAATGAAAGAAAATGATACGATCATACGAGGATTTGCTTTATGTTTCTGATTAGAGAAAACAAACACATATGGGCAAAAATCAAACAGTTTTTATTCCTTTGAAACCGACTTTCAACTCGAATAATTGTTGTACCCTTAGGAGTTCGGAAAATCTAATGACAGATATTGAATTCTCAAAAACTTCTGTATACTGAACACAATATCTTACTTGTGCAAATTTGCGCTTCTAAGTGTAATTGGCATGCAAATTAAAAAAAACGTTAAAAAATCGATTGAAGCATTCAAGTTTTTTTTTCATATTTCGTCTTCTTCTGCATTTGTTTTAACATTTGGAACCAAGTCGTTGTTCTACGAAATAGACACCACACTTAGGGGATAAATCCACTTCCCTCTAAATTTTAATTTTGTCACTTCTAATACTACTTAATGGCTGCCAAAATTTGAAGCTCATTTTCGCCACTTTTTAATTTTTTTCGCATATTATTTGGCCGCCTCAAAGAGTTTTAAAAAAATAGATAACGATTTGTAGATCTTTCAATTTAGCATCGTTTGATATATATCTCGTTAATGTGCTCTGTATAGTTATAATATACGACAGGCGTAAATGAGGAGTTTTTGAGCGTAAATTTTTCAAAATACCGGTTTTTCATGGAGCACACTCGCAAATATGAATGAAAATTTCCAAACTACCGCGTAAACCAAATTTTTTGCCATTTAGCACCTAAAAGCAAAAGCGCACCAAAAAATCATTGTTTGCTAAAATTTTATGAAGATTTTGAAAATCGTGCAAAAAAGTGCATATTGGTTTAAATGGTTTTAGAATGCAAACTGAAACAAAATCATATAAGACATGAAAGCGATGTCATTTATAACCGATTTGCATCAAAAGTTTGTCAAAAATCTCTTTATTAATGAGAACGCGAAGGTTTTATCTGAAAGCATTTTAATGAAGCACATCGCGAATTGAGCTCAAAATTGATCAGGAATGGTCTCAAAACTATTCTTTAATAAAGCTTTATCTTAGATTTGAAGCGCACCAAAAAATTATAAGGATTAACGATTTTATGGACCAAATAAGAATTTTATATCTTAAAAAGATATGCACCTATTAAAACTTATATTTAAATAAAAAATTCTTTTAAATTAAATTTGTCCATAAGACATAAGTCAAGGCAGCTGAATCTCACTAAGACTCACATTTTGTAAATTTTCGCGAAAATTGCGGTTAAAAAAATCAAAAAAATATTGTTAAAAATTTTTTTTCACTTGCATAATTGCATTATTTCTTCGTGTTAAGGCATATGTAAGCCATGAAACGACAGAACACCTGAAAATATATAAGTTGTGTCAAAATCAACATAAAACTAATAAAAATAAAATAGTTTTTAATTTTTTTTAGAAATTTTTGTTTTAACCGTCATAACTTCTGCGCGCATCGCGTTAAATCATTAACGCGAACGGATTTTACATTCCCTAAGCTCTCTTAATACAACCCCAAAACAAATTTAGTGTGCGATCAAAAATTTTTTGTAATTTTTTTATTTCCGAAAATTAAAACTATTTGATTTTTGTCCATATACCTTTATAGGTATATAACATCGAAAATTTCTTTATTGCATTTGAATATATTCATATCTATGAAAAATGAATTTTTGCAGCACGTTTTTCATTTTGAATGGGGTACCTTCAAAACATGTGTTTTGAATTCATAAACCGCTTTATAAGGTATCGAAAAACGTTGACCTGGTAAAAGGGTGGGAAATAATAAAAATATAAAGGTATGTAACTGAAAAACGTTGCGTGTTTAATTCTGTTTAGATGGCAATCTTCGCTTTATGTTGATATTTTGCATAGAAATTATTATTTATTTTGCTTCGCAATTTTCATACAAATAGTGCGTGATTTTCGATGTGTCTAGAATTAGGGATAGATTATCCCAAAGAATTTGTTAAAATCCTAGTGTAATACACTTATGCAAAACTTTTTAATCAAATGATTTTTGTAGGATTCTGCTCATCTTGAAAGAGTAATTGTGACCATTTGAAGTTAACACTTGTCCCGTATTTAAAAAAGTATAACGCATATGACATTTGTGGGTCAATTTTGGCCAATTTAAAATATTAAAATATTTTAAACTAAATGTACAAATTGCTTAAGTTTTTTTAAAAAAGCTTTGTCAAAAGGTCTACAAAAATAAGAATTTAAATTGTAGTAGTAGTTCCTAACAATAATCGTACAAAATTTAAAAATATCAGTGTATTTAAAAAAATAATGAGCAAATTAAACTCTTTGGGCAATTTTGACGCATTAAATACAGGATAAGGGTTAAACTTTTTTTCAGAGACCGAATATTGTTTTATTTTTTAAATCAATCAAGTATAAATATCATTGCCGATGAAAATTTATTTTCATTTCCATCGATGAATAAAAATGAGGGATTTATATTTGAAATATAAATATCCCTCATGATGAAAATTTTAAATATCTTGAACGATAAATATCCGAACAGAAAAATTGATTGTTTTATTTTTGAACTTCTATTTTGACTTTGAAAAATAAAATATTTTTGAAATTATAAAACTTTTAACAATGAATGTATGAATATGCAATGTTTTAGGACATCGAAATTAAACCTAATAGTCCTAATGGATCTATTGGTGGTTTAATAAACCACCAATAGATCCAATAGATAGATAGTCCTAATGGATCTATTGGTGGTTTAATAAACCACCAATAGATCCATTAGGACTATTATGTTTAATTTCGATGTCCTAAAACATTGCATATTCATACATTCATTGTTAAAAGTTTTATAATTTCAAAAATATTTTATTTTTCAAAGTCAAAATAGAAGTTCAAAAATAAAACAATCAATTTTTCTGTTTTCTGACTCGCAAAACCATTTCAACATATAATTTGCAACAATAATTGAATTTATTGTTATTTAAACGTCCTAAAGACTTTTTATACCAGGACAAATCTTCTTCTTCTGTCATTCTTGGCTCCCAGTGGAGCATAGGGAATGGAAGGATGCAGAATTGCCTGACGTCTCTAGCTACCAGGTAAGAACTGTATCCAATTCCCACTCTAACCTTCTCGTGGTACATCCTGGAAACCTTAGCAACCTAGTTTTAGATGCGGTAAACAACCAGTGCGGGTTTCTAGGTCAGGGCTAATATAAAAGGGAGTTATCTAAGAACCATTCCAACGTATATGGTCTAAGGGTCTAAGATAATTGTACTTCGTAAAGTACGAAAATGCAGCGCATGTTCAACATGTTAGTTGCGGCTGCAAGCGGGCCTCAGTCTCGGATCGAGCGGCTCGCTATACAAACGTGCCTTGTGTCTTTGGACCCGTCACCCACCGACCTAGCACTCACGATGTTTTAAGCATGGAAAGAAACAATATTACAGAATATACTACTCCAAGGGGTAATCATGCGAGGAATCCCCCTGCTACGACAGTTTGCGCAAGGATTTTGGAGTTTCCCTATCTATGCAAGAACATTATGATGAATGAATATTTTCTACCAAATTTTTTTTTCATCGGATGAAAAAAGATGAAAATAATTTTGAACTGATAAATATCCCAAACGATTTTTTTATTTTTTATTTTCATCGGATTGAAAAACGATACAAAATTTTTTGAACAATTAAAAATGTTTGGGGATATTTATTATTTTTTAAACTTCAATGATTGTTTTTGTATGGATTAAAATATGAAAATATTGTTTTAAAAGTATTAATATTCGGTCTCTGCTTTTTTTAATATTGTAAAATCTATTTAACAGCCAATACAATAGCCCTTAATAGTGACTTATCGCTAAAAAGCGAATTGAGTTCATAAATGGATAATTTTTTGTAATTTGTTAAAATAATCTTAAGAAAATGCCTACGACTTAATTCCACATTTTGATCAACTTGAATTTTTAAAACAGCATTGATAAAAACTCTTAATTGTAGGCAGTATTTTTTTATTAGATTTATGCCTTAAAACTCAATTTTGTTGAATATAAATCTAAAACAACTGTAGTTCCAGCCTTGTATTTCAGACAGTAACATTCATAATTCAGAAAGAAAACAAACAGGAAAGCGCTATATTCTTTTAAGCCCAATTATTTTTGTCGCCAAATCACGCTTAACTATTTGTGGTTACAAATGACTAAAAAGTTCAAAATTATAGCAAAAAACTTATAGTTATCTTTAGATTTTACAAGCAGTTTTGTGATTTGGGCTATTTTTAGAGTTTGTCTTCTTTAAGAGGTATCGTCAAATATGGACCGACTCCATTAAGGCTGTCCTATAGGAAATTTATCAAATTTTTTTATCATTATAATTCCGAACTGTACTTTTATAACAGCTAAAAAGCACAGCCGGACATCGTCAGAATTATACTTATATGTGTTACAAACATCAACACAAACCAAATACCTATACCCCTTCCACCCATGGCAAAAAAATTGTAAGGTATAACCGTTCTCTCTTACAAAAAAATTTTTTGAAGTAAATGCGAAATATTTGAAATATGTTTTTTGTAAACAATTATAAAAGTCGTTGCCACATGTGAGAAATGGGAATATTATTATTAGGAAATTTTGAACGTATAATGTGTAATGTGTTGTAAACATTTCGTTAAAACTTATTTTATAAAGTTTAGCGGATCCTGCACAAGGAAAAAAAAGACTTGAGACAATTCAATTTTGTCATAATATATTTAAAATATTTTTGTGTAACATATTTTTTTTATAATTTATGTTACAATTTCTTCAGCTTCTTTTTGGGATTCAAAATTTTATTTTCACCAAAATTTTATTTAAAAAACGTATCTTCAAATATGTTCTTATAGATAGATTTTGGTGTGATCTTTTATAGTATGAGAATTATGGGCTTTTTAAATTTCAAAAATTATACGGCATAACTTTAGAAGTTTATATCCGATATAAACTGGTATATCAAACAAAAGCTACTGAAATTATCATTCGAATGATATACATTCTTCCGATTTATAAAGATTAAGAGCTCATATACTCAAAACTTATTTGTTTATAAAAATGAGCATATCTTAAAATAATATAGACATAAGTATGGTCTTTTATATAATGAATTTTATACAGGATATACTGGGCTTTTATTTAATATAAACTACTTAGCTCTAGCATATGTAGCGTGTTAGTTATGACAACGTAAAATTTTACTTTTATTGAGTTAGAGTTATATAAATATAAATTTTTATATTATATATAAAATGTATATATATTTTTTGTCTACATCTACAACGGTAGTCGGTAGTCGTGTGGCTATGTCGACGCTTAAAAAAATGATTTCTATTTGAATGAATGTATTCTAATTTTAACAGGTTGTAGCCCGTAGCCTGCAGTCGTGATTGTGTTTATAGTATTATAGCAAACAGAAACTGGGATTTTCAAAAGTAGTATGGTAGCTTAATTTGAGAAAAGAAAATAATAATTCGATCAAACGTCAGAAAGTTAATATGGCTGACAAAAGAGAGAACGGTTATACCTTACTAATTTCTTTTATCATGCTTCCACCTACGGTATTTTAAATTTTCCTAAAATTTTAATTCTAGTTTAAACTATTACATTAAAAAAAACACATTTTTTATTATGTTATTAGAAATAAATTTATATGGAAGCAAAAATGTTTTGATTAGAACAGTTTCCGAAACATAATGACCAATTTACAATCCGTTGCAATTAGTCTACCATCATAGAACTTACAAATGAAATTGTTTCTTAAGAATTAATAGCCCAGTTTACAATCCGTTTCAAATACACTAGTCGGCATATTTATTTTCACATCCAGTGGTTTTTCTTCTATTTTTTTCCGGTCCTATGCAATTGAAAAAATAAATAAAAAATATTGAAAATAGTAAAGAATGTTGTAATTCATTTTTTTTTATGACCTGTAATTACTACCTGTTTAGGTCAAAGACCGAGCATATTTTAGAATTCGAAGCACCTCTATTTTGAGCGCATAATCTCCAATTTCGTATACCAAGTTTCAAAAGATTTTCATCTACTTGGTCTTTCCATCGAAGTTTTGGACGCCCTCTTCTACGCGTTCATTCTATTATTAATTCATTAAAAAAAAAAACATTTTAAATGTTTTGTATAATTTTTTAATTGAAACTAAAAAAGGAAATTTTTACAGAAATTTTACAGAGCGTATTAACAAAATTCCGGAGCTTCAAGGTCAATACAAATTAATAATAATGCATGCTAGAAAGTAGGCCATGGAGGTGGAAGTGTTATTTTCTAGGGATCCATTACATGTACTGGAGTAGTGGACATGGTTTTTTGTTAAATGTTGCATGAGCCAACATCAATATTTAAGAATATTAAATGTATATGCATTTCGCCTCCTTCGATAAATTGATCGGAGAACCATTAATTTTCTAACAGGATAACGCACAATGTCATAAAAAAAAGGATCACAAAATTCGTAACAGAGGCCGGTGTTCAAACTCTGGATTGGCTTCCCAAAAGTCCAGATTTTAGTGCAATAGAAAATGTGTAGTCATACAGAAAGCAAAAAGATAAAACGGTCATTGAGGTCGCAAATGCTTGGAAAGAGAATTCAATTTAGTTTCTACAGTTATTTATGGATTTCGTTCCGAACCACTTCCAAAAAGTATTAAATGATAAAGAAGGATACATTTTTGATTAATTTAAATAATTATTATTAATTTTTGTTGACCTTGAAGCTCCCAATTTTTTTTTTATACGCTCTCTAAAAACATGTCAAAATACTTATGCCACATTCTGAAATTTCCTTTTTTAGTTTCAATTTAAGAAAAAATATAAAAAACATTTAAAATGTGAAAGGACTTTTGTTTTCTAATAAATTACAATATTTTTTACTATTTGCAATATTTTTAATTTATTTTTTTAATTGCATAGGACCAGAAATAAAAATAAGAAAAATAACTGGTATGCCAAAATAAATATGCCGACTAGTGTAGTCTAGCATCGTAGTATTTGCAAATTAAAAATTTTCCATATATAATTTTTTTCAATTAATAAAACAATTTCCATTTGTTATACCGATTTAGAAGTGTACAATATTTTCAACGAATTGTGAACTGGGCTAATACAAACAATAAAAATATAAAGTGAATATTTATTTAACAAAATCTGCCATGTTAAATTCTTTATCACCACTCTTTAAAGCTTGAAAAATTTTAAAATTCAAATTGATGTTATTTTATAAACAAATGCATCAAGAATTGTTTTAATTGAATTTATCAACCATTTACTCATACATACTCGAAAATATTTATTGTATTTGTGAATCGATAGCAAAAATCAATTTAAATTTGATTTATTTTTTAATCGTTTATGATCGAAATGATGTAAAAGACCCAATTTGCGCCATCATTTTGCAATCAATGAGAATTTTTGAAATTGACTGTTACCGAATTCAATCACACCCTGACACACAATCGCATATCGTACAAATTTGAATATGTACATCTGAACAATATCCAAACTCCAAACAAATTGACGGATGCAACCACTTTAAAGTTCAAATCTTCAAAAAAAAACAATTTTTTTTTACTACGAACTCTTAATTGACACATATTATGAAAATTATTTTATAGTATGGATTGGTGGTACATTATTTAATTTCTAATTCTTGGAAAATTTTATTGATGGACGTATTAAGAACAAATTAAAATAAGCGTTGTTGTGATTAAGAAGACAAAATACACTAGGTATTCGTTATAACGAATACCATTTACCAACCCAAAACACATCTATCTACAAAACTTAAGATGCATACGATCAAAAACAGCGATTTTATTCACTTAAAACATAAGGGCTTAACTACATGGTGTACGAATTTTGACCACACATGGATCTGTATATCCACAAATACGAAATTTTGTTTTTTCGGCCATACAGATCAACCCTAAAGCTACTCTGTTCTAACTATATAAAATTTCATTTAAACATCTTTAACCCTTTACGAGTTACGAGGTTATTTCTGAAATAAGTCTTTAAAAAAGCTTGTATTTTAAATTATTTAAAACTTATCTTTTTACATTGAATTATGCTTTGAAAACAAAGTGGTACTATTTTAAGGCCTTTTGGTTTCAGAAAATATTCAACTTCTAGTTAAGCCCTTTTGTTTTTTCGCAATGGCTCAAAAACTAAACGTTTTTTACAATTTTAGGTTTTACAATTTTCTTTGCCTCTTTGCGGACCCAATTCCAAAATTTGTATTTAATGTTTCTTTTAGTTTAGTTATAAAGTTTTTCACTTTATTAGTTCGTATAAAATTTACAAAAGTTAACATCTAATTTAAAGAAAAGACATATCAACATGTTAAAAAAAATTAAATAAAATGTATAATTTGTAGAAACAAAATACTTTGTTTATGATTTAACTTGTTTTAAATTTGTAATTTATACATATAAGCTTTGAATATTTTGTGAAGAAAAGAAGAAAATTTTCGAAATAAAAAATAAAATTAAATAAATTAAGTTTTTTTTTCTAAAAATCTTTAAATCTGAAACAATATTTACAATAGGTTATGGGCCATTATTGTTTCATAAAGACGGTTTAAAGATAAAGTTAATAAAGATAAGCAGTTATTCAAGAATTTAAAAAAAAAAAGGTAAATTTTTCAAGATTTAAGAAAGAAAATATAAAGACATCAAGATTCAAGATGAGCGAAAACAGATTTTATGGTATAGAGAAGCTCAATCAAGACAATTATTATAACTGGAAATTCAAGATGAAGATGTTCCTCATTAAAGAAGATCTGTGGTATGTATTTCAAGATCCTGTTCAAGACACAGATTCGTGGAGGAAGAAAAATATGGAAGCCTTTGCTGTCTTAAGTTTATGTGTTGAAGATTCTCAACTCATTCATATACGCAATGAAAGATTAGCTAAGGATGCATGGCAAAACCTACAGAAACAGCATGAACGTGTCACATTAAGTTCAAAAGTGCACCTAATGCGAAAAATATGCAGCATGCAATTAGGCGAAGGTGAGAATATGGAATTGCACATAAATTCAATGATGGAACTGTTCGATAAATTAAAAGCAATTGGAAATCAAGATTTTTCAGAAGATTGGCAAGTTTCCATGATTTTAAGCAGCCTTCCATCTAGCTATGATAGTTTAATTACTGCTCTTGAGGTAAGACCAGATAAAGATTTGACAATGGAAATGGTTAAAGCAAAATTATTGGAAGAATATTTCAAAAGAGCATCCCGAAATGATTCTTCTAACGTTTCCGCTTTAAAGTCAAAAACAGTGAAGAAATTTGAAGGCAAAACTTGTTTCTTTTGTAAGAAGAGTGGTCACCTCAAGAAGGATTGCTATAAATACATAAACTGGTGCAAGAAAAATCAGAAAACAGCAAATATTATTGAAAAAGTTGAAGATAATGAAGATAAATACGTGCTGATGACTCAATTTTCTGGTGGAACTCAAGGTACATGGATAGTAGATTCAGGTGCAAGTTGCCATATTGCCCATGACAAGAAGCTTTTTAGTGAAATCAATTATAATGAATGCGGTCAATTAATTAGTGTTGCAAATGGAAACAGTTCTCAAGCTAAGGGTAAAGGAGTTTGTAAAATCAAGACCAGAGGTGTAACTTTAACTATTGGTGATGTATATTATGTTCCAGATTTTAATTCAAACTTATTATCGGTTAGGAAAATTACAGAAAAGGGTTTTATTGTTAAATTTGTTAAAAATGAATGTATTTTAGAAAGAAATGATAAGATTATTTGTAAGGCTTATCTTAAGAATAGTTTGTACACTCTTAATGCAATTTCTGAAAAAGCTTTTACGGTTCATAATTGTAATAAAGGTTGTGTTCACTATTGGCATCGTGTTCTTGGTCATCATAATGAGGATGGTATTAAGAAGCTGATACAAAATGACTTAGCAAAAGATATAAAGATAATTGAGTGTAAAGACCATAGCAATATTTGTGAAATTTGTTTACAAGGCAAACTTGCAAGAAGTCCGTTCCCTAAAGAAAGTTTTTCAAGGTCTGAAAACTGTTTTGATTTAATTCACTCTGACGTTTGCGGCCCTATATCTCCTTTGACTTGCAGTGGTTATAAATATTTTGTTACATTCATTGATGATCATAGCAGATATTGTGCAGTTTATCTATTAAAGACAAAAGGTGAAGTTTATGGCAAAATAGTTGAATTCTGGAATTTAGTAAAAAATCAGGTGGGATGTTATCCAAAGACAATTAGATCAGATAGAGGTGGGGAATATATAGCCGAAAATGTTAAACAGTTTCTATCAAGATGTGGAACTAAAATTCAGTATAGCGTACCATACAGCCCACAACAAAATGGAGTCGCTGAAAGAAAGAATCGTACTTTGATGGAGATGGTTAAATGTATGTTGATTGATTCAAATTTAGATAAAAGTTATTGGGGTGAAGCTTTGATGTTCGCGAATTATGTTCAAAATCGCTTACCATCAAGAAGTATTTCAAAGACGCCTTATGAAATAAGATATGGTATGAAACCTTCATTAAAAGATATTCATACATTTGGGTCTTTATGTTATGTTCATGTTCCAAAAGAAAAAAGGAAGAAACTTGATTTGAAGGCAATTCAGAAAATTTTTATTGGTGTTGATTTTAACTCAAAGGGTTTAAGAGTTTGTGATCCAACAACAAATAAAGTCCAGATTTCACGTGATGTTGTTTTTATAGATCAAAAAGAAACCATTCAAGAAATTCAACAAAATAGTAAAGATGTAGTATATTTTCCTATGAGTAGTCCTAAGGTTAACGAAGTACCTTCAGCGAATGTAGAAGTTCCTGCAGTTAATGTAGAAGACATTGAAAGTGAAACAGAAAATCAGGATGTTAGTCATATAGATGAAAGCGAAGGTGAATCTGATTCTACTGTTGTAAGCGTTAGCAGTACTACATCTCGCAATCAAGTTTCGGATTCTGAATGGTCAGGTACTAGTGAAAATTTTGAAGATGCTATACAAAGTCCTGTTCCAGTTCAACGTGTGTCTACAAGAGTGAATAAAGGTGTGCGTCCAAGTCGGTATCAGATAAATTCGGCAATCATGACCCCAGATCCAAGTAATTTCAATGAAGCTATTTCAATTAAGGAGGAGAAATCTCAGTGGATTGGTGCCATGCAGGAGGAGCTTAAATCTATTAAAGAAAACCATACTTGGGACCTTGTTGATCTTCCCCCTGGCCGTAAGGCAATTGGCTGCAAATGGGTTTATAAGAAAAAGTTAAATGAAAAAGGAGAAATAGATCGATTTAAGGCACGACTTGTAGCACAAGGATACAATCAAAAATATGGTATAGATTATGATGCAGTATTCGCACCAGTTGTTAAGCAGACTACAACAAGAATTTTATTTTCAATTGCTGGTAAACAAAAAATGAAGGTATTTCATTTTGATGTTAAGACTGCATTTTTAAATGGAGATTTGGAAGAAACAATTTATATGAAACAGCCTCCAGGATTTATTTCAGAACAAAATCCCAATAAAGTGTGTTTACTCAGGAAGAGTTTATATGGGTTAAAGCAAGCGGCTCGTTCGTGGAATCAATGTATTCATAAAGCGTTAATTGAATTTAAATTTAAGCAAAGTATATTAGATCCTTGTTTGTATACCAGGAAATCCAAAGAAGGTATGGATTATATTTTAGTATATGTTGATGATATGATTATTGCAAGTAAGGATATAAAATTTATTGAAGAAATTTTTAAGATGTTAAACTCAAAATTCGTCATGTCAAATTTAGGACCAATTAAACACTATTTGGGAATGGAAGTTACTCAAGATAAAGATGGAAATTTTTTATTAAGTCAAGAACAGTATATCAGGAAAATTGTAAATGAATTTGGTCTTCAAGAATCTAAAACTTCAGATATACCATTAATTCCTTCATATAACAAAACTTTGGATTCAGAAAGATTATTAGATAATAAAATTTACCAGAAAGCTATTGGATCACTTTTATATTTATCTGTAAATACAAGACCAGATATAACAGCCAGTGTAGCAATACTAGCACAGAAAATTCAAGCACCATCTAAAGAAGATTGGAATGAAGTAAAGAGAGTTATAAAATACTTAAAAGGATCAGCTAATTTATCACTCAAGTTAAGTAGTTCAACTGAAAATAATAATTTATTTGGATATGTAGATGCAGATTGGGGTGAAAACAAAACTGATAGAAAATCTCACAGTGGTTATGTATTTTATTTAAATGGAGGTGTTGTGAACTGGTCGTGTCGAAAGCAAAGTTGTGTCTCACTATCAACAGCAGAAGCAGAATTTATAGCACTATCAGAAGCTTGTAAAGAAGTAAAGTGGATACATGGTCTTCTACAAGAAATGGGCCATATAGTGGATACACCAATTACAATAATGGAAGACAATCAGAGTTGCATTAAGATGGTATTAAATGAAAAATTAAATGCTAGGTCAAAACATATTGATATAAAGTATCATTTTGTAAAAGATTTTTGTATACAAAATTTTGTAAATCTTAAATATTGTCCTACAGATAAAATGATAGCAGATGTTTTGACAAAACCACTTCCTAAGCCACGATTGTTAATGTTAAGAACACTTTTAGGATTATCATAATTATAAACAAAGAGGAGGAGTGTAGAAACAAAATACTTTGTTTATGATTTAACTTGTTTTAAATTTGTAATTTATACATATAAGCTTTGAATATTTTGTGAAGAAAAGAAGAAAATTTTCGAAATAAAAAATAAAATTAAATAAATTAAGTTTTTTTTTCTAAAAATCTTTAAATCTGAAACAATATTTACAATATAATTTTTAAAAGTAGTTTCTGAAAATATGTGTGCCTTATATAAGGTTTTGAAATGAAATACCATTTGCAGTTATTAGTAGCATGTATGTATATTTGTATAAAAATAATTAAAATATTTTCAATATATGTGTTGTTTAATAGATAAAATTTACCTTATACATTTAAGGAAGCACTTAATTATAAAAGAAATCCATAAATAATAAAAATTTTGTTTACTTGTATTAAAGATTCATAGGTGTCGGCGGTATCATATGCACATTCGGTTGATCAATAATCAATTTTAAATGTTTATCTGGCCATTCCAACTCCAAACGTTGCTGCACTTCAGCAACGCCATCCAAGTTAGCACGCTGAAAATCAGACATCATTCGTGGTACTAGGTCATCGGGTATTAATACTTGAATCCAATAGCCGATGATGCCATAGGGAGATTTTTTACTAACAGATGAGCCGGTTACCGATTCGGCAACTAATGTTAAAGCCAAATGTTGAGCCTTAAAAGTAAAATGACGTCCATGACGAATGCGATCTTTAATAGCCAACATTAAGTATTTTGCTGCATAGGGGGCTAGTGTAATTTCAATGCCATCCAATGAAATGGATTCTGGTGCCTGAGGCTGGTAATCGAGAGGACAGGATTTGTGCAAAGAACTACTACTCATAGACATGGATGCGGGAAACGAGATAACATCTTCATTTTTGATTTGTTGATTATCCTGTTGCATACTACGATTATTTTCATCGGACATACATTGGGCGTTGAGAGTTTGAAAATCAATTTCTTGTTTAATATCTTCTTGTTCTATCTTTTTGGGATGTGACACTTCACGGAAAGTAAATTCACCATTTACACCGGCTAAATCAGAGCCTTGTTTTTCCAAATCATCTTGCAACGATATCAAACGTTCAGGAAATAGCTCAAAAACACTTAAACTTCTTTCCATATTCGTCACCAACCATTCACCACCTGTTTGAATTTCTTGTCTTAGATAGTTTAGTACACCACGACCATTCCAACGCGAAGCTTGTTCTAGTTCTTCATCAGTGACACCTACTATCTGACAAAAGTCTACCATACCAAATGGAGTCTCCAGTGTACCAAGTTGGGCATCCTGGGATATTAAAATATTTTGCATACGTGAATTGCTTTTGCCATCTAAACATCTGCGCCAAGGAATATTATCGCCAATACATAAACTGTTGCCGGTTTGAAAACAATAGCGCGCAATAGATTGTAAAAGATTTGCTGGCCATGTCGGTGGTCGTCGGGGTTTATTAGGATTCTCTTGTTCTTCCCTTAGCTCATCTTGAGTCTTTTGCAAACGAAAAGTTAATTCGAATCCCATTCCTGATCGTACATTCATTTCGGGATTCTCATTCTCTAGAGCATGTACTCTCCCATCGCCATGTAAATCACTTAGGCCAAAACTAACATAGTGCCAGTGCGGTGGTATGCCCTTTGCAGGATCGCCTTGGCTATTGTACATACTAATGTAATCTAAGGGATCTTGACCGCCTAGCCAATACTTCAGCAAAGTGGTAACTTGCAAAGGATTTGGTTGATCGGGATACACGCATTGTAACATGTCAATTAAAGCTTTTAAACCAGCTGGTGGTGGAGGTGGAACTTGTCGATTTTCTCCAATGAATGGATTCGGTGCTATAGGAGTAGCCGAAGTCATTTTTATATCGAAGGTAGAAAATTAAACTAATTTCGCAAATTAAATAAATCAATTAAAAAACTAAACAAATAAAAATGTAAACAAGCTGGATTTAATTGTTTTGTACCATTCACAATGTCTATATTACTATTGTGAATGCATAAATAGTGAGTAATAAGTGCTGCCAGACTTACTTTATGCAAAAAAAAACACCGATTCAATATAACAATACCCACTTTTACACTTCCAAAATTAAATAATGTAGAACTTGTGCTCACTAACCATGGAAAGTATCTTGGGGTAATTTTGGACTCAAAACTGTCCTGGAGCTTAAATACCCATTTCAGGGTGTCCATAGCATCCATTGCACTCTACTCATGTAGAGGGGCCATAAGCAAAACCTGGTAACCATGTCAAAGCTGCCCTAATGATTACTGGTGCCTTAAGAACTACACAATCTAAGGCGCTTTTTGTCATGTGTAACTGGCTCCTAGTTGAACTAATGGCACAACAAATTGCTCTTAACTTGGCTGTGCGACTAAGCACTATTGGAACCTGGCCCCACTCACAAATAGGACACTCCACTATTCTGAACAAAATTACTAATATCCCTAAAAATATTGACTACTGCATATCCACCCGTTTCTTTGATAAATCCTTTACTGTGACCATCTGAAGACCCCTCATTCCTTAATGACGGATGTCTGGTGGCATACACTGACAGATTAAAAGCAAAGTGGTGGTTTCTTCATTCCGCCTTAGGGAAAGAAATCTAAAGTTTAACACAAATGCTTTTAAATAAATGAACGAATCTTTAAAAATATGTATTTATTGGGAGAAGTAAAAGCTCTAGGCTTTCTAGTGCCGTATTACTCATCCATACTTAAACAAGTACCAGACGTTTTTTTTATATTATTTCGGCTCTTTAGATATATTCTTTAACATCTTTGTTCCAATTGGAACAAGAGGAACTTCTCTCAGACAATAAGCTGCATCCGATTATATTTTAAGACTCATTGAAAGGGGCCTACGTTTTTGACTCCGGCTCCGAACTGCAAATGCATTAGTTAGAGAAGTTTTACATAGCCTAATACTCAATAACCAGTGGCTAGCTGAGTTATGAGGTGAACCGCCGACTTTTTGAAAATTTGTTTTTTCAAGTGGGTCTGGCCGAGTATCGAACTTGGAACCTCTGGTATGCTAGGGGTATGACTAACCTGCTATACCACGGCGGTTCTTTTACATCTTAAGCTATTTTTTAATGTCAATCTACTTGTCAAATTAAGTAATACAACTGAAATAATGGAGCATTAAGGAACATTTTTAAATCAAAATAAACTTTTTAGCTTAAAATATTTTCATTATTAAAGTTATATCTTATGATAGCTACAAGGTTCACAATGATTAGTTTTTGAGATATTTACACATTGGTAGAACAGCCAAGCACAAAACGTAAATTTTTCCAAAAAGCCAATTCATTGAGGTTTAGTTTGGTGTTTTTACAATTTTAACCATTTAATTGAAAAATAAAAAATATTGCTACTGATTTCTTCTTGTCGACTGCATCTTAAAAATAAAATTGCTTTCAAGTTACGTGCAGCCTACGTCACAGCTCTCAACTTTAAACAATTTTAACAAGCAGTGTGTGTGAAAATCTTGAAGGGACAACTTGATCATGTATTTTTTTTAGTATTAAAAACTTTGCATTTTTTCAGGTGTATTTCCAAAAAACTAACAGCTTTCATATATATCATACTTTCATTGTGAATGATTTCACCCACTAAAACCGCAACAGTGATGATAACTTTTTTCTTCGAAAGCTATTAAATATGTTTACCAAAATAGTCCTTAATATTACATGAAATAATAATTTTAAGTAATAGAATATCTTAGGCTTTTAAGTGTTTTAATATCTAGTTTCCAAAAAGATTTGCAAAAATTTACAACACAGCACTGATATACAAAATAATATATTTATTTCGAGATATTCCTCTTTTCTTTTACCCAAAATCGCTGCATTCTCAAAAAAAGCAATTTAGTTATCAACACTTAAGAAACATAAAGTTAGAGTTTGTGCAAAATTTGCAAGTAGAAATTTTTTTTAGCCAAGCTAATTTCTTTGATAAATATTAACAAATAAATTAATAAAAAAGACGCACAAATATGGAACCCTATAACCAGCCCGTTGTTATCGATAATGTAAGTAAAAATATCCTGATTCCGAACAGATAAAATGGGAATTTTCCCAAAATGAAAATTGCAAGAGGTGCGGTACACAATTGCAAATGACAGTGACATCACCTGCCTTTGCTGTCGCGCTGGCTCCCCTCTGCTCTATCGAATATCGGTTAGTTGGCTTTTTGTATGGCTAAATCCAAATAAGTCTACCAACAACATGAAGCGATGATGACTAAACCCTTTATTAAAGAAATTGGGTGTTAAACAAATGATTAAGGCTATTATTTTTATTAAAGACAAGATTTAAAACGAAAATATTGAAGCTTTTTGTCAAATTTGTTTTTATCTGTACCCTAATGTTTATATTTAATACAAGAGGTAGCATCATATTGGCCACTCAAACGAATTCCTTCGTCAAGTGGTAAATGTCTACTATATGTTATAGGGTAAATGACTGGTTGTCGTTCTGTTACCCAATTGATGGGCTTTTGCAACAGTTCGCTGCATCTATCAGGATAACGATTTCCGCATTTGCCATAATGTTTCTTGAATTCATCGGGTCTGGGTAATTTATTGTAAGGGTCACGATAGTAATCACGAAATTTTTGACATTCCAAATAAAAATTGTCAATTTCATATAAACGTTCATAGTCAACTATAGATAAACCAATTTTTGGAGCAAACCCCAATATTGATTTGCGCTGATTACGAGAGCTTTCTGAAACCAGCAACATGTCCGCTTCAGGTGCACAGATACTTTTCATTTTGCCAGTTAATTGAGTAGGAAAAAGATTGGTAAAAAAGTGATTAAGTTTGATGAGAAAAATTTTTTATATGACTCGAAATATTTTTCATTTAAATATTTTTCTTTTTTTACAGGGTTCTGGTATGATTAAAGCAGGTTTTGCTGGTGAGCACATTCCAAAGTGCAGATTTCCAAATTAGTAAGTTTTCTTATTGTTTTTAAGTTTTCTTTTAATCATGAGTATTTTGTTTATTTTTAGTGTTGGCCGTCCAAAGCATGTTCGTGTTATGGCTGGCGGTTTGGAAGGTGATCTCTTTGTAGGACCAAAAGCTGAAGAGCATCGTGGTCTTCTTAGTATACGCTATCCCATGGAGCATGGAATTGTAACAGATTGGAATGACATGGAAAATATCTGGAATTATATTTATAGTAAAGTAAGTTTTTAACCCATGCGAAGAACGCTTGTATGGTTGTCATGGAATACAATTGTACTTGGCTTACTTTCAAATTTAAAAGTATTATGTGATGCTTTAATTATTATGTCACTAGATGCATAAAGGTTGTGAGAGCTTTTCAAAGTTGCTAAACTTAGCCACCACGCAATTTCTGGTCGTAAAAGAAGCAGTCAGGGAAATTCAAGTATTCAAACACAATCTGAAATTTAACTGCCAAATCCCGCTTACACTAACAAATTTCCAATATGTGTAAATAATGTAATATGTATATGTAATATTTACTTTGTTGAAATCTGTCTATATTTTGAATGTAGCTCTCATACAAAACCTACTGTCCAAAATTGCTTAAATGCGATCATAACACAAAAGTGTTATGGTCGGGCTTGCCGGACTATAATACCTTTTTGGTTTTAATATGTATGTATAAAAAGTAACGAGTAAAACTGGTTTAATTGTACTATACAGCCATGTCACAGAACTCAATTCCGTTCGAAAGTGAAATGAATTCCGTGTTTTGCTTCTGCAGAAAAGTAAAAATTTTTTCGGAATGAAACCACACTCTTTTGTTAAAGTGGAATTAAATTTGTATAATTTTCTTTGTTTATTTAATATTTGAATAATTTCTTCAAATATTTGTTGAAACAATGATAGAGTTACTGATTTCAATTAAAAAAAATCGAGTTTTGTAATGATTTTGGACATTTAAAATTTTTCGGAATCCATAGAACCTAAAACCATTACAATTGAAATTCAACTACGGGATGGTTTTAATTCCGAACGGAATTTCTGACATGCCTGATAATTGACATTTAAAAATCAATCGTTACTTTTATTTATTTTCAGTACTCCATTTCGAAACCTTTTATAGTTCTTTTATAGTGGTACACATTTTTCGAAATCTATAGAACCTAAAACCATTTTGATCGGAATTCAAGTAAGAAATGGTTTCAATTCCGAACGGAATTTGTGACATGCCTGATTGCTTTATTATAATGTGTACATTAGGAATATAACTTTTTAACAGTTTTTCAAAACCTCAAAATTGACATAGCATAGTTTGATAGAGCATAAAAGACTATAAGGGAACGTATATTTACTTTTTCGCTAAGGTCAAAAACCGCGATGAAGTTTTGAAAAAATAAATATAATATTAAAATATTTTTTATACACCTTTTTAGAAGAAACAATTGGTGCTTGAACTTTTTTGAGAAAAATTACAAACGATTATGATTTTCGTGGTTACTAGGACATGGTTGACCTCATTTCACTATAGCGTTAATTTTTTATATTCCTAGTGTACATATTTTAAATATAAAATTTTAATTTGACCCAGCAAGCAACTCGGTGTGAGTTAGTTTAATACTAAAAATTATGTAAATTTGGATGCTACAAAAGCCTGCTCCCGCACTTATGGTTACTTTTAATTTTTAGGAACAACTTTCAACTTGTACCGATGAACATCCAGTTTTATTGACAGAGGCTCCTTTGAATCCACGTAAAAATCGAGAAAAGGCAGCCGAATTCTTTTTTGAAAGTATCAATGCTCCTGCTCTTTTTGTTTCAATGCAAGCCGTTTTGAGTCTGTAAGTAAAAGTTGCAAAATTAATTTTAATTCATTCTCAAATCTATTTTTATCTTATATAGATACGCCACTGGTCGCGTTACAGGTGTAGTTTTAGATTCTGGTGATGGCGTTACACATGCTGTTCCCATTTATGAAGGTTTCGCTATGCCCCATAGCATTATGCGTGTAGATATTGCTGGTCGAGATGTTTCACGCTACTTAAAGACACTTATACGTAGAGAAGGTTTTAATTTCCGCTCCTCAGCTGAATTTGAAATTGTGCGTTCGATTAAGGAAAAAGTTTGCTACTTGGCTACTAATCCCCAGAAGGAAGAAACAGTAGAAACTGAGAAATTCGCTTACACACTACCAGATGGTAAAACATTAGAGGTAAGTTCAATCAAAAATATACAATTCATAATATTTTATACTAACATTATTTCTAGATTGGTCAAGCACGTTTCAGAGCACCTGAAGTGCTGTTCAGACCCGATTTGTTGGGTGAGGAATGTGAGGGCATTCATGATGTTTTAATGTACGCAATTGAAAAATCGGATATGGATCTCAGAAAAATGCTTTATCAGAATATTGTATTATCCGGTGGCTCTACACTTTTCAAAGGTTTCGGTGATCGTTTGCTTTCTGAATTGAGAAAACACTCAGCGAAGGACCTCAAAATCAGAGTATGACTATTTGTTAATATTTAAATTCTTAATTGTATATGAATTTTTATTTAATCACTTTAATAGATTGCCGCTCCTCAGGAACGTCTCTATTCAACGTGGATGGGTGGTTCCATTTTGGCATCACTTGATACTTTTAAGAAAATGTGGATTTCTAAGCGTGAATATGAAGAAGAAGGCCAACGAGCTGTGCATAAAAAGACTTTTTAGAGCAATTATACTCATTATTATTTATTGTACAATGCTTGTATTTCCTACTTTTCCCCCTTTTTATTTCTTTCTTTTTTTAATTTTTTTTATCCTAAATTCAGTTTGCGTATTTATTGAAAAATTAAGCGAAAAAGATTACTACAACTATCAACTAACTGATCTAGTTATTTATTAAAAAAAATTGTCTAATTGTATAAAGAGTAGCAATCAAGCTGCATTCAAACTATTAAAAAAGTTATTGGAAATCAACAAGTTCACAAACATCTTAATATATAATCATGTATTGTATTTAAGAAGACTCAAAACTTTAATGTATTCGAAATCTTTCTGCTTGTGCTTTGTTTGTAAACTTTAAGACAAAAGAATTTCGAAATAAATTTCCTTAACCCAAATAGCATTTAGGCACAAAGTCTCTAAATAACAACAAAATTGGTATTATTAAAAATATACAATTTCTTATTGAATTGTAAAATAAACCTAGAATACGTCGTTTTTATTCATATGTAGTTTGTGTTTAGACAGCAGCAGATCTTTTAAAATAAAATAATTTTTTTGTGGTTGATAGAGGAGCTTTTGGAATCCCATGGCTGTCGAAGTTGTTAGATACCATTTTTTCTTAAGTCTTAAAACATTCCTCAGTTTTATCATTTACTTCTTCATCCAAGTCTAGCCTTGACCTCAATTTGCCTCCCGAATGATGCTATGGAATGATGTTTCATCCATGCTCACATATCCGCCTAAAAAATCGAGGATATCACGAAAGAACAGGGGGTTACCGTGTAACACGATTCGAAAGAAATTATTTTCGAAACACAATGCTTTAAGCATACAAATTCGGGCAGTTTTATTTTCGAATCGAGATACGCTGAACAAAAGTAAACACAACCATTTTTCGATCTGTCTAAAAATAGGGACTCCTGACAATGATGGCCTAACCAACCATCGGAATTAGTTCCCACAAACATTTTTTGGCTTTTATCAATAAATTGTCTACATAAATAAATAAATGTAATAGACTGGGATTAAGTGCGAATAATTTATTTTTGGAAAAATAATTTATTTAACAACATATTGAACAGTGATGTAAATGAGGTTTTTTTATAAACTCAGCAATTTCTAAATTACTGGACTGATTTTGACGAAATTTGAAACATCAGTAGAAGAGAAGTTAGGCATTTAGAGCAATGTCTAAGGACGTATCTATCTATCTAGCACAGTGGGTTCTACAGTGGGAGAAAGTTGGCAGCTTCGGCTATGTAAAACCTTTGGGTCCGTAAGGGATAACAAATTTAATGGGTAATCGTAAAAACAATCTATGAAATCGAGTATAACGCACGCACGAGAAGTGTAGACTTAATGGATTTTTATATAGGTCGTAATGACCTCAAAATCAAAACCCAGGACATGGCAACCAGAATTTTTTACCGTTTCCTTGGCATGACGATAACAAACGCGTTTGAGTTATACTAAAGAAATAACTGTAATAAACATGTGAATATAGAATTACAAGGTTTGAATTTCGCTTTCGCCGAAAGACGTTCGGTTAGTTGCCCGCCAGTAATAGAAGAACCAACTAGTTGCACTCATTTTATGTGACAGCGGGTAAGGGTATTTTGCGCGCATAGAGAAAGGAACCTAAGGGTAACAAATATGGTTAAAAAAATAAGGTAAAAAATAATATTTAAATCTTTAAAAAAGTTCTCCTGAACAAAATCATTTTTACCCTTAGGTCCCTTTCCCTATGCGCGCAAAATACCCTTAGGTCCCTTTCTCTATGCTCTGTCACTTATGAAAAAAACGGTTTACCCAGTAGCTGGTATTAAATTTGAAAAGAATTATCATTTTTCTCATAGGAGTTCAAGAAAAATCCTCCAAACTTTGTAAAAAATCGCACATACAAACATTTTATATAAAAAGTAAAAAACTTTTTAAGAGAATACAATAAGGATATGGGCACATATTAAACAGTTTTAATTCTTTTGAAACCGACTTTCAACTCGAATAATTTTTGTACTCTTAGGAAAATCTGATTCAAGATTTTGAACTCCCAAAACTTCAGGTATATTGAACACCAAATCTTAATAGCGCAAGCTTGCACTTCATAGCGTAATTGGCATGCAAATTAAAAAAAAACGTAAACAAATTAATTGAAGCATTCACCTTTTTGTTCTTATTCCATCTTCATTCGTTTTAACATTTGTACCCAATTCGTTGTTCTACGAAATAGGCACCAAACTTGGGGGATGAATCCATTGCCCTCTAAATTTTAATTTCACCACTTCTAATGCTACTTAATGAATGCCAAAGTTTGAAGCACATTTTCGCCACTTTTCAATTTTTTCTCATATTTTTCGGCCTCCTCAAGGAATTGCAAAAAAAATGGATAAGGATTGGCAGAACTTTCAGTTTCGCATCGTTTAATGTATATCTCATTAATGTGCTACATATGGGTATAACACACGACAGGTGTAAATGACGGAATCTTAAACGTAAATTTGTCAAAATACAGGTTTTTCGTGGAGCACACTCGCAAAAATATATGAAAATTACTAAACTACTGCGTAATTTTTTACCATTTTACACCTTAAAGCAAAAGCGCACCAAAAAATAATTTTTTGCGAAAATGTTATGAATATTTAAAAAATCATGCAAAAAAGTGTATATTGCTTTTAATGGCTTCAGATCTCTTCTCTTTATTAGCTGAGAACGCGAGGGTTTTATCTAAAAACATTTCACTGAAGCATATCGCGAAAACTATTCTTTAAAAAAGCTTTACCTTGGATCTGTAGCGCACCAAAATATTATAAGGGTTAACGATTTGATGGACCAAATAAGAATTGTATATCTTAAAAAGACTTATTATTGATATTTGAATTTGATAAAGACTAACATTTTGTCAAATTTCGCGAAAATCGCGATGAAAAATAATTGCATTATTTCGTGTTAAGCCATGTATAAAAAAGTTCGAATATTCTGAACCAAGGACCGTCACGTCATTCAAATTAACAGTTCCATTTGACCTAATTAATAATATGATTGATCTCGAATTTTGGCCGATAAATACGTTTGTACGAGAATACAAAATCAACAGTAACTCAATAAAAAATAAAATAGTTAACCTTCCCGTTACAAATAATACAATTTCAAAAAACTGAGTAAGTCTTCCGATAACCATTTAGATATAATTTACCAAAATGTTCGTGGATTAAATACTAAATTATCTAAGCTATTTGCCGACAGCTATAATTTTGATTACCATATTATCATCTTAACTGAAACCTGACTAAAGGATAATGCCTTTAACAGGGAAATATTGTGCAACAAATATAACATTTATAGAAAATAAAAAAGGTGGCGGAGTTCTCATAGCAGTTTCAAATCTTTTATCATCCGAATTATATTCTTCTGGTGACGATATTGAATATGTAGCTGTTAAAATTAAACTAAATAATAAACACATTTTTATAAGCTGTTCTTACATTCCTCCGTTTTCTGAACAATCCGTTTATGATAACCAATTTGAAGCTATCAAGTATATCGTTAAATCGGCCAATGTAATGGACTATATATTTGCCTTCGGGGATTTTAATATTCCGTTTATTTTATGGAGTTGTCCACGTGATACCCCAAACTTAATGCCTTTGAACTCTAACGAATTTTTAAACAAAGTTATGGATTTATATCTTTTTCAACTAGATAATGTTTTCAATGTCAATAATAAATTGTTCGATTTAATAGACAGATTTGGATCCTTTAACAATAAAAGTTAGGAGGGATTGTCATCCACTGAATATCTTAGATTTTTACGCCAATATTAAAAACCTTAATTTGTATGTATCGGGTTTTTCAAGAGGCACTGTACAAAAGTACAGGGACAGCAGACGACGCCATATGTTGGGATGGAGAGCTGGTTTGGAAAAAAGGAATTTGACGATAAGTCTCTGATGTAGATAACAAATCAAGCTTTTGTTTCGTTTGCTCAGTAAGATACAAACCCAGCGACCAATGTGCATATAAATAGAAATAAAAACAAGAAATTTAGAAATTTTGGACAAATTGAAGAGAAGGATTTTATTTTTACCTTTGCTGTTGAGTGGTTTCACAAGTTTCCATGTCATGATGGAAAGATATACGAGCCAACAACGAGTCGAAAATTATTAAAATTTACTACCGAAATTCGGAGTTAGTGGCCTCTACGTTAAGAGCGCGAATCATCTTTAGCGATGAGGCTCGTTTCTGACTGAATGGCTTCATGATCGAAAATTATTAATGTTAACTACCGACCCACTTGAAAAAAATAAATTTTCAAAAAAATAAGCCACTGGTTATTGAGTATTAGGCTATGTAAAACTTCTCTAACTAATGCATATGCTGTTCGGAGCAGGAGTGAAAACGTAGGTCCCTTTCAATGAGCCTAAAAATAGAATCGAATGCAGCTCATTGTCTGAGAGAAGTACCCCTTGTTCCAATTGGAATGTTGTCGGGGAATTATATATATTATATATAACTGATATGTATCGCTAAAAAAAAAATACAGGGACAGCAAATGACGCCGTATTTCTTGCTGCTCTTTTGAATAAGGTTTGCCATTTCATGATGGAAAGATATACTAGCCAACAACGTGTCGAAAATTATTAAAGTAACGTAAAAAGTGCGAATCATCTTTAACGATGAGGCTATTTCTGGCTTCGTCAATAAACGTTATATGCGTTATTGGTCAGGCAGCAATCCACACGTACTTCTTGCGTTTGGTGTGGTTTATATGCCGGCGGCGTCATTGGGCAGTGTTGATCAAGACTGGCACTTTACTGTGAATGGGAATCGTAACCGTTAAATGATAACCGAATATTTTTGGCATCAGATGATATGGACTTGGAGGACATGTGGTTCAAACAGGACGTCGCCACAAGTAACACAGCGAATGTCACAATCAATTTATTAAAAACCAAGTTTGGAGAACGTGTTATCTTATGAAATTGTCCAATCGATTGGCCGCCTCGGATGTGCGATTTGACGCTGTGAAATTGCAGCAGTATCGGCCAATTTATTTTTGGCATCAGATGATATGGACTTGGAGGACATGTGGTTCAAACAGGACGTCGCCACAAGTAACACAAGAAATGTCACAATCAATTTATTAAAAACCAAGTTTGGAGAACGTGTTATCTTATGAAATTGTCCAGTCGATTGGCCGCCTCGGATGTGCGATTTGACGCTATGAAATTGCAGCAGTATCGGCCAATTTATGCTTGAAAACCGTCGAAAATTTTGATCAACGTCTGGACTTCTGCAAGCGTGGTGGCCATGCAAAAGAAATCGAGTTCCATACATAATGTCATCAAACTTGCTTTTATAGGAATAAAGAATTTCATTGATATCCAAAACCGTTTTTGTTTTATTAAAAAAAAAAACTTGTAGCGCTCTTATTGAAAAACCTTTTATGTATGAAATATTTTGTTTACTCTGTCAGATGGATTTTACAATAATATCGTTATAAAAAATTCATTCAAGTGATACACACAACCGACAGAAAATTGAAACAAAAAACTGCTGCTGGTGGCAAAAATAATATCAAATTTATTTTGTTTTGTTTCGTTTTCAGTTAGTAAAAGTTTAGTTGTTAAATCGTTAAGTTGTGTTTTTGTTTTCCCTGTTGTTACTTTTAGTGCCGCTCAAAAAGTTGTCATAGAGACACTAAATTAACAAAAAAAAACTTAATTATTTAAATGAAAGTACATACACATACTATGTACGTATGAACGTACTTGCAATCATGTACTAATATTTATTTTTATCTTCGATAATGTAAATTTAAAAGTTGTGGCAGTATCAAAAGAAATATAATAGAGATATTTTAAAAACTAAGAAAACAATCTCCAAAATATTAAAATCTATATTTAATGCCAAAAAGTACGTTTCAGTTATTTAAAATCTGGAATTGATGATTTATAAAGTTGTCTGATACGGAATAATTTGAATTTTTTTGAAACAATAAAAAAAAACAAATGATGGCCCAAGGAATTCAAACTGTTAATGGTCTCTTGAATAATGAGACAGAGGTAAAGCATTTTTAAATCTTGTCTACAGTTCGTTGATTATTCTCATATAAAGTGTATAAAAAGTTAATTTTTCTACATTTTCAAAAAACATTGAACAATGAACTACATAATACAATACTAGAAGATATCATTGAAACATTTCGGAAATACATACTACAAAACTAAATTACACAATAAATTTGAAAATAATAAAGAAAATCAAAACCCAACTACATATTTGAGTTTATTCGTTTGTATACATATATAAACTGTTTAATTGCAAAGTTTTCATTAAGATTTGAAAAAATACACCATATTTATTAACATCAATTGTGACACAACTCAAAATTTGTCAGATTTAAATAATACTCAATCAATCTTGAATTAAAGATATTCGATATTTAAAAGTCCTATTAAAGATATTCGATATTTAAAAGTCCTATTACATTCGATGCAACAAAACAGAAACCCTTTTTTACGGTTATTTCGTCGGTTAAATTTAATTTAATACCAGATGTATTTCCTACCCCTAAATGTATGTCTGACAGTGGAGTTTCTTTTTTTTTAACCCCAATAACAGTTACTGTAATCAATTCAATACTAAAAAATAGTATTTTCTCAAAATGGCAAAGTTACCCCCTTTTCAAACTACGCTCATTGACAAAGAAGGGCTTGGAACTCCACATTTCGCAGACCTAATGCTACACGACGATAAATATTCTCTTTATATGGGGGTGGAGGATACCCTGCTCCGATTCTGCCCTTTTTTACCAAACTACCCATATGTAATGTTTGAAGACTCTAGTTTTGACAGTTTTTAAGATACTTTAACACATATACATAGTTTTTAAAGCAATATTGATTAGGCCATACCTTTCACTGTAGCTCAGTTAACGATGATTACCAAGTTTTTGGTTTAAAGTGGATGATATGTACACTAGGGTAACAATTTTTTGTATGAAAGAAAATGTTTTTTCGAATTTTATAACTTTTTCAACGGAATATTATGACACTAGGTCTAAAAGTATAGTTCTGAAAATTTGAGCCAAATCGGAAAACGTTCTATGGGTACGCATCGGCTCCAAAGTTTAAGAGCCCATTTGTATGGGGAAAATTGGGCTATTTTTTTATTTTTCAGAAATTTCAACCAAAAATAAACAATTTTTACAAGAAAAAATAATGGAATATTAAAGAAAACTAACAGCTTTATTTTAAGTATTCGAAAACAAAAATCCATGAAGTAGTTTTGGAGCTATTAAATTTTTTATGGTTTTAACATAATGGCGCTACGTGCCATAATAAGAAACATTACATAATTGTTTTCAAGAAAAAGTTATATTATCTAAGTATATCAATAAAAAATGTTCGCGTCTGTTTGGTGTATGCTGTTTGTTATGAAGGATCTCCGAAACTACGGACCGATTTTTCTGAAATTTTGACAGTATGGTAAGGTATGACCGGTGGTTTAAATAGGCTAGATTTTTTTTTTGAAATCTCAAGTGGGCGTCACCCCTCCCATATAACTCATATATTAAAAATGACAAATATAGGCGACCGCGAGGCCCGATTTTTCTGAAATTTTGACAGTATGACCGGTGGTTAAAATAGGCAATGTTTTTTCTGAAATCTTAAGTGACAAAATTTGATGGCCGAGTGGACCGATTTTTCTGAAATTATGATAGTATGTTAAGGTATAACCGGTGGGTAAAATAGGCCAGGTTCATTTTTTAAAATCTCAAGTAGGCGTGACCCTTCCTATATAAGTCAAATATTAAAAATGACAAGTATAGATGATCGAACTGACCGATTTTTCTAAAATTTGGACAGTATGTTAAGGTGTGAGCGATGGTAAAAATAGGCGAAGTTTTTTTTTAAATCTCAAGTGGGCGTGACCCCTCCCATATAAGTCAAATATTAAAAATGACAAATATGGATGACCGATTTTCAGAAATTTTGACTGTATGCTAAGGTGTGACCGGTGTATAAAATTGGCCAGGTTTTTTTTCTAAATTTCAAGTAGGCGTGACTGTTCCCATATAAGTCAAATATTAAAAATTACAAATATGGATGATAAGATCAAAATGATTTAACCAAATTAATTAAAGTTTTAAATGTGTTTATACTATATGATAGTTTTTCGCTTTTCAAATTTTTTGAAAATGGACCATGGAGGACCTGGGAATCGAAAAATGGGGATAAAATTCCATTTTTCTTTAAAATTGCATACTTGAGAACGGTTGGACGGATGAAGACATTTTTCTTTTCTAGATCTTTTTTTAGTCAAAGTTGGGATTCTACCATGCCCACTGTTAAGCCCTCTTTTTTGATTTATCTAAAATCGGAAAACGGCAGGGATATTGGTAATATGATTGGTGTCTGATAATAGTTCGACTAACGATTGTTTAAAGATTTTTCATGATTATTTAATGATTGTTTGACACTTGTTTGATGGTTGATTGACTGATGACTGTTTGAAGATTTTTCATGATTGTTTGATAAATGTTTCACGATTAACTGGAGATTTTATGACGGTAGTTTGATGATTTTTGATGTTTAATACAGCAATAAGTAAAAACCTTTTACTATCAACCCGGGTCAAAGCAGCTAGTGCGTTATAAAAAAGGTATTGGAAATTCCAATACCTTCCAATTCCAATACCTTCCAATTCCAATATCTTCCAATTTGGAATGTGCTTAATGTTTAAAAACGAAAAGTGGTGAAATTTTTCATTAATCTCAGTGGCTCATGCATCAAATGTATTTTCACAGCTTTAATCTTGACGTCTATTTAATTAAGATATAGAATAGAGTGGTTCGAAAAAAAAGTTGAGTCAGTCACCCCCTAGGATTAAAGACAATGTAAAAATAATTCTAAAAAATTTTTTTTTATTTTTTTACCACGCCTACAAATACCGCCCTTTTGTATTTTGTTAACTGTGTCGCCATCTTTAGTCCGATCATAACACTTTATACATCGATGTTCAGGGCTCTGTATGGACTGCATTTCTCTCTTGGATAGTTTTTTACAACATCGTCAATTTCTGGTCATAACTTTGTAAAATTCGAGTCGTACCCACTCTAATCAAATGGAGTAAAAATCTAGTTTTTAAAAGTTATGACTATAAATTGACGTGGTAGTACAAAACTATCAAAGAGAGAAATGTAGCTCTTACAGAGCTGCGAACATCGACATACAAAATGTTATGATCGGATTTAAAATGGCGACACAGTGAACAAAATACTAAAAGGGCGGTATTTGTAGGCGTGGTAAAAAAATAAAAAAATATTTTTTGTAATTGTTTTAACATTATCTTTAATCCTAGGGGGTGACTGACATAACTTTTTTTTGTATGGAAGACGAACCGCTCTTTTTGAGTTATACCACTATCCATGTGAACGATATAAAAATGGTTCAATTGCAAAAATTTAGTCAAAATTAGAAAAAAAAATATAAATTATCTATGTATGTATAAATATTTATGTGAAATATACAGTAAAATCAAGCTACTAAAAGATTTATGTACAATATAAACGCGGATAATAAACAGACAAAAGATCACGCATTAGTCATACACAAAATTGATGAAGTCTTTCAAATCTTAAAATTTTATTTTAATTCAAATAAAAGTTAGGCTTGCGGATGAATTTCGTAGTAAGCAAAAAATAATTTGTGAGAGCATCAAGTTTTCTTTGTTTGTATTTCACAAATTGAAACATCAGCGCAATAAATCACGTTTATAATTTTTTATATACGAGTATTTGCATAATTTTTAAAATTAAAATTATTTATTATAATCGATATGTAATTACTTATTAATGCAGTAATTATTCAATTTAAGAAAATTTTATATAAGAAAATGTAGCTGTTGAGAAACAAGTATGAAAGTATAAAAGTCTGTTAATCTCTACTATATGATACCCTACGCAACAGAAAAGGATTATTAACAAATTCTAAAGCTTTGAGAGTCCTGTGTATTCCAAATTTTGTTACCATACGAATATTTTTGTGAGATATACTGCTAGAACTGGCTCTAGCATTAAACTTATAACTTCTTCAGATTAACAAAATGTTTTCCTTCAATGCAGACCTTTATTTAAAATCAAATAAGTTTGTAGCGGTAAAAGCCCAAAATCTCTATTCCGGGAAAGTGGTCCGGACATCGTTAAATCTACTCAGCAAGCGATTCTGAGCAGATTTAACAAACCCAGTATAACTTTCCACTAATAATGGTGAAGGGTATAAATATTTATCCTTGCCAAATTTCATTATCCTCGCTTCTTAATTGCGAACTCTACTCTGATTACTAGTTTTATGTGGACAACCGAATAAAAATAAAGATTCCTTTTTTATGTAATTTTTAGGGGTTTATAAAAAAAGTATCTGAAGTTTTGGAATGCTAAAAATGACAGTCGTAAAAGAGATTTGTACATTTCTTATTAAAAGTTACCAAAGCTCTAGGGGAAGAACTTTAAATTATAAATGACAAATTTTATGCAGAATCCCACAATCATATAAAAATACAACTTATGTAGTTCCCAAACCCATAAAAATAGATTAAACCATTTCACAATATCTGCAGCATCCACTTGAATACGGCACAGAAAAAAAAACAAATGCAAAATTTTAATAAAAATTTGTAATCATAACTTTAACAAGTAAGAGTGTTATATTCGGCTGTGCCGAATCTTGTATACCCACCATCAAGTTGTACGAGAGTGCAGCTAATTGAAAATGTTGAACAAATGTGGTATTGTTGGTAATATATTTGTACTAAATTCGGTTGCAGTGGTATAGTTACTATAGTTCAACATTTAAAAGTATCTAAGTGGTTTCCCAAGTATTTACCTTGGACAAAATGCTGTTCTATAACCGAATATAGTTTTAAATTAATAAGCTATTTCGTTGTGCCATAAACATGTTGATAGCAACACGGCAGGTTCATATATTTTGTTAGGAGTTCCTAATGCATCTACCGTGTATAAAGTTTGGACCTAACATTGATTGATAGCTATCTAATTTCGTAGATGCAATCTTAATATGTAACACCAAATCTTTTTGATTGTAGATATAAAAAGGGGATGTTATATATATAAGAACTACAGCCAAATGTTGACCGATTGTTACAAAATTTAATATACTGGCTGGTATTAGTATAAAGTTTTTTTTTGTGCAAAATTTAGTGGCCATAGCTGAGATAGTTTATAACTTAATAGCTATTAACTGGCGCTTGTGGCATTTTAGTGGTTACCGGGAACGGTTTTTATATGAAAGCTATGGTCAAAAATTGACCGATTCCTATAAAATTTGACATACTGACTGAAAGTTGTATAAAACTTCTCTGTTCTAAATTTAGTAGTCATAGATTTTACAATTTTATTCAATTTATTAGCATAAATGTGCTTCCCGGGGCAGGGTCTAACTAAATGTGAACCGATTACCCATTTTCAGCACACAATTTCTATAACATATCGAAAATACTTTTGCTAAATTTTGTCTCTCTAGCTCTTGTAGTTAAGCAACTATCGCGCTTTTCTCTAACGGAATGACGGACATAAACCGTGTTTTCTTTTTGTATTTTTGTGTTTCCGTAAGTTTTTTATACAGGAGCTATGGTCAAATAGTAACCGATTGCAACAAAATTTTGCACCCTGGCTGGCATTTACATAAGACTTCCTTTTGTAAAATTTTGTTACTGTAACCCTTTTTTTAGACGCTAACGCGCTTTTATCTGACGGAAAGACGGACATAAACCCCCTTTTCTTTTTGTATTTTTGTGTTTCCGTAAGTTTTTTATATGGGAGCTATGGTCAAATGGTGACCGATTGTGACAAAATTTTGCACACTCGTTGGCATTGACATAAGACCACCTCGTACTAAATTAAGTGGTTATATCTGTTATAGTTTTAGATTTATTGGCATTTGGCTGTTTCCGTAAGTTTTTTGTATGGGAGCTATGACTTAATGTGAACCGATTTTGATGAAATTTTACATGATGCCTAGGGCTTATGCAAAACTTCTATATACCAAATTTTATCATCATAGCTATTAAAGTTTGTTATTTATTAGCGTAGTCGAGGTTATACGGGAGTTATGGTCAAATGTTAACCGATTTTGCCCAATTTCAATACCAAAATTTTCTCATAGATGAAGAATGGTTTTACTAAGTTTCAGTGAGCTAGCTCCTTTCGTTTAAGCGTTATCGTGATTTCAACAGACAGACATCGCTCAATCGTCTTAGAATTTCATAAGGATTCAGAATATATATCGTTTTTGATTTTTGAGCCAATATTAAGGAAATTACAAACGAAATGACAATCTCAATATACCCCCCATTCTTTTTGATGGTGGGTATAAAAAATAAACATTTGAAATTTTGCTAAATAGTTTAAATCTATACATAAGATTGTTTGCTATTATCTTTCGAAATTTGAGAAAACAAACAAAAGTAAATGATAGAAAATGGCTTTATTGCTTTTTAAAAAATCTTAGGTCACTTTTTCTATGCACGCAAAATACCCTTAGGTCTCTTTCTCTATGCGCTGTCACATATGTACATTAGGGTTATAACTTTCTGCAATTTTTGCGAATATCAAATTCTTCATCGCAAAGCCACAATAAGAAAATATCTCCTCAATATAAAAAATTACCATTTAACAAAAAAATGTTTACTTTTTCCTAATAATTTCATAAAGGGCCGAAAAATCGCGATATTTAAGGAGCTTTAGAAAATGCAATTGGGATGAAGAAAGTTTGTGCAAAAAAAGTTATAACCCTAATGTACATGGATATTCATTAGGGTGACAATTTTTTGTATGAAGGAAAATGATTTTTCTAATTTTATAACTTTTTCTACGGAATATTGTGACACTAAAAGTAACCGACCTGAGAAAAACGTACCATTTTCCAACATGAAAAAAACTAAGTAAATTTGATTATATTTAAACTGAACTATTTACTAGTAATAACAAGTCATTAAATGATAACTCATGTCTAACTTTGGAATTTCTTTATTTATAACAATTTTTGGTGCATATCCTTAGGCGCGTTTTCGGGGGAAAACTGCAATAATTTTTAAACTACCTCATGGATTTTCGTCCGCTGTGTTAGTTCTCTTTAATATTCTATTATTTTTTCTTGTAGAAATTATTTATTTTTGGTCTAAATTTCCCATTGTTCCCCATACAAATGGGCTCCAACACTTTGGACCCGATGCGCGCCCATAGAACGTTGACCGATTTGGCTCAAATTTTCAGATCTAAACTTTTAGACCTAGTGTCACAATATTCCGTAGAAAAACATTTTAAATCAAAGAAAGAACATTTTCCTGTCACCCTAATATACATATATAAAAAAAGTGTACATTTTGATGTCACCACTAACCAAAAGGGTTAGTTTACGTGAAGTTTGAAAGAAATCGGCCCAGTTTTTCCGGATTTTTACCTAACCCCAAAGGCTAGGTAAAACTTATAAAACTATTCTAATATTTAAAAAAAAATGTGGCGTACATTCTATATAGTCTGAAGAAAAGTATTCACGATTTCTTTTATTACAGTTTAACAAGCAAATCGTTAGCCTATATTCAATACAGCCTATGAACCAATTTTTATACCCTTCACCACCATAGGTGCAAAGGTTATTATAAGTTTGTGCGGTTGTATGTAACGCATAGAAATATTTGTCTAAGATCCACTTTTTTATATACCAATAGGATTAGAATCACTTTCTGAGTCGATTTAGCAACGTCAGTCCGTCCGTCCGCCTGGCTAGACGGCTGGAAGGACCCCCATGTAAACCATGTAATCTGAGTACATGTCGCAATTCTAAAGATAATTTTGATGTAATTTGGCACAGATAATTGTTTTGGTAGTGGGACTATCGACCTATTGAAATTCGTCAAAATCGGTCCATTATTTATGGTACCTCCCATAGGTCCCACTTCCCGGAATTGAAATTTTGGCCACAAATGTCAATATTTTTTCATGAAATTTAAAACAACTGCTTATGTAAACTTAAATCACTGTACCAAATTTCGTTGAAATCGGTCCACATTTGACCATAGCTCCCATACAAACTCTTCTGCCAAAACGCACTAAATGAGACAAAAATCTCTAAAACGCTCATAAATCTGAAGATAATGAGAATTTTGAGTTTATTTTTTGCATACATATTTTTTGTAAAAACAGCAATTAATTAGCCAAATTTCGGTCCACATTTGACCCCAGCTGTCATATAAATCCAAATGGCGGAAACAGCTTAATTATATAAGTTTAGAGAAAATGTTTGTATGATGGCAAAGTTGAGCAAATATTTGTCTATTGAGGCAGCTTATGGCTTAATATTTTGAAAAACATGTTGCAAAGAATTTTATCAAATCGTGACAACTGATTTAAATAAACTTTAATACACACATACATATATACAATCATATTTTTTACAAGTTGACGTTTTTTGAGTTATGCCATTATTCATGTTAATGATCGATATTACACTTTTAGGCTAACCAAAGACAAATTTTAAAGTTGATTTTATATAAAATCGAATTTATTTTAAAGTCAACTTTTTTAATTTTTCGTACCATAAAAATTTTATAAATACCCCAGTAAAAAATAGAATCATCCAAAGAGTAATCTTGGAGCGCTCCTTTGTGAGTAATGGATTACTCCATAAAACTCCGAATCTCATTGGATTTTTAACACAGCATGTCCGCAGACACGAGCTTCTTATGGAGTACTCCCTTTGATCTTGAAAATGACGACAGAGGGTTTACTCGTTTTTGTCTCCTAAAAGAACATAATGGGAGTAATAGTTTTTGTCTCCTAAAGGATAATAAAAGGATTCATATAAAATACAAATTTGGTTATTTTTTTACAAAAACAAGTAAATATTGATTTATTTTTTTTTTATTTTTTTCAAAAATGTTATTATTGGTTTTATATTGGATTCCGCCAAATTGAATGTTTTCTCATATTCCGGCTATGTTGGATACGTGTCTTTAGTGCTTCTGCACGAAAATTAACGAAAAGACAACGCGTAATATATTATTTAAAACATGAAATTACAAATTTAACTATTACCGAAACAAAATTTTTTTTCATCCCAATTTAGTTTGAGAAAAATATTTTATGTTATGTTAAAGAAAAAAAACGAACTGATGCATCCCTCGTTGATCCATTTGAAGCATTAAGCGAGGCGGAAACAACAAAACAAAATAGTTTCGATAGCTCGCTTATTACTCCAAATGGATGAACAAGTCATTACCCCTCTGTTGCTCGATTATGGATTAATCCATATATTTTTTACTGGGATTTTTAAACAATTACATTTAAAGCTTTCTTCAAGGAATGAAAATAGCAAAAAATTCAAAAAATTCTAAAAACAAATTATTAACAACCACCCTAACCACAGAAAATTTAAAGTCAATTTAAACCCATAAAATCGACTTTATTTTGAAAATCGTACAATAAGACACATATTTAAGTACTTTTTAAAACTTTATTTTAAAGGTGTTTTCTGTTTGTTAGTTTTTTGTTTTGAAAACCTTAGAAAAAAAATTCATTAGATTCATTTTTAAGGTAATTTCGCTTGCATTAATTGGGATTTTGTGACAATTGTTGTTTTCTATTATTACTGAACAAAAAATCTATTTTATGTTAAAAGTTGATAATCTTTTGAGCAATTGTTTAATCATGTAATGAAAAAATTCATAAATCTAAATAAAGTAAATTTTATCGGTTTAAAATCGAATCTAAATGTTTTGTGGTTAGAAAAATTAAATTCAATAGAATTTAATTAAAACACTCCCAATTGACCACTTATGTATTTTGAAACAATATATAATAATTATATAAATAAATGTCCCAGCAAAAACTTTATTTATAGATAAAGTTTATATATGGGCAAAAATCAAACAGTTTTTATTCGTTTGAAACCGACTTTCAACTCGAATAATTTTTGTACCCTTAGGAGTTCGGAAAATCTAATTACAGATCTTGAACCATAGATAAAACACATAGATTGAGAACATATGTTCTACTAAGGCACCAAAAAAAATGTGGTGAATAAATTAACTAAGGTGGTGAACTCACATACAGGTACTGTGAATTCAACATAGTCATTTTGACAACTGTCAAATGAAAATGTAAACAAACAAAAATTATTTGTAATTGAAAAGGGTAAGTAAAGAAATTTTGTTTGTTTTTTTTTTTAATAATATTAAATAAATATATAACGGTATGTGATGGACATTTTTCGTTTTCAAATCGATCGATTTCAGACATATTTTTTAGCTAATTTTTGGTTATTTCCCCCAAATTTCCTTTTTAAAATGTGAAATTTTGAAAATTTCCTATATAAATGGGAAATTATAAAAATTTTCTGTAAAAATGGGAAATTTTGAAAATTTCACCTAAAAAAGGGAAATTTTGAAAATTTCCCATAAAAAAGGGAAATTTTGAAAATTTCCCATAAAAATGGAAAATTTTGAAAATTTCACCTAATAACGGGAAATTTTCAAAATTTCCCTTTTTTTATGGGAAATTTTCAAAATTTCCCTTTTCTATGGAAAATTTTGAAAATTTCCCATTTTTATGGGAAATTTTCAAAATTTCCCTTTTTTATGGTAAATTTTCCTGTTTTATGGGAAATTTTCAACATTTCCCTTTTTTATGGGATATTATCAAAATATGACTTTTTTATGAGAAATTTTCAAAATTTCCCTTTTTTATGGTAAATTTTCCTGTTTTATGGGAAATTTTCAAAATTTCCCTTTTTTATGGGAAATTATCAAAATTGGACTTTTTTATGAGAAATTTTCGAAATTTCCCTTTTTATGGAAAATTTTGAAAATTTATCATTTTTATGGAAAATTTTCAAAATTTCCCTTTTTTATGGGAAATTTTCAAAATTTCCCTTTTTTAGGTGAAATTTTCAAAATTTCCCATTTTTACAGAAAATTTTTATAATTTCCCATTTATATAGGAAATTTTCAAAATTTCACATTTTAAAAAGGAATATTCAAAATTTCCCCTTTTTACAAGAAATTTTTAAAATTTCCCATTTTTATGGGAAAATTTCAAATACTACGTTTTTATGGGAAATTTTCAAAATTTTCATTTTTATTGAAAATTTTTAAAATTTACCATTATTATGGGAAATATTTAAATTCTGTATTGATTTTTTCATTTTTGCGTTTTTTATTTGACAAATATTTTTGACAAAAAAAATTTAAATCAGAATAACAATTATTTCTGTTTAAAATAAATAAAAATCAGATCTTGACAAATATTTTTGCCAAAAAAAATATTTGTCAGACCTTGACAAATATTTTTGACAAATAAAATAAAAATCAATTTTTGACAAATATTTTTGCCAAAAAAAATATTTGTCAGAATTTGACAAATATATTTGACAAAAAAAAAAATAAAAATCGTAAAATAAAAATTATTTTTGAGAAAAATAATAAAAATCAAAAATTTAAAAAGCATGTCATTTTCTGAAAATATAGTGGAAAACATGCAAAATGATGTTTTCAAATTAGTTCTGCGATATTTCCATATGATTGCTTTTTTTCTTTGAAAATTCAAGAATAATTATTATTTTCGGTCCCTGGTTTATTTTATAAACAAATAATTTATTGACATTTTATTGTTGAGTTTCTTTTTCTTGTGGGGAATTAAAAATCATTCAAACCAGTGTTGCATTTCTAGTGCAAATTCAAAAATAAAAATTTAAAAATCAACAATACCAAGCAACTCTGCTTTAGTATGTGGTGGATATTTTAGTATGCACTAATACCACTTAAACATAATTTTACCAATACAGTAATACTTATTACAATATGGCGCCTCTAAAATATACCATGACGTCTCTTAAATGTACTTGACAGTTGCGTCCTCAGTCTATGTTGTTAGTTTATGTCTTGAACTCGCAAAAACTTCTTTATACTGAACACAATGGGTCTCATGCATAAAAACGAGTAAAAGCTCTGAGTTGAAGCAGGTGAGCAATTGCTCATGAAGTCGAGTTCTATCAAACAGCAACAGCTTTTGCTCAATTTCGTATGCATAAAAAAGAGTTCAAACCAATTGCAATTACTTGAGCAAAGGGAGTTCAAACGTGTAATTGTTATTGAAGTGTAAGCATGCCTTCAAGTGAAAGTGAAGTATAACTAAATAATAATAGAAAATGACGACATTTCATTGCAACTCGGTAATTCGTAAGATACGTGAGTCATGAACTGAACCAGGCCAGGATATGTCAACGCTTGTAAAAAGTTCTTTTCCATCACAAGTTGGCTACACATTAATAGAGTGGAAGCCTTTTCTACAAATATATTTATCGCTTTGATTTGAGGGTTTTTTAATTTTTATATGCGTACAATCGATCACTCCAATTGCAAATGGAAAGCAATAATTTGCTTGCTTCGGGTATATTATCCACTCCAGGAATCCAGTATCGGCACAAAATCTTAAAAACAGTTTAATTTTATCATAGTTGCTGAGGGCACCACCACGTGTTTTTTCTGACTCCTTCAAAAAGTAATTAGCCAACCAGCAGATGCTACTATCATCAAACCTATGTATTTATCATTTTATTATTAATTAAATAATAAAAAAAAATAATAATTACGAATACAAACCTGTACAATTTTTTATCCTCACTTGCTAATTTTTTTACGCTGTTGATAACATTTTGTATTTCTTTGCGGTACAAAATATTCAGCCATGATTCCTTTTTAGTGGACTCGAGTCAACTATAAGGCATGATTAACAAAGTGTGAGCAAGAGCTCACAAAAGAGAGCAAAAGCTTGTTTTTATGCATATGAAATGAGCACATGCATCTAACTTCTTCTACATCTAACTTAGTTCAAACCGAGAAAGACGAGTTCAAACGTAAGCAGTAAGTAAAAGCAAATTCATCAAATTTTATTATGCATACGACAAGCACCTTTTACTCAAAAAAAACGAGTCAGAGCTCAAGCTCACGTTTTATGCATAAGGCCCAATATATTTGTTGGGCAAATTTGCGCTTCTAAGCGTAATTGGCATGCAAATTAAAAAAAAAAAAGGTAAACAAATCGGTTGAAGCATTCAAGTTTTTCTTCATATTTCGTCTTCTTCTGCATTCGTTTTAACATTTCGACCCAAGTCGTTGTTCTACGAAATAAACACCACACTTAGGGGATAAATCCACTTCCCTCTAAATTTTAATTTTATCACTTCTTTGTTAATGGATGCCAAAATTTGAAGCTCGTTTTCGCTTTTTTCGATAACGATTTGTAGATCTTTCAATTTCGCATCGTTTGATATATATCTCGTTAATGTGCTCTATATAGGTATAACATAAGACAGGTGTAAATGAGGAGTTTTTGAGCGTAAATTTTTCAAAATACCGGTTTTTCATGGAGCACACTCGCAAACCGAGTTTTTTGCCATTTAGCACCTAAAAGTAAAAGCGCACCAAAAAATCATTGTTTGCTAAAATTTTATGAAGATTTTGATAATCGTGCAAAAAAGTGCATATTGGTTTAAATGGTTTTAGAATGCAAACTGAGACAAAATCACACAAGGCATGAAAGCGATGCCATTTATAACCGATTTGCATCAAAAGTTTGTCAAAAATCTCTTTATTAACTGAGAACGCGAAGGTTTTATCGAAAAACATTTCAATGAAGCACATCGCGAATTTAGCTCAAAATTGATCACTAATGGTCTTAAAAATATTATTAAAAAAAGCTTTACCTTAGATCTGAAGCGCACCAAAATATTAAAATTATTAACGATTTGACGGGCCAAATAAGAATTTTATATTTTAAAAAGATATGCACCTTTTAAAAATAATATTTAAATAAAAAATTCTTTTAAATTAAATTTGTCCATAAGTCAAGGCAACAGAATTTCACTAAGACTTCACATTTTGTCAAATTTCGCGAAAATCGCGGTTAAAAAAATTAAAAAAAAATTGTTAAAAAATATTTTTTTCACTTGCATAATTGCATTATTTCTTCGTGTTAAGGCATATATAAATTACCATAATACCATGAAATGACAGAACACCTGAAAATATATAAGTTGTATCAAAGTCAACATATAACTAATAAAAATAAAATAGTTTTTAATTTTTTCAGAAATTTTTGTTTTAACCGTCATAACTTCTGCGCGCATTGCGTAAAATCATTAACGCGAACGGATTTTATATCCACTAAGCTTCCTTAATAGAAAAATTTTTTGTTGATTTTTTTAATTCCGAAAATTAAAACTATTTGATTTTTATCCATATACATTTATTTCATATTCTTAGATACTGGAAGCGTTATGTATAACCAAAAATTAGCATTAAGTTAGCATACAGTTTAACTATAATATACTATAAACTACTGATGACAAACTGCTAAACACTTGTTAGCAAGTTGCCAAATACTTGCTATCTTCTGTCAAACAGCTGTTTATTGTAAATTTTTTGAAAACAAAGGAAAAATATAAATTGAATTGTGCTTTAAATTAAAAAAATAAAAACTTGTGGAATAGGGCATGTATATTGTTCCAGGCATCCTTCTTTTTCCTATTTGTGTTTGTGTCTATTCTGGCATCTTCTATAACGTCCAATTTGTCGAGAGCGATCTGAGAAAGCAAATCCTAAAAAGACATTTGATTTTATTTAATATTGTCAATAATAACATTAATAACTTACCTTTTCCTCCTGTTGCCAATTCACCGATCTTTTTGTTAATTTTTCCATTTTTTTTATTTTAAACAAATTTTTTTAATTTGTTCTTGTTTTTTAATATAGAGGGAAAAAACATATTATCAAATGTCAAAATCAGGGTTGATACAAGAAAAGACAGTTGTTTTAGTAGTGGCATCATTAATTTTCAGAGTTGATTTTTTTAAAGTTAGCAGACAGTTATAAATCGTTATAAATAAACATTATGCCAAGAAGCTGCTAAGGCAAATCTGTATTCTAGTTGGCAGCTACTTGGCTACAGTTTATGAACAGTTTCTAACTTTTGGTTATACATAGCGCCGTGGATCAATACCAAATTTTTACGAAAAATATTTTTGTGGCTATTCTAATCCGTTACAACCCTGTTTTGCGGTGAAATGTTTTTTTTTTTTAATTAACTTATTTTTTTAAATTAACTTTTATCAGATAAAAGTTCAAGTCTGCCAGACGGCAGACTACCATTGTTAAATAGACTCAGGGACTGATTCTAAGTCTATGCGTATACATACATATGTACTTAAAAGTAGACCTAAGACTAATATTTCTATGAGTTACATGCATCAGCACTAATTTATACATAATATCCTTTCCACCTATGCACAGCAGTAAATTACGGCCAAAACCCATACAGTTGTTTTTAATTGTTTAATAAATTTTAACGTCAGATTAGAGCGAACATTTCAAAACATGCAATTAAAAATTTTTACCACACTGCATTGTCTATTAAGGCTAAAAAAATTCCTCAAAGTTTAAATATTTATCCTTAATAAAATTAATTAAACCCATAAAAAAAACAAGTAAGAAAGTGCTATAGTCGGTCAAGCCCGACCATACGATACCCTTCACCACTAATGTCAAAGGTGTTCTTTTTCCTATATAAAGACAAATATTTGCTAAATTTTGCCATCATACAAACATATTCTCAAAACTTATACATTTAAGCTGTTTCCGTCATTTGGACTTATATGAGAGCTAGGGTCAAATGTGGACCGATTATCCCGAAATTTGGTAAATTTATTACAGTTATTACAAAAATTATGTTTGCAAAAAATAAACTTAAAATTCTGATTGTCTTCGGATTTAAATAGGAGCGTTTTAGTGAATTTTGTCTCATTTAGTGCGTTTTGACAGACAAGTTTGTATGCGAGCTATGGTCAAATGTGGACCGATTTCAACGAAACTTGGGACAGTAATTTAAGTTTACATAAGCAGTATCTATCAATAATATTAATACGCAAGCACCCATTTATTATCCCCTTTTACGCTTTAATTATACACTCATTTCTGGAAAATTTTATACCATTTGAAAGGTATTTTTCCGTAGATCAGACGAATCTATATTTTATTAAAATCGGTTCAGTTTTAAAAAATCGGTTTGGTATTTAAAAATCATACTAACACAATAAAGAAAACTTACATGCATATGAAATTCACTATTAAGAATCAAACAAGAAATTGTAAGCAAACATGTTTTCTTTTGTTTTTATTATTTTTGGTGAGTGATCAGAATAAAAGAGTATATTTGTGGGGAGATAGTGGTAAACAAAGACAAAAATAAAGAGTATTTTATTACAATTAAATAAATGTTTTTGTTTTGTTAAATAATAGCAACAAAAATTATTGGTATTGTTTTTATTATTTGTGGTGAGGGAGTGAAAGACAAAATTAATATTTTGGAAGATTTGACAAAAAAAGTGCTTAAAATGTAAACCTTTCAAATTTGAATTATTTGAAGTTAAATTTTAATGGAATTTTGTTTTTTGGGTTGGTTTATTGGGATAAAATCTTCGAGTAATTGAGGAATAAATATTGTGTTAAAAAATAAATAATATTGCAGGGAAGGACACGCATGAGATCATTAAGAGCTATTTTACAATGCCAATTTTTTTAAGAGTCACAGTAGTAAAGAGTTGGAAAAGAACATTGTGACTTATAGCCAAAAAGGATGTTACCGATTAAAAAAACAGTCTTTTGAAAGAAAGTTTATAATAATTACAGATTATTATCAAGAAAAGGAATTAAATGATCGGTCTGAATCAAATGTAAATTCAAAACTGATTAATGTTTAGAAAATGCTATAATATCAGGAAGTATATATATATATAAGGCAAATCTTGCATTGCGACTGGAATGGTTTTAAATTGTAAGCTTCTACAGATTCCAAGTACTTCGTGGTTCTCGCGGTTAATTATGCAGTAAAATGATAATAAATTTTAAACATTAGGATCTTTGTTAAAAAGATAAATAAGACCTTGATTTCTCCATCATTTTTGTCAGTCTGTTAGTAACGCTTACAAGTTTATCTGTTCATCACTTCATAGAGCATTTTGACATCGGTAACGCAAGATGTTTTGATAAGAGCTACCAAGTCTAACACTTTTTCTTTCTCATTTACTTCTGAAGATGCAAAAACGGTTTATTATGGAATATCTTGAATCAGTAAACTCTTCGAGAGCTACACAATTTTGAATTATAGTTTTGCCAATTTGGCCAATTCGACGCTCTGTTGTATGGAGTGACATAGAAATCAATGAGATCAATTTCTCCACATATCCGTTTAGCCCGAGCATTTTTAAAAACTTGCTACATCGACACTGTCATTTTTGACTTAAAGCTCTGATTGTATGAGTTTTCTTTTTATAGAGAAGTAGCACACAGGCAAATACTGCCTATACAATTGCATATGGAGTATATACGAATTATTTGGAAAGGGGATTGTAGAAAAGAGAAAGGTATATCTATTTTTAGAACAGTGAAGTTGCGCCATTTGTTGTTATTTAGACGCATTTTTTTTATTTTACAGCCAATTTTATTTATTTTTCGTAGACGGCGTGTTATTGCTGTAGTCTTACTGCCGACGGAAGATGCTGTGGTAATTAATAATTTTAATTCTGTTATCATTGACTCCCAGTGGAGCATAGGGCCTTAAATTTAATAGAAATTAATAATTACAGAAATTGTTGCTGCCGAGACCGGGGATCGAACTCAGGCTCAATGTGATATTACGTGCTAACCAACTAAGCCACAGCACGGGAAATTTGTATTCACAATGAACTAGATGACGGTCGATTGTGTCGACCGCAGGATACGCTAGTTTCTTTAAAATTTCATTAAAAAATAATGATTTTTGTGGTCAATATATCAATTCCGGGTGGGACATATGGGAGGTACCATAAATAATGGACCGATTTTGACGAATTTCAATAGCCATGGTCCCATTATCAAAAAAATGATCTGTGCCAAATTTCATCAAATTATCTTTAGAATTGCGACCTGTAGTTTAATTACAAAATTTACATGGGGGTCCAGCCAGCCAGACGGAGGGACGGACATCGCTAAATCGACTCAGAAAGTGATTCTAAGCCTATTGGTATACTAAAAGATGGGTCTAAGACAAATATTTCTAAGCGTTACATACATCAGCACAAACTTATAATACCCTTTCCATATGGTGGGGTATAAATAGAAAATAAGTGTAAAAATTAACTTTCTTTTTTTTTATTAAAAAGTTTTTTTACCCATGAACCTATGCTTCATAAAAAATTCTAGCACTTGTTTTTCTGATTTTATGCTAAGGCATAAAATCAGAAATCTTATTGAGAGGTAAGAGAATAGCAATATTTCGAATAGTTCGCGAGATATAGATATACGAATCAATACATGTTTTCTTTAAAATTATACTAAAATTCTACAGTCGCAAACTTTCAAAAATTAACAATAAAAAAAACCTTAGCTAATAATTCAAAGCCCAGATTGGAAAATTTATTTACTATAATAAGCTTTCAGATTTTCGAGGTCTCGATGGGTTCAAGATTTTAGTGCTGCACTGTGTCATACTAGTAAAGACAAAATTGACATTAACATTGAAAGTTTGACCAATAAAGATACATACATATAATTTAAGAAATATTGAATTATGATATTTTCTTAAGTTGCAATGTAACACTAATACTAATTAAACAAAATTTAAATAATTACTTAGCAGCAGACTTTTCACTTTTCATATACTGTAGACATGTACAAAAATACAACTTAATATAACCTTGAAAATATTACTTATATTTACCACTTTATAAATATTTCATTACTACATATCACAGTTATAGATATTTTTTTAAAACATGTCATTTTAAAATAATAGATAATTTCTCATGTCTTACTATCGAAGAAATCAATAAAGTAAACTAAGAGACATAAGGGTGCCTCCGAAAAAATGTCTTCCCATTCATAGAAAATTCGTTTTGTTTCAATCTGTAATGCAGAGGATTTCGCTATTCAAAATTCAGGAAATGTCGACATACATATGTGCATTAGAGTGTCCCAATAAATATATTTTCAAAAAAATTGTTTAACAGCATGGTACTACGAACTAAATGGACTTTCCAACGAGATGCATAACTTTAAAATCTGTTGAAAACTTTTCTAACTATTAAGGGTTTTCCAAAATATTTTACATCCTTGAAGATTCTCCTGAGCATATGCTATAAAAATGTATTATTTAAAAAAAATTTATTAAGTTTGACTTTTTTACTTTTTTTAAAACCTCGAGATATTTAAATGTCTATTTTAGTTACCATGGGCTAACGTTAAGCCACTTTTGCATATTGCAAAAAAAAAAAAAACATTTTTTTCATACCGCTTTCAAAACCCCATTTTTTGGTTTTTCAATAGTTTGTTAAACGAATTCGAATAAAGTAAAAAAAAAGTTCCGTAGTGTTAGTAAGAACCCCTACAGATTAATACAAAGAAAAAATTATATCGATATCTCTAACGGCTTAGCCGTACCTGCGAATTAAAATCAAATTATTTCGACAAAAACCCAGTTTTTCACCAAAATTATACAAAAAGCACGTTAATTGTTATATATTAGTAGTTTTTTTAAGAAGAAATTATGATTGCTTCAATAGGCTGAAATATATATTAGAAACTTGGTTGAAATCGGACGTCATTAAACCTTTTGTTACCAGGGTCAAATGTAATATTTTTAAATTATATTTTTTTTTTCAAAAAAGTACTAGAAATTACATGTTTTCATTGTTATATTTCAATGGAAATTCAAAAGATCGTTCAAAGGCGCCTTTAAATACATTTTTATATAAATTAACCCTTGTGTGCCCATACTTAGCCCATTAGTACGCAAGGGTAAATTTCCTGATATCCGATCTGAATTAAACATTGTATTTTGAATATCGGGGTCAGATGTAAAAAATTTGGGGAGTACGTCTTTCTGTATTACAAAGTTTTATTTTCTTCATACAAAGGTGGTACCCTCTAATGTACATAAATAAGTGAGATTGCTTGTTAGAAGCATTGAAACCTGATAAATATTTTTTATCTTATTTTAAAATCTGTTTTTTTCTCTAAAATCGATAAAATATTTGATTGAAAATTGTTCAATAAATTTAAAAAGACATTTTCAAAGTCAGGTTGAGCAATATTTATGAATGACTTAAAATTTAGTTATTAAACCAGATATTTAATCTCTTATAAATTATCTATTGAATTGGCAACTAAGTAATTGCGGATTTCACTAATAGATGAATTTGATTAAATTTTTAGGTTTGATGACATAATCTATGACACCCCTGAATCAGGGGTGTCATAGAAACCAAGTCAGTTTTTAAATTTCTTGGTTTTGAAAACCAATACTGTTTATATTTGGTGTCATGAGACCAAGTCGGTTTTGTAATTATTGGTTTTAAATCAAACAAAATGTTCGAATCAATTGTTTATTATTTCATTTGACATTTTTTTGAAACATCAAAAATCAAATAAAACGAATAAAATAAAAATTATTAAAGAAAATTATTTGAAGAAAAACTTTCAGTTTTTTGCGATGTTTGTGGTATAGGTATAAATAAAACGCTGCTATTTGGACAAATGAAGCTTGTATACCGCAACATCATGAAATGACCGAATTGCGGACTGAAAAAAATTTAATCTACCTACACCAAGAAACAAATCACAGCCAATCAAAGGACGATTGTCACTTACATGCGATATTCATTAAATTGCAAACAAATATGTTGATATGCATTTGCTTCGCCAGTACCTCCACACAAAGAATATTCTAGCCTTACAATGTTCCCCCATTTTGATATTTTTTATGTTTGTCCATACGGTTTATTGATTCCAAAGATAAAATACAAAAAGTACCAAAACTTGTTTTTATCTTATTACATGATAAAAAGCTATGTAAACTTTTCAACCATCTCTTTTTATTTGAAAGTATTTATTTTTTCTCTTTTTCTCCCCTTTTTTCGAAAAGTACTTACCACTTGTACTGTTATTTTATTATTTTTTTTATTATTTTTGTAACTGATCCAAACTCGATTTCAATTTTGGTTCTATTGTTTTTAGTTTGGGTATTATAGCGTTATCGAATTTTCCCTTTTTTATCCCCACAGGGCCAAATTTTCAAAAATCTGTTCTTAGTGGATCTTTAATTCAAAAAAGGCATTAGTTGGCCAGTAACGCCTTTGTTTTAAATTGATAGACCAATTTTGAAATGAAATCTGTTAACTATAAGTTGCTTGGTTTATTTCCAATACTAAACCAATAATATTATTTTCTGTGACACATAAAACCAATGGAAAATGTAGCTCAAACATTAATATTGGAATTCATGACACCAATTTAAATTTTTGTCGTTTTCAAGCCCAATTCCAATGAAATTGGTTTCTATGATTGCCTTTAGTCTACTTTTACACGAATCAAGTCTCAAGGCAAGTGTAAGTCGCAAGTCTTGAGTTTTTAGGAGAGAGAGGTAAAGGGAATAGAACGGGGAACAAACCTGTACGTTTTCTTCAGTTTTGCTTTTAACCTTTTTCGCTATCATACAAATGCATGGCTAAAATGTAATATTTTGACATTTCCTTTCATTATTTTTTTCTCCGCGTAGTGATGAGAATAAGCATGAAATAAAAATACATTTTAAAAATAGTTTAAAAGAAATTTTACTTTTGCATATATAAAATTTAAAGTTTTATTTAATTTTTTAATTTTTAAATATAACAAAATAAGCACACTTTGCCGAAAAAAAAATTACAATCAAAATGAAATGTCAAAAATGCAGAAACTTGAAAAAATTGACTTCAAGTATAAAATTTGTGTGTAAAAGCGAATGCAAGTTTAAAAGAAAATTGAGCAAAACCTGAAGTGCTAGACTTGATTCGTGTAAAAGTATACTTACAATTGTACATATGAACTGAGTAAAAAGTTTACTTTTAGAACCCTGAAGAAGTTGCGCTATTTCTTGTTATTTTATTAATTTTTCATCGACGACCGCGACCGGGGATCGAACTCAGGCTAAAAATGATATGTTAAGTTTCGTAGTCTGCGTGCTAACCCTCTTAGCTACAGCACGCACTATCTATGAGCGTTAAATAATATTTCAAAAACAACGCTATAGGAGTAACCGTTATATCATTTAACTGTGCAAAATAGCGTTACAATATGACGAATTTCAATCCATTAAATGCTTGATTTTGAATGGATATGCTGTCTGTTATTGTATTTTGAAACAGTAAGTTTTAAAGCATAAGGGCGAATTTAATTCGACTAGTTTTTTAATCGCGCAGACGACAAATCGTTTTTGGTCTTCCAAGCTGGTCAAAAAAGACTCACTTTGGTGATTTTTCAAAAAAGATCTTCTAAATGCTGACTGGGTTTAAGCAACTCGGCTATGTATGAAAACTTGATATATTGGTTCCTCATAAACTTAAAGAAAATCATTTAATGATATCTGCGATTTGTTAAAGAAACGTAATGAAAATGATCCATTTTTGAAGCGATTGATAACTAGTGATGAAAAAGGGGTTGTTTACAATAACGTCAATCGGAAAAGTTCGTCGTGGTTAAAGCCAGCTAAAACAGCGCAAAAGAAACTAATATTATCAGTTTGTTAGGAATACAAAGGAACTGTCCACCTTGAACTTTTACCACCTAACCGAACGATCAATTCAGATGTCTACATTGAACAACTTACAAAATTGAAAAATGTAGTTTAGATAAGCGGCCCGAATTGATAAATCAAAAAGGTGTCGTATTCCATCATGACTATGCAAGGCCACACACATCTTTAGTGTTTTGCCACATCTACCATAAAGTCGTGACCTTGCATCATCTGATTACTTTTTATTCGATCTTTGCGTAACTCCATGAATGGTAAAAATTTCAACACTGATGATGTCAAATCCTTCCTGGTTCAGTTTTTTTCTGATAAAAATCAGAAGTTTTATGAACGTGTAATTATGAAGTTGCCGGAAAGATGGCAAAAGGTCATTGCTCAAAATGAGCTATACATTGCAGGATAATGTTATTACGTTCCATGAAAAAATTCTGTTTTATTTTCTAAAAAAACTCCGCAATTACTTAAATAATTGCCATCCAAATAATGAATAAATAAAAAAAATTAAACAATTTTTTCTTTTTTTGAATTATTATTAAACAAATTTTAACCTCCCTATTAATATCTTTAAATGTACAGAGCGCACCTTCATGTGTTGCTTTATTTTAATAGAAATGTTTTTAAATATGTATTATAATAATGTTTTCTTAAATCTTTCGAGAAATGAGAACGCAACACACACACACATTTTAGTGAACTATTTTAAAATCGGTTTAAGTTAAAAAAATTCCCAATTCTATGATTCATGTCATATTATGCATCAAATACTTGTCTTCATTTGCCCACTATTATTACGTATTTTGATTTCTTTTTGTACAGCCCCCGCCTGACCAAAGAACACGACATCAAATTATTCTTCAAATATTTTTCTCACATTTCTTGTGAAACTTATTCAAAAATGGATCGTTAAAGTACTATTAGAGTTCAGCCGTCATTTGTTTGTAGCAGCAAATACTTTGATCTCAAACGTTTGTTTGTTTGTAATTAATTTTCAAATAGATAACGGCACAAGCGCTTTTTTTTGTGGAACAAAAATAAAATAATTGGAATTCGATGTCATGATTAGGGAGGGATGCAACATCGTTCTTAAAAACATCGATGTTTCGAAATACACAGTGCAGCACTAAAATCTTGAACCAATTGAGACCCTCAAAATCTGATAGCCTATGATGGTAGAAGAAAAACCCTAGCTGGGTTTTCAATTATTAGCTAAGGTTTTTTTTTAATTCATTTTTGAAATTTTCGACTGGGAGGTGGATTTCAGTACAATTTTCAAAAAACATGTACTGATTCTTAAGTCTATATCTCGCGAACTATTCGAAATATTGCATTTCTCTCTTCAGCAAATTTTTACCTCTCGATTAGGTCTAAAAATGTTGCCTTGAGATAAAATCAGAAAAACAACAACATCTTACTCAAAATAGTAAAACTGCCAAAAAACGTAAAATTTCGTCATATATTTTTATTGTTGATGGGAAATATAAGGACACTTCAAATGTTTTAAAATAGATACTTAAAAATATTGATGATTTGTTTTCTAAATATACATGTATTGAACATTAGTCGTCGCTTTCGGAGCTAGTTTCATCATCTGAACACATGTTTATGACCATTTCGCTAGTCTTATTTTCAGCTTCCAACACTTTTCCATATCAACTTTTTGGATATTAGAATGAATTAGTTAAGCGCTAAATTAATAACATTAAGCCTTCTGAGAATCAAAATCAATCGCAAACTGTGCTTGATTTCAGAATTTTTGGTATTGATCTTATATAAAAATTTTGTAAAAAATTTATCCAAACTAGGATTGATTTCAGAATTTTTCGGATTAATTTTATCTGAACCCGAAAAAGCAACTCCAAAATTTGAATCAAAATCAGTAAATCCAAAATTTTGATCATATCAAAAATTTGTCCTATGACTTCAACCTAAAAAGGTTCAAGTCAAAATAACTTCATTTGGAATTACACGCATAATGTTGTTGTTGATGTTTTTTTGATTTTATCTCAAGGCAAAATTTTTAGACCTAAGCGAGAGGTAAAAATTTTCTGAAGAGAGAAAAGCAATATTTAGAATAGTTCACAAGATATAGACTTAAGAATCAGTACACGTTTTTTGAAAATTGTACTAAAATCCACCTCCCAGTCGAAAACTTAAAAAATTAATTAAAAAAAACCTTAGCTAATAATTGAAAACCCAGCTAGGGTTTTTCTTCTACCATCATAGGCTATCAGATTTTGGGGGTCTCAATTGGTTCAAGATTATGAAGTTGAAAAATGCGCTACTGTGATATCGATGTTTCCATCAAAAACATCGATGTTAAAAAACATCGGTAATAAGAACGATACATCGATGTTTTTCCGATGTTTTAATGTTCACATCAACAAATGATAAGGTAAAATCATATTAACATATAAATGAAATTCAAGATTTATTTATAAAAATTTTATTTATTTTCCAATAATTTTGATATAGAATTAAGGAAAATAAGTTTTGATAATCTAGTTCCCAGAAGTATATTTCCCTCCTGGGTAATGATGACTCCAGCTTCTAAAAACATATGTTCGCTGGTCATAGAAGTGGCAAAGTTGGGAAGCATTGCAATCGTTGAAAGTTTAGGAAACAAAGATTTCATATCCTCCCAAATCTGGATGGCGTCACTTTTTACTAGTGTAACAGGGGATGAGAGGTACATCTGCACTTCAGTTTCTCTAATAGTTTCTTTAACAGCTTTAGATGATTTCTTTTTCATATTTTTTGTGTCAGCTGTTTGCGATATGTACTACCTTCATCATCATCGGATGAGTCATTATTGGGTAATGTAGATGAGCGTGAAGTATTATACTCCCGTACATATTTGTTCAGATAACTGATTAATGGTCCCTTGGCAACAGAATTTTTGAAATGCATAAACTTAAAATACAAAAAAAAGCAAAAATAAATAAAAATCTTGCATGAACGATGTCGATGCATCGTCTCCCAAAGCATCAATGTTAATATCGATGTTTATAAACGATAAGTCGATGTTTTTGAAATATCGATGTATCGTATGCTTATCTCATAGAGCTCTAGTATTTCAATAAGGAATTTCTTGAGCTAATAAAATATTTTCAAAATAACTAACTGTATGTGACCATAAAATATTTTTTTTTAAATCTTTCGATATGCTTGAACTTTAAAAACATGTACTTACTTACTTAAATGGCCTGTAATTACAACCTGTTTAGGTCAAAGGCCGAGCATATTTTAGAATTCCAAGCACCTCTATCTTGTGCACATATTCTCCAATTTCTTATACTAAGTTTCAAAAGATTTTCGTCTACTTGGTCTTTCCATCGAAGTTTTGGACGCCCTCTTCTACGCGTTCCCTCTGGATCATTATCGAAGACTTTTCTTGCCGGAGTATTTTCATCCATTCGCACAACATGTCCTAGCCAACGCAGACGCTGTTGCTTAATGCGTTTTACTATGTCTATGTCAGCGTATAACTCATACAGCTCATGGTTCATTCGATGTCGATACTCATTGTTGACGCAGACTGGTCCAAAGATTCTTCGTAGAATTTTCCTCTCAAATACTCCAAGGATAGCTTCATCTGTCTGTGCAAGTGCCAATGATTCAGCACCATACAATAACACGGATAGTATGAGCGTTTTATAGAGCGTGATTTTAGTTCTTATAGAGAGGACTTTATTTCTTAGCTGTTTGCTTAGTCCAAAATAGCATCGATTGGCAAGTATGATTCTACGTTTGATTTCGAAGCTTATATCGTTGTTGATGTTCACAGCGGTACCAAGGTATACAAATTCTTTTACAACCTCGAAGCTATAGTTCTCAACGGACACATGTGATCCGATTCTAGTGGTCTGTCTGCCTGTAGAAACCATCAGTTTTGTTTTTGATTCATTTACAGCTAGACCTATTTTGTTTGATTCCTTCTCGATATTGGAAAAGGCGGCAGTTACCTCGCGTAGAGTGCGTCCTATAATATCAATGTCATCGGCAAACGCGAGTAGCATATGTTTTCTATTGAAAATTGTTCCTGTTGTATTAACCGCTGCATCTCGCAAGATTTTCTCTAACACAATATTGAAGAGGTCACAAGATAAACTGTCACCTTGCCTGAATCCCCGTTTAGTTATGAAGGACTCTGATAGGTTCTTACCTATCTTAACAGATGATGTTGTATTAGTTAGTGTCATCCTGCATAACTTTAACACCTTCTTCCGTATCGGGCTGTCAAAAGCAGCTTTGTAGTCAACAAAGAGATGATACGTGTCGATTTGTTTCTCCTGGGTCTTCTCTAGGATTTGACGTAGAGTAAAGATCTGGTCAGTGGTTGATTTACCTGGTCTAAAACCACATTGGTATGTCCCAATAATTTCGTTTACTTTGGGCTTTAGCCTTTCACACAGTATGGTCGATAAAGTCTTATATGCAATTGAGAGGAGGCTTATCCCTCTATAATTTGCACATACAGTTTTATCTCCTTTTTTGTGGACTGGACAAAGGACACTGAGATTCCAATCGTCCGGCATGCGTTCTTCTGACCATATGTATTCTAGGAGCCGGGACATATACTTTATTAGCTCATCACCTCCAGCCTTAAAAAGCTCTGCTGGCAAACCATCGGCACCAGCAGCTTTATTATTTTTTAATCGCGCTATTGCAGTCCTAACCTCGTTCAGGTTGGGTGGTGGACATATAACGCCGTCATCGTTGATTTGTTCAGGCGTGTCATCTTGGTCGCTTTCATTTGCAACCAACAACTTGCAAAAGTGCTCCTTCCACAGTTTCAATACGCTTTCTGTATCTGTGACCAGATTTCCTTGGTCGTCCTTACAGGAAAGGATACAGTTGCTATAACCATCCGTCTGATGCTTAATTTTTTGGTAAAATTTACGGATTTCATTTTGTGTCCTATACAACAACTCAATCTCCTCAAACACACGTCTCTCCATATCTTTCATTTTTTTGCGGAATAGTCGATTTTCTTCCCTCTTGTTGACTGCAGAGTTGGCCTGTAGGCCGCATTTTTCTCAGCAGTGGCGTTGCGGTGTGGAAATCTGGTGCTGCTCACGACCATATTGCGAGCAGCCGCAAAGGAGATTAATCTCATACCATTGTCAGTGGTTACGCTGTGTAAACTAAATTTACCAACAGTAGGCTCAAAACAACTTTCATGCCCTAACTTTGCGTTAAAATCACCCAGTATTATCTTAACGTCGTGATTAGGGCAGCTATCGTAAACTTCCTCAAGTTGTTCATAAAAGGCTTCCTTTACACGTACCAATTTTTTTTTATAAAATTTTCCAATTAAAAATATAAGATCAAGTTTGTTGTTGTTTGTTTGGTTGCTTTCAATTTTTATAAATATGTCTACCATAGACTACCACATAGAGTGCTATCATATGTTTTACTAAGCAACAAAAAAATAGCAAAAAAAAATGTATAATGACATTTCTTATATGTAGATGACGTCTCTTAAATGTACCTTGTCATCTCTAAAATGCACTTTGACAGTTCGTCCTCAGTCTAGTTGTGGTTTATGATGTCTACTTTCACACCAGTCAGGTTTGGCTCATGAAGTTTTGAGTTTGTATGAGAAAAAGCTGACAGATTTAAAATTGATAGTCTATTTTTACATTAGTCAGGTTTGGCGTTTCAAGTCTTGAGTTTGTATAAGAAAAAGCTGACAGAATTGAAATTAATACAAACCTGACCGTACTATCAAGTTTACAAATATTTTGAAAATTTATATGAAATTTAAGAAAAAAAAAATGAAAACTGATAAAGAAAATGTTCGTGTATGAACGCGAATGCAGGTTCAAAGGAAATTTGAAGAAAAACTAATCAAGTAAACCTGATGTGTCAGAAATCGGATGGCTCGTAGACAGAATCGAACACTTAATCTGCTCGTTGACACTCACTTTCCATGTAACAGGATATTAGATCCAGTTTTAAGCATACCGACTACGGTACTTTCGGATGTAAGACCGAACATCTTGATAGATGGGATTGTCACTATGGAGAAAATAACATGGGCCGTGAATAAGTGCATGCCGTTACAAATTGGCCGGCCCGTATGGCATCATCCTTTCTATGCTTCATAATTCCACCGACTATCTTTATACCAATAGCAGGGAAGGCAAGTTACTCAAAACCAAAAGATTTTAGGCCAATCAGCCTGTCGTCTTTTCTTCTGAAGATACTCTATCTAACCTCTAATTAAGGAACTTGTTAGAAACGCATATCATAAGTAACGCTCAGCATGATAACCTAAGGGTAAATCTGTTGAGAGTGCACTTCATGATGTGATTGGTTTTATCGAAAAAGGGTTAGATTTTAAGGATTATACATTGGCATCATAGGGGGGTGTTATCCCTATTACTTTGGCTATTGGCATCAACGTTATTCTTAAAAGATTTGACCAACTAGGTAGGATGATCGACGACTACGCTGACGACGTACATATATAGTTATACTGGTATCAGTTAGATACCTAAATACAAACAATGAAATTATGGAATCAGCACTAAGAGACCTCTCCTCCTGGACCAGAGACAAAGGACTAGGAGTCAACCCTTACCTAACCCTGTACTTCCTAGTTAGTTTTATTCACTAGGAAGTACAAGGTTGCAATTTCAAACTCCTAGTACTTAATGGTGAAGAGTTAGGGCTATTATCAGAAGCTAAATTCCTAGGCATCATCTTAGATAGGAAGCTATCTTGAAAAAAGAACACGCTTGAAATAATGAAAAAAGGAACTTAACGCTTACTACTTTTGCAGGAACTTAGTTGGCAAGAGCTGGGGCTAAAATCCAAAGGTAGTGTACTGGATCTACACGACCAGTAAGACAAGTTCTAACGTACGGGTGCGCAGTATGGTGGGAAGCGGTAAACAAGGTCGCCTTTCTTAGTCTTTTGAGCATAGTTCAAAAATGTGCTTGCAGGGGCATCACTGGTGCCTTAAGAAGCACTTCTCAGGCTGCCTTAGACGTAATGATGTCTCTATTCCCTTTGGATCTATTCATAAAGGGAGCAGCAACTAGATGTCTATTAAGGCTGAATGAGTCAGATATACTTAGACACAGGTAGACAGGACACACCAGCATACTTCGAGTCAGGTCACCTATATCTGACAACATAGTCAAGGAACTTTTGTTTAGTTCCGTACCAGAGGTCGTTATTCCAGATAGAGCCAGATGGAAAATCTCTTTTCAGACGCCCCTAAAACGGATATCGGCACCGGTGTTGGTAATTTCCTAAAGGAGCAGAGTATTAGGAAATCATTCAGGCTTAGGCTTAAATGCAGTGTCTTTCATGCATAAATTTTTGGTATTTTGAAAGCTGTTGAGCTCATTTCTTACAACATTCCTAAGAAAGTGACATGATTATCTATGTCGACAGTCAGGCTACACTAAAGTCCCTGGAAGGAAGTAGTATCACCTCAAAATTAGTCAACCCGTGTAGATTAGCTACCATTAGCTTATTAGCGAAGTATAAAGAAAGAATTTGCTGGACATCGAAGGCGATGAAATTGAAGACGAAATCGCAAGACAGGGCCCGAGTCAGGAACTGACGCTAGCAGTGACTGAAATATATATCACCTTTTCATGGGCATCTAGTCTTGGATCTGTGAGGAAACAGCAAAGAACTGGCTACTTACGCAATATCTAGAACCTTATGGCCCGCTTTAAATATATCTTGCTGGGTCTTAACAGAACCAGTCTTAGAAAAAGCATAGGTATTCTAACTGGCCACTGCGCCCTAAATTCTAAGCTAAATAAGTGAGATGGGATTCGTCCGAAACGGTCGAGCACATCCTCTGCCACTGTCCTATGCTCCAAAACCAGAGACTTAAATTTCTAGGTAACAGATGTAGGTTTTATAATGGGACTCAGATGGCTTAGATAGGGGTCTTTCTCTCTTAGCTACCACTCCTCTTCTCTGCTACTCCCTCACTTTCTCTCTAACACTATATACATCTTTATCCTTTTTTCTTATCTTTTTCCCTTTCCTGCTATCTCCCTCTTCTTTTAGGAAGGTTCACAATAGCCTCCTAGTCTAGATGCCATTCATCTGGCATCACCTTTCCAAGCTTACCTACCTAAATCTGATGTGTGTAAAACAGCATTATCAGATTCCATGACATCGAAGTTAGCGAAATAATGCTTTTAAGGAATTTGGTCAACCAACTCGAATTTTAAACATATTTAAAAGAAAAAATCGTATAGTTAAGTCCAAACATATAGCGTACTAATTTTTTTTTAGTTCCCAATTTTTATTATAATAGTTCCGGAGCATAAAAATATTGTTATTGCCCATGACTGTTTTAAAGCATTAAAATTTCATTATTTTCACTTCTTATCTTTTTAGATGAAAGCTATGGATGCAAATAGATATGCCACAAAGAAAACAATTGCCCAGGGAATGTTGGATATTGCGTTGCTTACAGCAAATGCATCACAACTCAAATACATTCTACAAGTGGGAGAACAGCACCAATTCTATAAGTTAATGTTAATACTAATCAGTCTGTCAATAGTATTGCAGGTGTGTATAATTTAAAAGACAATCAAGGTATAACGATTTGAATACCTATAATTTCTATTAACCCTTTAACGACCATGGAAACAAAAATTTACAAGATTACATTGAATTTTTAATATGTATGTATATGTATCTATAAGGGTCGTTTAAGGATTAATTATATACGTTATTTGTCCGTTATATTCCTGTTTTTTTTTTGGGTTCCATTATAAAACTATAGATCCTGTCTGGTTTGCTAAGTTTATCCCTGAGTCTAATGCGAGATTGTCGTATGCACTTGCCGGAATTTCATCAATCGGCCAATTTTATAAATCACATTCGAACCGGTTTTGCATTTTTTGTAACCATGATTAATTTATTTATATCGGCATTTGATTCTCGTATACCACCACCACAAGGAGACTTTTTGAGTGGATTAAATTGAAAAATAGAAATTATTGCCTATTTGAAAATATTTAAATTTAAATAAATAATTTTTTAAGCATAATTTATAAAATTTCTACACCACGAATTTAAATTAAATTTTCTTTTTCTTCTTTATGGTTTAGCTGATGGTTGGTATATTCTTTGTTATAATTGGAAGTCTGAATATCAATCGTAAACAGGATCAAACGGCCGCAATAATATTAAATGATATAATTTTGGTTGTTATATTTGTCATATCGGTAATAAATGTGATTATATCCGGCTTTGGCATCGAATACTCATCTCAACCCCTACGTCTAATGGATCATCCGAAAAAAGATCTTTAAAAGCAAAATTTATTCATTCATATATAGTTAATAAGTCAAATAAATATATAAAGCAAATATTTTATAAATCTGTGTTTTATTTCTCTTAGATCTGTGCTGGTGTACTTTTAATGATACAATCAGTTGTCGGCATACATAAGGGCAAAACGGAGCGCAAAATTGCCGATGTCTTAAATCATTTTATAGATGGTTTCATATTTGTTTCAGTATTTTGCGATGTTATAAAAATGAATTTTGGTTTAGATCCAGCCATAGCTGTTACAGAAAATTATGTTGAAGGTCGGAAAAATGAATAATTTATATTAATAAATCTTCAATTTATGTTTTTTTTTTCAATAAATAGATTACAATACAAAAATTGCTTTTTCTTCAACTATCTTTTCTTGATATCATAAAATGATGAATAAATTAATAAAAATAAATAGAGATTTGTACTTGTTAATATAACATAGAGCGTTAGTATTTGATTAGAACTTTGCTTTCCAAAGCAGTAGCACATTCTCTAGACTTTGAGTCAACCAATCTAAAGTCTACCAATCTTGTTCCACTCTACCTGCATAAGTCTCTATAGCTCATTGCAATTAGATGGAGGGGAAAGATTGACCTTGTAACTTTATTACACAATTTTTTAATTGGATCAAACATAGTATGGGGCCCCATGACCTGGGCCTTTTTACCGTGTACAAAACACTAAGAAATCAGTAGATTGTATTAATAATACAAAATTACCACCTCCAGCAGGATAATGTCCTTAAGCCTTCTGAAAAATACTACGAACTGAAAATTTGTGCAATATTTTTTCACATGACATACTACTACATCAGTACATCTAAAATGACCAAATATTAAAAATATACTATAAGAATAGCCAAAATAGTTTTACAAGCCTTTTCTCTACAGTTTAATATAATAGAAAAGTTTTCTAAGAAAACATTTGAAATAAGAAGGAATTTTTAAACCAGTTTTTAATAAAATTTTAGTTTTGAATTTCAGTATCCTTATTATTTTTGACATTACTGTTTAATTCCGAATTAGAGTAAAATTCCGATACAAATTTCTCGTATTCCTTTTTTTTAAGTTTAACGGAAACATCTGCAGTGTAAAAACGGCCATTTACATTCTAATTAAGTTTCAACAGCATTGAGCTTCTGTATATACTGAGCTGGAATTTTCATATATAATGCTACCACACTTTTACATTTATATTACAAGCAATGTTGCCATATATTAAAAAAACAAACCCTAAAAAATTCTGTTCTTCATATTTGAAATCTGCTTGAACATGCAATAAATTAAAGAAAATATACTAAAACACTATTTTTTTTTTGGAAATTATAGAATTCGACTGGGTTTAAACCTTCTTTCACTATGTTTTACTTGTAAAATGTGCAAAAAATAATTCGGCACACTTGGCTTCGCTGATTACAAGAGCTTAAATATTAGTATGAATTCATAATAAATGAAAAACTGAATTAAAATGGCTTCAAATGTACTCAAGTTAACGATATTATTAATTTAATTGTCAAAGTATTTGTTTTTAATTTTCAATCTCTTTTAAGTAGATTTTATGTAAATTGTCGAAGTCTTTAAAAATCTATTAGTTATTCCTGATATTATTTAGATAATATGCAGAGCCCTTAGATTGAAATGACCGCAAGCGACAGAAAACAAACTAATTGATTTTTTTCCAAATGGTTTAGAAGTTATGATGCAAAGTATTTTATGTGAAGTTTTTTAGTTTTACTTTAATAACTTTTAAGCTGCTGGGCGGATTGTGAGTTTAAGAGATATTTAACGGAATGTCGCTTACGATAGTGTAAGTCTAAGGGCTCGATATGTTCTACTAAGCAACAAAAAAATAGCAAAAAATGTACAAGTATAATGACATTTCTTATATATACATGACGCTTCTTAAATGTACCATGACGTCTCTAAAATTTACTTTGACAGTTTGTCCTCAGTGTAGTTGTGGTTTATGATATTAATACTCTCTTAGAAGATTAGTAAAAACAAAACATATACATTTATTAAAAAAATTATATTTTTATGATTAAAAATGTATAGCATTTAATAGAAAGTAGAACAGATCAAACAGATTTTTAAACTTAAAAATAAAAAATACTCAAAAAATAGCACACAAATTTGTTTCATTTGAATAGCACATTTTCAAATAAATTTAGATTAAATTACTTTTGGGTAAAGTTTTAAAGGATAAATAAGGATTTTTAGTAATAGTGAACAGGTTAGTCATTCGCCTAGCAAACCAGAGGTCCCAAGTTCAATCCCCAGCCAGACCAACCTAAAAAATAAATTACAAAAAAGCGGTTATTGAATATTAGGCTATATAAAACTCCTTCTAACTAATGCATTTGCCGTTTGGAGCCGGTGTTAAAATGTAGGTTCCTTTCAATGAGTCTAAAAATAGAATCGGATGCAGCTTATTGTCTGAGAGAAGTACCTCTTCCAATTGAAATGTTGTAGTGGGAATTATATATATATTATAGTAATAGGCTTAATATCTCTTGTTCAGAAAAACCTCGTATATCCTATTAGGCATTGACTGGTACAATTTACACCACAGTCGTTGAATGGCCTAAATAAGTTCGGCTTGAAAATTATTTTCCAGACTCATAAAATTTTCTGGTTAAAGGAAGTACTCATTCTAAATTAATTAATTCTGTATACTTAACTAAATAATCTCTAATATATATAATTTTCTTATCACATTATTTGTTGCCAAACTCCTCCGATTTTCATAAAATTTTCTGTGCATATCCGTTAGGTCTAAGAATCGGTCAACATCCCACCACAAGGGATAATTTATGACTCACCTAAATAACGTACCGACGTTGAAATAATTTATATTGGAAAACATCATTTGCCGGGTCAGCAAGTTAATTAATAAAAATGTTGCAACGACATTAAACATTAAATGTACTTATGTGTCTTTCTTACTGAAATGGCCTATAGTTACTACATGTTTAGGTCAAAGGCCTACCATAATTTATTCAAATGTCAAACGTTTGATACTGATTTAAGAATAGCGTTCTCAACAAAAAGAGGACTTATTTCTGAAATTGTATTTTTGAGTTTGTTTATTTTGTTTTTGAAATCAGTGCATTATATTTTATTTTAACAAAGAAAATTTACTTATGCATATGAATATTATTAATATTTTTACCTTAAACCCCAACTTTAATCAAAGTAATTTGATTAATTTTGGTACATACATTTGCTTTTGTAAAGGGCCATCGCAATTAAAATCGGCTAATCGGTCTTTAATTTTGGGTGACTTTTTTTAAAGTAACCCTCTAGGGTCAAATATGGGTCAATTTTAAAAAAAATCTGAAAGAAAGGACGAATTTTGATATCCATTCCATTTAAATATTCCAATTAAACACTAAAATGTTTTTAACATAAATAAATTTTAATTAATTTCGTTTTTATTTATTCGACCTTTTCAATTATTAGAACGAGCTCGAGCTTTTTATTTTGAAATTTAGAAATAAAAATTACTCAGTGATTTTTAATTTGAAAATAAGAGATAAAAGTCAACATAAAATTTTTTAGAAGAAAAATTCTTCTTGATATTACACCTTTATACTTTATTGATAAAAAAATAGTGTATATATTCATTACCTGTTCGATTTGCTTTACAAAACATATAAAATGTATATTCACATTAGTTTGACCGATTGGTGCCAAGAAATTTGATATTACTAAGTCCGTTAACTGGGGTAACAGATAATGTCGTAGTGGGTCAAGAGTGTGCGATTATTATCATTACAGACTAGCCTGATTTTGTGAACATAATGTTTGTTATATGGTGATCTAATGCTATAAATCATTCATTATTCATGATAAAAATGAATAGAAAGTTTTAAGAAATACAATTTTGGGATGAGGAACATTTTTGCCGTTTGGTTAGAGGATATTCCTTTCCAAAAGCTGCTGGAACAGTTTTTCCTTCAGTTTAGTCTATTCTTAAGTCTGATAAGAATTTGTTTACTATTTTATCGTTAGTATTCGTATAATGAGATAATTCGGACATTTTTGTAATTTCTGTCCTTAGTTTAGCTATTATGTATTTTCCTTATGGGTATTGTATTTGTTTAATGGGGTATTTACTACTAATATTAACTTTTTGATCTTGATCTCTAGACAAAAAATCACGTGGATGGTAATGTCAAATTTCAAATCTTCAATTTCTAAATTATATTCTGTTTTAGTTTTTAAATGGTGGTTGAATCCATATTTTATTTCGCATACTTTATCAATGAAATGTTAATACTTCGTCAGAAGCGTAAAATTCTGCAAAGAACATAAAATTTCAAAAGTCGTTAATGGAATTGGAATCGTTTAATTCTTATTAATCATGTCGAAAATTTTGTTATTTAAATATTTTAGATCAGATCATGAACAAAATACCTTTTCGGTTAAATTGGTTTCACTCAACAAAAAATCTCAGAATATTGATAGTGAAGTCGAAAATCAGTTCTATATACTTATGAGTACAAAATATTCCGTTTTAATTAGCAGGTGTAGACCAAATGAGCTAACTAATGTCCAAAAAGTGTTAAAATTGAGTCTCAAATAATTTTTATTTACTTAAAACAAAAAATTCTAAACTGATTTTTATTTCTTGTTTAGAAAAATAAAAATCATTTTTTGATTTATATTTTTGGTTTGGTTTGAAAAAACTCATTAGTAATTTTTAAAAAATTAATTTATTTTTAAAAATCAAAATATAATTTTTATTTCTTATTTCAAAAATAAAAATTAATTTTAATTGTTATTTTCTGAGAAATATTATAAAAATCAGAAATAATTATGTAAAGTTGATTTTTATTTTAAAACTCATAACACTCACGGTCTCTGATAAAAAACAAGTAAAAAAGTGCTATAGTCGGTCAAGCCCGACCATACGATACCCTTCACCACTAAGGTCAAAGGTGTTTTTCCTGTATAAAGACAAATATTTGCTAAATTTTGGCATCATACAAACATTTTCTCAAAACTTATATATTTAAGCTGTTTCTGTCATGTGGACTTATATGAGAGATAGGGTCAAATGTGAACCGATTATCTCGAAATTTGGCGAATTGATTACAATTGTTACAAAAATTATGTATGCAAAAAATAATATAAATAGCCATGGTCCTACTATCAAAAAAATTATCTGTGCCAAATTTCATCAAATTATCTTTAGAATTGCTACCTGTATTTTGATTACATGGTTTACATGGGGGTACAGACAGCCGTTCAGTCAACCAGACGGACGGACTGACATCGCTAAGTCGACTCAGAAAGTGATTCTAAGTCTATTGGTATACTAAAAGGTAGGTCTAAGACAAATATTTCTTTGCGTTACATACATCAGCACAAACTTATAATACCCTTTCCACCTCTGGTGGTTAAGGGTATAATAATAGTTTCTCAAATTGAGAATAACCTTCATATTCTCAAATCATTATCAAACCCTAAGATGGTTTGAGAATAATTTGAAAAATGGTGTTAAATAAATTTGATATCGAACGTTATTTTAATTTTTTTCAAACTAAAAAAAAAAAAATATTTATTAAATTTTATGAAATTATTAGAACGAGCTCGAGACCTCTGTTTTTTATACGTTTATTTTTAATGAACCTTCATTTGAAAATATATGTGAATCTCAAACATCTGCTTAGGTTTGAGAAAAACGTTTCATATCAAATGTAAAAGTCATCATATTTCAAACGTTTGACACTGTTCTTACTGCAATTAAATATGTTTTAGTGTGTACATTAATACAGTTCTAATCCCAAAATTAATAATATTTTATCAATTTTATTTTTTTTAACAAATTTTTAATATTCACACGTAACTGATCTTGTCGGTGCAGCGATAATTCTCTTTTTCATAAAATTTTGTAAATTTTTTGTATCTTTTCATTGCCATATTGATTCGTTCAGCAACGCTAGTTCACAATATATTTATATATGTCTATTGATAAAATATGCAAGAAATATACATATCAACAATTTTACGAAAATTTTTGAAAATATCTTCAACATGTGGAAAGTACCACTGTGTCTTATAATAAAAATATGAAAGTATTGAACAGTTACTTTGAATATCAAGTAATTATTATAATATGTAGTATTGAGTACTCAAAACACCCAAATACTTAAGGAATTGACAACACTAATCCTAACCTTACTTACAAAAGTCAAAGTAGAAAAATTTAAGGCGAAACAAAAGTTGAAAGAGACGAAAAATAAATTCATCTTGTGCGTGTATTTAGTGAAAATAAAATTTTAATTTAGTTAATTTTATAAAATTTTAATTGTTAAACAGTGATTCCGTTCATTTAACTTAAGTTTTCTTTAAACAAATTCATATCAAAGTCAAACGTCCAACCACAAAAAACGAAAGAAAAAATAATTCAATTCAGTTTAGCATTAGCACAACAACACCAACAAATAAAAAAAGAAGAAAAAATACCTGCAAACTCGGAAAAATATTGTAGAAGCAGAAGACAAGGAAACCAAAAACCAGAAGAAGAAGAAAAATATAAAAGTATCATTAAAGGGAAGAATACAAACATAAAAGAGAATACACAAAAATTCGTGGAAAACACAAAAATACACAAAAACGAAACATAAAAATAAAAACGTTGTTAATTACCAATTAAATAAATGGATTTTTGTGAAAATTTTTAGGCTTTCAAAAGCTAAAAACTACAAAGAATTGTGCAAAAAGATCTCCCATAATCCACAAATGATTAGATGGTGTTAATACCATAAGATACACCTGCCAAGAGAAATAGCAGGGCGTCCTTGGTAAATGAAAAATTTTCACGGTTTTTTTCACTTTACCGAACGATAATGAAAAATGTCGGCGTAAAAAAGTTTTCAACTCGGAGTGTCTAGAATTGTGAATTGTTGTGGACCAGCCCGGACAATAATAAGAAAATTGCACAGCAACATCAAAGGGTTGATTTTGTCTAAAACAATAAAAACAAAATTATAGAACTAAAAGCAAAAATTTGCCAAGTGCATACACATCGAAAACCATTACACATACCTTTACACAAACATACAAACAAATCCACAACCCTTCCTCTACAACTGCAGCTCTGAGTTTCCAACACCCTCCCAAAAACAAAAAAAAAAACTCCTACAAAATTAATGTTTTTCCAAGATTTATTATTGATTGTTGTATATCTTTCGTTCTTTTAATTGATAATTTAAATTAAATGTAAATTATTTTGCAATTAAATTTCTTTAAATCCTAAATCTATGAGCATAAAATCAAAATGAAAATCAGCTCCCTCCCTTGTTATGTTTCATCACCAACGTCAACACCATTTCTACACCTACAACTGTCGGCGCTTCCATCATTAACTGTTGTCTCAGTCTCTGATCCTGTTGCAAATAAAAAAGCACTCAACATCTTTGTCGCAACAACATCAAAGGAAGTAATTTTTAACCCGTCCACACCCACTCAACAAAAAACATTTCGTCATCGTCTTCTTAACTTGGCAAATGTCAAATTTACTTTGTTTCTGTTATTTGCTGCTCTTCTTGACATCTTAATGACACTGGTAGAAGCAATAGGACTTTTACGTTTGTTTGTCCACAACACGTAACTTCAAAGGTAGAAATAATTTTATATTTTATACATTCATACATACCTACATACAATCAAAGGTATGTACGTATTGTATATATTTATGTATATACAATGCAATATTTTTATGTCTAAAATTTTCTTTCTTTATATCTAGCAAAAAGAATAAATATAATATTTTATACTATTAATACTGAAAATTTCAAAATACATACTGATGGGTTTAGAGTAAAAACATAATTTATAAATAGTTGTACCAAATGAGGAATAAATACACTTATGAATTTCAAAAACTGATGAAGATAGCTCAACCTGGCTGAACAGAAGATCACTTGGAAAATGTAGTTATAACTTTAATATTTCCACTTTGAATATATCTAATATCCTACCTTGTCCTCCGAATAAGATTGTCAATCTTAAGACTTCTATGTCAATAGCAGAAGTCATGTTGACATGATGTCAAGTCTATTTAGGAAGTAGCAGATGAGAGATGAGCTATTTGACGGATATTAACTGGTTCTTATCAATCAAATGAAAAGCCGTGCACTCATAGGACATTGTGACGTTTTATATTAACGTGGTAAAGTTTTTCTTTAATTAAAACAATTTCAAATCATATGCGAAGAATATTGAATAAGATTACTATTATAAATTTTACTATCATAGTTTAAATGCTCAATTTATGATTATTTAATTCACTGACGGTCAAGCAGCCACTAAATCCTGGACTCTGTCTTCCTGAATTCAACATTAGCGCAGTTTCGTTTAAATAAAGTGACTCCCAATGGAGCATAGGGACTCAACCATCCTTTTATATCGGACTCAGTTGTCGAGCAATGTTGGTGTTTGGCCCTCGAAGTGTGTGGCCTATCCACCGCCATTTTGTCTTAATAATACACTATATAATATCCTCGTCTGCACCATCTTTTGTAGTTACTAAACTTCCCAGGTAATTAAAGGTATCTACACCTTGTAATCCTTTTGTTTGCGCCATAGCCTCCGGGCATAATCTTTGTATTGGAAATATTAATTTCCAGACCAGCTATACAAGATTCAGCAGTGGTTGCGTTAGTTTTCTCTTGAAGGTGGCCAAAGCTTTGGCCTAAAAGACATACGTCATCGGCATATTCGAAGTCCTCAAGTTGTTTAAAGGGTGTTGTCCATTGGATACCGTGTCTACTATTTAGAGCCGTGCGCATTATGTTGTCGACGGCGAGGATAGGTGATAAGATACACCCTTAAATTACTCCAGTAGTAACATCAAGCGGATCTGATAATATACCCTTGTGTAGGACTAGACATTTAAAATCAACATCAAAATTCTCCATAGATAGCTTCTATTGACACTGTCGAAGGCCTTCATAAAGTCGATAAACGCTAGGTAAATATTAGTGCTTAGTTTAAATAGAGAATTTTAGTCTTAGTATAATTGAAGTGCAAAAAATGGGCAAGACCGAAACTCTAACCCTAATTCGTGTTTAGAATACCGTTTAAAATATTAAAAATTTATTCTTATTTCAAATGTTTATTTTTTATTAAACTGCAAAGAAAAGGTATATAAAACAGTTTTTGGTAATCTTAAAATATAGTTTTATATTTTTGTCATTTTAGTCATCTGAAAAAAAAAAACATAAAAATCAATAGATTTTTTAGCTGTATATATTTAAAAGAGTATTAGTATTTAATTTACAGGTTGTTGCTATTCTGACCTTTTGGTTTCCAAAATTTCAAAACATAGTCCATACATTAAATTAACCAAATGTTGGCCGCCGCGATTCGTTATCCTTGCAAACGCAAGCTGTAAAAGACTCGAAAGCTCATCGCAATTACATGGATGCTTTCCCTTGATTGATCTTGTAAATTTATTACTCAAATGTTTACTTTAACGCATTGATTTTATTGTCCTAGAACCACTTCTTCGTGTATTTTCCAGGATTCTTAGGATAATTATCCAGCTGGAAGAGCCAATTGAGAGGTGTCTTTATTATTTCAAATTAGATAACTTAAATAATCATAATAGTTACTTACTTAAATGGTCAATATTTACAACCTGTTAATAATAATGGAAGGAATACGAATCCACTAAAAATAAATTGTAGTACATACTTTAATCTCATTGTTTCCAACTCGGTAAATATTAATTTTGAGTATTAACTGGTTTTAAACATTCAAATGAAAAGTGCATTCATAGAACGTGGTAACGTTTTATATATGGGCAAATCCTGCGTCGCGGACGATACATTTGTACTGATTTTGTTGTACTTAAATGTACCCCATTGTCATTCTACACTAGAATAGCCCATCGATTGTGCTATCGAATGACTTTTTTTAATGTACATACTTCTTTTGGAGGAAAAAGATATTCGCTTTTAAAATGCTGTGACGGACGCCACAAAAAATGGAAGTGACTTTTTTTCAACACGTGTTTCTGTAAATTTTATCAAATCGGTCATAGTAATAAAAAAATTGTAAATACATTGAAGATAGAGGAAAATAAGAGGATTACAAAACAACTTTTATAAAATATTTTTAAGTTTCCAGTTTCACCAAAAATCCATAAATGTAATGTTGCGGATGCTACGTAACGAACGATAGAGTTTTTACATGAATGTTTTTTATTAGGAATAAATTAATATTTCATATATTTTTTTAAGGATTCGTTAATCTGTGAAAATAATGGTTTTATTTGTTCCCGAATTTCATCTCCTTCCTTTTCATGGCCAACTTACGACTGTAAACGTTCTGCAGTATTGGTCAGTTTTCCGCGCCATAGACTTCGCACCCTTATCTCAGTACTCACAAGACACTGGTTAATAGGTTCACATGCTAGAAGACTTAATCTTCAAAGCAATGACTACTGCATAAGCTGTCACAACGTAGAGGAGGAAGAAACTATCACTTACTTCCTCTGCCACTACCCAGCCCTTGCTGACATTAGGATACTCCATCTGGGATACCCTTTCTTGCATGACTTATCAGAGATCGCAAACTTCAACATTCGTAAAATTTGCTCTTTTATTGATGCAACTGGCTGGCTCTAACTGAGCCTCTTATATATAGGTAGTTTAGAAATTTTTCTTTTCTCTCTCCTGCAGGAATTACAAAGGGACCTCTTTCTTGGATCCAAGTGTCGCGGACCAGACGGACTGCATTCTGCTTAACCTAACCTTTTCATGTTCGCGGTTAAAATGCGATTTTTGGTCATAATATAATATTTCACAAAACGGCTAAATACATATATTTATTTCAAGTTTTACACTATTTACATCTTATTTTTCGTCCCAAGAATGCTGCGGCTAGCTATTAGAGTGTCCCAAAAAAAAAAAGAATCAAATTTCAAAATCATCAAATTTGCCCCACTGTATGTTTTTTTAACACCTAATACCTTAAATTTAATCTGCGGATATATTCAGTGTAATTGCTTTATAAACAAGATAGACATATGTTCGTGAATTTTGTGTTTAATAAATATCATTTTGAAAAAATATATACTGTGACGGACGCTACATACTTTCCTATACATATTATTCTGTAAAATGCTATATTAACATCTATATATTTTTAGACTAATGTATAAAGCATTCTATAAGTTCTCTTTACAAACCAAGTTCAATTGGAGAAAAAGGAAACATTTCACTAGTTTAATAAAAAAAAAACTTTATTTCTGTGACGGACGCTACACACTGTGAGCCTTTTTTTACTTGACGTTATCTATATTACTCCCATTACTTTTGATGGGGTCTTTTACATCTAATAAAATTAAGCAGATGTTTTTGCGATTTTTATGAACTTTTAAAATTTAAAAAAAATGTATAAAAATTGGAGATGGGTGTAAATAAAGACCTGCCATTCAGGAAGAGAGCAATCAAAAATTATATCTATTATATATTCTAAAGGATCAATATATGGTAATTTTTTTATAAACACAAATACGCGATTTTGACAGTTTTAAAATTTTGTCCTTGGTTTAAGGTTTTTTTGTAATCAGAATACTGAAGATATATAAATAAAAATTTTTCAACAGAAGAAAACGAAATTTTGTGGCTATCGATCCACATTTGACCTTAGCTTCCGATCTTTTTAAATGGATCTGTAATTTTTTTGTTTAACTGTTGAAGTTTTTCTGTTACATGTAGTAACATTTATGTTTTCATGCTAGATTGAGAACTTTTGAATGGAGTAGTTGACTGTAGAATGAGTAAATCTAAACATAAATCTTATTCAAATCGGGTAAAAAAAGTTAAAATTTAATCATATTTAAAATGTTTTTTTTTTATTAAACTGTAAAGGAAAGGTTAACAATTTTTGCTAATCTTCTAATATAGTTTTATATATTGGCTATTATAGACATATTGGTGCAGATTGATATTTGTTGAACAAAATTTTCGAAAAATTAAAAAATGATTTTTGAAACCGACCTAAGAAAAATGTACCATTTTCCAACATGAAAAAAACTAAGTAAATTCGATTATATTTAGGCAAAACTGAACTATTCAATAACGACTCTTTAATGATAAAAAATGTTTAACTTTGAAATTACTTTATTTACAACATAACATTTTTGGTGCATATCCTTAGGCGCGTTTTCAGGGAAAAAATGGAATAACTCCAAAACTACTTCATGGATTTTTGTTTTTGACTATTTGTGTTAGTTTTCTTTCATATTCCATTATTTTTTATTGTATAAATTGTTTATTTTTGGTTGAAATTTCTTAAAATTTGGACCCGATGCAATCCTATAGAACGTTGTACGATTTCACAATTAAACTTTTAGACCTATTGTTACAACATTCAGTTGAAAAAGTTATAAAATTCGAAAAATCGTTTTCTTTTAAACAAAAAATTTTCACCCTAATGGGCATATTGCATTACTTTTTTGATGTAGTAAGTGTTTCAGTTATCATTTAATGTTTACTGATTTTTGAAAAACAATATTCAGTAAATTTTAATGATTACTGAAATATATCAGTATTCAGTAATTAACTTATCTTATTAAATTACTAATAGTTAAATAAGCCATTGAAAACGAGAACCAGACATTTTATGTTTACCATTCAGTCGGTTTCTCGTAACAAAAATACTCGGAAATCTAAGGATTACGACCAAGGACTGCCACTTCAGCGATATCACCAATAATATCGCTGTTACAACAACAATCAGACATTTTAATAGGTTTTATTGTGTACGAAAATTCTTACAGTTTTATCATTCTTTACTGCTTATCAGTAATCAGTAAAATTGAATTTATTTTCAGTAATCAGTAAAATTTACTTATTCATGATTTTTTTAAGTATTAATTACTGAAAGTATTTGCAGTTGTCAGTAAAATATACTGATTACTATTTTTTTCAGTATTGGGTAAACTTTACTGATTACTATTTTTTTTCAGTAATCGGTAAAATTTACTGAATACTGTTTTTTCAGTAATCAGTAAAAATATACTGGTAATGAATATAGAAGTGCAGTACCAGTAAAAAAATATATATACTGAAAAAGTACTGGTACTGCAAAGTGTCCATTTATGCTTCAAATTATGACTAAATTTAATAAAAATGAATAGATTTTTTTAGGTGTCGCTTTTTGTAAACCGCTCGGGTAAAGTTGATTAAATTATTAAAAGAAATCGGAAAATGATCTGTAAAAAAATAAAGATTTACATTAAAGAAAATACTATATCGTAACCTAAAATGCAAAAAGGCATAACTACACTTCTAGTTTTTTACAGGAAAAGCAAAAGACGTTATAACTTTTAACTACAAGGAATATTAAACCAAAATTTGGAATTGGGACAACAAGCCATCAGCGAAGAAAACTAGTAAAAAACGTTTAGTTTTTGAGCAATTAAGAAAAAACAAAAGAGCTTAACTATAAGTTGAATATTTTCTGAAACTAAAAGGACTTAACTATCATACAAATTTTGAGCAAAAATTTAAACCATTCAAAGTGCATAAAGCTTTTTGTCAATAATATAGAGAAGCGTCTTAAAAATAGTAACAGTTTATTTTCGAAACATAATTTAATTTTTACATTTTATCATATAAAAGCAAAAATAATTTAAAAAATGGCCCAATATTTGAAGATTCCTTTTAAAATCTTCAAAAACCTAATTTGTTATATTCAAAATTTGCTCTTAAATCTAATATTTAAAAAACTTATCTAAAGTGATTCACTAACTTATGTTTATATTTAATTAACCATAAACTTGCTCTTATAAATTCAAAACCTATATCTTAAATGTGTTTGCGTATAAAAATTAATAAAAAAAATAATTTCGTGTGTTAATAAAGCCAAGAAGCCAAGGCTTAATGAACATTATTCTGACACTGTTCTACAAGAATCAACCATTTCAATGTACTACAGTGGACGATGCATGGAATGGACGGCCTAAAGAGATATTAATAAAATCCACATAATATTTTTGGATGACCGTAGAGTGAAGTTGATAACAAAGCAACATGTTGATATCAAAGAAAATATATAGATTAATCAATAATCGAGCAAATGAGTAATGACTTGTTCATCCATTTGGAGTAATAAGGGAGCTATCGAAACTTATTATAAGTTTGTGCTGATGTATGTAACGCATAGAAATATTTGTCTAAGACCCACCTTTTAGTATACCAATAGGCTTAGAATCACTTTCTGAGTCGATTTAGCGATGTCAGTCCGTCCGTCTGGCTGGCTGGACCCCCATGTAAACGATGTAAACAAAGTACAAGTCGCAGATAATTTTTTGATAGTGAGACCATGGCTATTGGCTATATTGGTCCATTATTTATGGCACCTCCCATAGGTCCCACTTCCCGGAATTGATATATTGGCCACATATATCACTATTTTTTCACGAAATTTAAAACATATACTGCTTATATAAACTAAAATCACTGTACCAAAAAAACGCTCGTAAATTATTACTTTTTTATTATTTTTTGCTTACATAATTTTTGTAACAACCGCAATCAATGTGCCTAATTTTAACATAATAGGTCCACATTTGACCCTAGCTCTTATATAAGTTCAAATGAGGGAAACAGCTTAAATATATAATTTTTAAGAAAATGTTTGTATGATGGCAAAATTTATCAAAAATCGAAAATCGTTCTATGAAATGAAATTGAAAAATTATAGTATTATCTTTGGTACAACTATGTACTAAAGAGTGTTCTAAAAAAAATATGCATTTACTATTTTAGACAAAATTTATCCATAGTGCAAGAAATAATTTATTTTTCGATCAAGTTAGTTTCTATAGATATGTCAGATACTATTATTTTAGAAATTATTAATTTTCAATAGTTATTTCAATCAAAATGGACTGCGAAAAAAAAGTTCGTGAAAATATAATTAAAACTTTTCAAAAAAATCCATCATGGACTTTTAAAAAAATAGCTAAAAATTTGAAAGTTCACCCTCGAACGGTTTCTAATGCCATCAGACGGTATAAGGAAAACCTGAGCATTGAAAGAAAACCTGGATCAGGGAGGAAAAAAGGTCCTACAGATATTGGTAAGGCAAACGAAGTCGAGCGACTCTTTCGAAGAGCGCCTAACACTTCTTTAAGAAAAGCAGCTCGTACGGTGAAATGTTCTACGAATTTTGCACATAGAGTCAAAGCTTATGCTGGACTGAAGACATACAAAGTCCAAAAGGTTCCAGATCGCAATGCTATAAAGAACTTAGAAGCAAAAAAACGAGCGAAAAAATTGAAGTCTGATTTTATAAAAAAATACACCTGTTGTGTGATGGATGATGAAACATACGTACTGGCAGACTTTTCTCAACTTCCTGGTCAAGATTTTTATGTTGCTGATAAACGGGGCAATGTTTGGCAAGAGTTTCGCACAAAAAAACAAACAAAATTCCCTAAGAAGTTTCTCATGTGGCAAGCAGTTGTGGCAGTTGTGGCAAAAGAAGTAAAGTATTTGTGGCATCTGGCACAATAAACACAGAAATTTATATAAAGGAGTGCCTACAAAAACGGTTGTTACCCTTTTTAAGAGAGCACAGAGTGACTACATTTTTTTGGCCCGATTTGGCATCATGCCATTATGGAAAAAAGGCACTTGAGTGGTACTCAAAGAATAATGTCATTTTTGTACCACGAGAGGCAAATCCACCCAACTGTCCAGAACTTCGGCCTGTTGAAAGATATTGGGCTCTGGTAAAAAAGGAATTGAAGAACACAGGAAAGATTTCCAAGAACATGTCCGATTTTAAGCGCAGGTGGAACACATGCTCCAAAAAGGCATCAGAAGCGACTGAAAAATCTTTAATGGGAGGGTTTCCGAAAAAAGTCGATAATTTTGCAAAACCCGAGTACTAAGTAAACATTTTAATGCTAAATGATTTTGTATAATATGTCATTATATTTGCGTATTTTGTAGAGTTTTTATATTAAAAGGTTTGATTTTTATTTAAGAAAATCCAACTACAAATTTTATTTAGAGCACTCTTTATAAAATTTTAAAATTAACCTCCATAGGTCGAAAAGGTATATTGGGTTTGGACTGATGTTTGTAACGCATAGAAATATTGGTCTGAGACCCACCCTTTAGTACACCAATCGACTTAGAATCACTTGACGATCCCTATGCTTTTTGGTCAAAATCGGATTACTATTTCCTCCCGTAGGGATGTCTTCCCAGAATCAAGTTTTTGGTGCTTTACAGCTACAAATTAAGTTGTATTTAAATAATATTTAGCAATAATATTGCTTATGATAATCTTAATTAGGATAAACAATTTTGTAGGAATCGGCCCATATTTTACCATACCTCCCAAGCAAGAAACATTCTCAAAAGTAGTTTAAATAACCATAAAAGCACAAAAACGCTTATAAATCTAAAGATAAATGCATTTTATTACTAAAACTTTGCACACATAAAGGTCCTACAGATATTGGTAAGGCAAACGAAGTCGAGCGACTCTTTCGAAGAGCGCCTAACACTTCTTTAAGAAAAGCAGCTCGTACGGTGAAATGTTCTACGAATTTTGCACATAGAGTCAAAGCTTATGCTGGACTGAAGACATACAAAGTCCAAAAGGTTCCAGATCGCAATGCTATAAAGAACTTAGAAGCAAAAAAACGAGCGAAAAAATTGAAGTCTGATTTTATAAAAAAATACACCTGTTGTGTGATGGATGATGAAACATACGTACTGGCAGACTTTTCTCAACTTCCTGGTCAAGATTTTTATGTTGCTGATAAACGGGGCAATGTTTGGCAAGAGTTTCGCACAAAAAAACAAACAAAATTCCCTAAGAAGTTTCTCATGTGGCAAGCAGTTGTGGCAGTTGTGGCAAAAGAAGTAAAGTATTTGTGGCATCTGGCACAATAAACACAGAAATTTATATAAAGGAGTGCCTACAAAAACGGTTGTTACCCTTTTTAAGAGAGCACAGAGTGACTACATTTTTTTGGCCCGATTTGGCATCATGCCATTATGGAAAAAAGGCACTTGAGTGGTACTCAAAGAATAATGTCATTTTTGTACCACGAGAGGCAAATCCACCCAACTGTCCAGAACTTCGGCCTGTTGAAAGATATTGGGCTCTGGTAAAAAAGGAATTGAAGAACACAGGAAAGATTTCCAAGAACATGTCCGATTTTAAGCGCAGGTGGAACACATGCTCCAAAAAGGCATCAGAAGCGACTGAAAAATCTTTAATGGGAGGGTTTCCGAAAAAAGTCGATAATTTTGCAAAACCCGAGTACTAAGTAAACATTTTAATGCTAAATGATTTTGTATAATATGTCATTATATTTGCGTATTTTGTAGAGTTTTTATATTAAAAGGTTTGATTTTTATTTAAGAAAATCCAACTACAAATTTTATTTAGAGCACTCTTTATAAAATTTTAAAATTAACCTCCATAGGTCGAAAAGGTATATTGGGTTTGGACTGATGTTTGTAACGCATAGAAATATTGGTCTGAGACCCACCCTTTAGTACACCAATCGACTTAGAATCACTTGACGATCCCTATGCTTTTTGGTCAAAATCGGATTACTATTTCCTCCCGTAGGGATGTCTTCCCAGAATCAAGTTTTTGGTGCTTTACAGCTACAAATTAAGTTGTATTTAAATAATATTTAGCAATAATATTGCTTATGATAATCTTAATTAGGATAAACAATTTTGTAGGAATCGGCCCATATTTTACCATACCTCCCAAGCAAGAAACATTCTCAAAAGTAGTTTAAATAACCATAAAAGCACAAAAACGCTTATAAATCTAAAGATAAATGCATTTTATTACTAAAACTTTGCACACATAAATATTTTGTAAATATAAACCAATAATCGAAATTTGGTAACAATCGATCCACAATTGACCCTAGCTCGTATATCAGGCTCTTACCCGGAATTGACATAAACCTACTTAAATCTCGAAATTTTGAAAAAAAGCACATAGTATATGTATATAAGGGTGACAGAAAAAGTTTTGGAGTTATTCCATTTTCCCCTGAAAATTCATGTCCTTGAAAACGCGCCTAAGGATATGAACTAAAAATTTTATGTTGTAAATAAAGAAATTTAAAAATTAGACATAAATATAATCGTATTTACTGAGTTTTTTTCCATGTTGGAAAATTTTACATTTTTCTCAGGTCGGTTTCAAAAATCATTTTTTAGTTCTTCGAAAATTTTGTTCAACAAATATTAAAAATTTAGAATTTACTAACCAGCTTGTTTAAACAGACAAATGGGAGACTAAAAGTCAGAAAAATTTAGGTCGATATCTTGAACCGTTTCGCCTTACCTGTGACTTAAAATTTAAGTATTTAGCGAAAATGAAAATTTTTGGGCCAAATTCGAGTAAATGCTTGGTAAATTTAATTAAGTTTATTTTTTGCATACACGACAACTGTAATCAATTTGCCAAATTTCGAGAAAATGTTTGTATTATGGCAAAATTTAGCAAATATTTGTCTTTATACATATAGAACTTTCTTACATGTTTACTATAGAACTATAGAACTTTCTTACTTGTTTACTATTCAAATGGGCTCTTAAACTTTGGACCCGATGCGCGCCCGTAGAACGTTGTCCGATTTGGTTCAAATTTTCAGAACTAAACTTTTAGACATAGTGTTACAATATTCCGTTGAAAAAGTTATGAAATACGAAAAAATATTTTCTTTCATACAAAAAATTGTCAATATGTCTCAAAGACTTAACGAAAACTTGTTTGACCTTAGTAGTGAAGGGTATCATATAGTCGGGCTTGACCGACAATAGCATTTCTTACTTCTTATTTATAGGTTTTGTTAATTATGTCATCTCTTATTAAAAAAAGGTGACAAATATTGTTATATTTTATGTATTCACATACTTTAACAAATTAACTAATCAACTGTTTATATTTTTATTTACAGATTTGGAAAATTCGTGTTAATAATAAAATGTTATGAAAATTGCACTGGCGTATAAACAATTTTAAAACAAAATAAAACAATATAAATAAACATTTAATTAATAAAATAAACTTAAAAGTTAAGTAATAATTATATTCATATTAAAGTGAAATAAATCAATATAAAAAATATAATATACAAAAATAAATAAAATAAATTAAATTATTAAGATACGATAAATCTCTTTAAAAAGTGATAGACGAAATCCAATTATTCACACCTCAAGAGTTGTTACCCATTTGTTTCTCCAATTGAATTTGTTTGGCATTTCCCCATTTTATGTTCTTATGGTAAGTGAATGAATAAAAACTGATATTTATTTCATATTCTGCAATATTATGTAATAAATCCTTTTATTGTTTAATCAACTGAAAAACATTACGTATTTCTTGTCAAATAAATTTTGGTAAACTAAAGTAAAAATTCCATTCACGCTTTTGTAGAGAAAATTGGCATAATAATAAATGCTTGGGACGTAACATATGACTGCATTTTTTATTTGCGGGGAAGTAAACTTAAATTATTCAGGTCTGGGATAATATAAATAGCAATATATCGAAAAAAGTAGATTTTTAAATTTCTAGATAAACACTTAAACACTTTTTTTCAGACATATCCTTGGTACTACATAAACTGGCCCAAGCTATTTTGGTTCCTCAAATAAAGGATGTTTTCTATAATTTTGTCTTTTCAATTTCAAATTTCGCGATGTATTTTTCTAAATATGTCATAAATTTCACTTTTTTAAACTTTTATAGATAGATTTTATCACCATAGAGTGTCCCAGAAAAAGTGAAAGTCGTTGTATCAAAAGACGTACCCCCAAATTTGTTACATTTGACCCCAATAATCCAAATACAAAGTTTCATTCAGATCAGATATCGGGAAAGCGTGCCGACTTGACGCCAAAGTTTGAACATTCCAGTTAAATGGGAAAACTGAGGGGTTTGTTTAGATTTCTTAAAAATGTTTCTACTTAGAATATGTTTTTAAATACATTTTTAACAGCATCCTACAGATGAAAAAATCAGCTTTCCAACGAAATATAAGACATTAATATCGGTTGAAAGGTTTCCCAAAATATTTTACGTCCTTGAAGAAGCTCCTGAACATATGCAATACACATTTTTTTATTTTTAATAAATTTTAAAAAGTTTGACTGGTTTTACTTTTTTGTGACCTCAAGATGTTTAATTATCCATTTTCGTTGAAATGGTCTAACGTTAAGTCACTTTTGCATAGGACGAAAAAAAATATTTTTTTTCATACCGTTTTCAAAACTCCTTTTTTGTTTGTAAAACAAATTCGAAAATTTTTGAAAAATTTCCTACAAAAAGTACATTTTTGAAAAATTTCCTGTAAAAAGTAAATTTTTGAAAAAATTCATTTAAAAAAACTTTTTGAAAAATTTCCTATAAAAAGTAAATCTTGAAAAAATTTCCTATAAAAAGTAAATTTTCGAAAAAATTCCTATAAAAAGCAAATTTTTTAAATTTTTTTTATAAAAAGTAATTTTTTGAAAAATTACTTAAAAATGTATTTTTTTTATTTGAGGGTTAATTTCTAAAAAAAATATGACAGAAAGAAGCTTTTGGTAATATATTTTAGCACGCATATTATACATATATAAGTTATTTGTCAGTTTAAAACTAGAACCATTTTAAGCCTATGGGTACGCAAGGGTTAATTTGTATGAAAATGTAACTAAAGGCTTCTGTGAACGATTTTGGATTTTTATTCAAATATAATAATAAAATCATGTAATTTTTAGTATCTTTTTTGAAAAAATTGAATATTTACAAAATTTTACTTTCGACCCTGGTGATAATAGGGTTAATAACATCCGATTTCAACCAAAGTTTACATATATATTTCTACCCATCGAAACAATAATAATTATAGTTCTGTTTATGAAAACTGCCAATATATAACAATTCGCTTGTTTTTTTTTTAACTTTGGTGAAAAATTGGGTTTTTGTCCAAATTCTTTGACTTTAAGTCGCAGGTACGTCTAAGCCGTTAGAGATATCGATTTAATTATTTCTTTGTGCTAATCTGTTTTTCCTGTTTTTACTAACACTCTGGAACTTTTTTTTTTAGTTTTTTCGAACTCGTTTAACAAACTATTGAAAAAAACAAAAAAGCAGTTTTGAAAACGGTATAAAACAAATATTTTTTTTCGTCCTATGCAAAAGTGACTTAACGTTAGCCCATTGCAATAAAAATGGATAATTAAATATCTTGAGGTCTCAAAAAAGTAAAACCGGTCAAACTTTTTAAAATTTATTAAAAATAATAAATTTTTTTATTGCATATGTTCAGGAGCGTCTTCAAGGACGTAAAATATTTTGGGAAACCCTTAATAATTGGGAAATCTTTCAACTGATATTAAGAGCTTATATCTTGTTGGAAAGCTCATTTTGTAATCTGTATCATGCTGTTAAAGATTTATTTAAAAACGCTTTCCCGATATCTGATTTGAATGAAACTTTGTATTTGGATTATTGGGGTCAAATGTAACAAATTTGGGAAGTACGTCTGTTGGTACAACGACTTTTACTTTTTCTAGGACACTCTAATATATATATATATATATATATTAGGGTGGGTCGTTTTTTGCCTTTTGTCTCTGATCGACTTCTAATAGTGAAATTATATGGCCAAATTATGTCAATCGGAAGTGTGCAAAATATTATTGATTTATTTTTAGGATACGAGCCCGCGCAACTGGCCCAAAGTTTTTGAGCCCATTTGTATAGGGAAAACTGAGAGTATTTGCAGTTTTTGCTACATTTCGTCCATTTACAATTTATTTTAAAGAAAAAAAAAAAAAAAAAAACAATGGAATCTAAAAGCGAACTAATGCAGCTTTAATTGAAGTCATCAATATTTGAAATCCATAAAACAGTTTTGAAGTTATTGCGATTTTCCCCCAAAAAATCGTGTCCTTGACAACACGCCTAAGGATAAACCGCTAGAAAAAAATACTTTGGACAAAAACTCGTAAAGTAAGACATGATTTATCATTTTAAGACTTGTATGTACTTCATAGTACAAGTTTGTTAAAATATAACAATATTTACTTAGTTTTTTTCATAATCGAAAATGGGTCATTTTTCTCAGGTGGGTTTCAAAACGCATTTTTTAATTTTTTGAAAATTTTGTTAAACAAATATTACAAATTTGAATTTCTCTCATCGGTGTGTTAAAAAAGACAATGAAACTCAAAAAAATTGAGGTCGATATCTCAAACCATTTTCCCGTACCTTGTGTTCAAATTCGACGAATTTCGCAAAAAAGTAATTTTTTGCTCATAATTTGAGTAAATTCTTCATAAATCTTATTTATGCTCAATTATAATAATGTTTATATGGAATAAAATTATCCATACCATGGAAAATATAAACAGGTTCTTTGTTTTTAAAATTGGGTATACTTAACCCGTTTTTTCCGGAGTCAAAGATGAAAAATTTGATTTTTTGTATTTTTTAAATTCGTAATATTATTAATTTAGTACTGAATTTTTATAAATATACTTAAAAGTAATTATTTTACACTAAGGAAAAGTCTTTTTTATTAAAAAAAAATATTTTAACCCTTTTTAGACATGGGGTCAAAAATGACCCAATTTTTTGCACTTTTTTCAGCAAATTTTGATTAAAAACCATTAATGTTATTATTTTGATTAATAACCATTAATGTTTTTATTTGACACCAAGATTAATTTTTTTTATTATAAAAAATATTTTAACCCTTTAAAGACATGGGAGCAAAAACTAAAAATTTATGGGGACAATATGGTCCCCATACATTTTTAGGATTAATATTTTTTAATAAATAAACATAATCTTAGTGTAAAATATTTACTTAATGCCTTTTTATCAAAAGTTGCTGGAAAAAGTTACAAAACACTTCCGATTGACATAATTTGGCCATATAATTTCACTATTAGAAGTCGATCAGAGACAAAAGTCAATAAACGACCCACCCTAATATATATATATATACATATATATGTATGTATGTATATATATATATATATTGATATATATATATATATATTGATATATATATATATATATATATATATACATATTATATATTATACATATTATACATACATATTTTCAAGTTTTAGAAATACTATTACTTAACTCCTTAACAAAGCCTAATAACTTAAAAATGTATCTTTCACCAGAAATACCCTGGTGAATATACCCTGGATTTGTGGTGATGTTTATAATTACCGATCGACTCAGAAACACTTTCTAATGTCTGTCCGTCTGCTTGGCATTCTTGTTGTAAAGATGATCCCTATACATTTTTGGACCAATTTTTTAAGGTTTCTCGCATAGGACTGCCTTTCCGGAATAGACATCTCGATTCTTAGCAGTCACAAACTTATTTGTATTTGAATGGATTTTAACAAAAATATTTCTTATAAATTTACCAATTATAAAAAGTCGCTTTAATACCCCAAATATCATAAAACTTTAATAAGTCCACATTTAAAAAAAATGAGCAATTGAGGACCTTTCTCTATATATGTACATACATACATATGTGCAAAAAAATTGTTTTGAAATTTACAAAACCCACTGAAATATTGACAGCAAAATATTTTGTAGTTACAAATTTTTATTTTAAAAGTGGTATTAGTCGATTCTTTTTATTGAAAAATTATGCATAAAAAAATATTAGCTGCCTTTAAGAACATTGACAAATTTTTATTACATTACACTTAATTACTAAAAGTTTGGATTGTTCTTATCTAAACATTTTTTGAATTTTTTTTTCACATTGATGTGTGGCGACGGGTTTGCGCCATAGCCTCCAGGCATAATCTTTGTCTTGGGGATATTGATTTCCAGCCCAGCTGCCCGAGATTCAACAGTAATAACGCTAGTGTTTTCTTGAAGGGGTGACCTAGGATTTGACTTAGAAGGCATACGTCATCGGCGTATTCCAAGTCCTCGAGTTGTTTAAAGGGTGTCCATTGGATACCACGTCTACCATTCAGTGCCGTGCGCATTATATTGTCGATGACAAGGATAAAAAGTATGGGTGATAAGATACATCCTTGTTATACTCCAGTAGTAACTTCGAACGGATTAGACAATTTACCTTTATGTAAAACCCGGCATTTAAAGTCCACGTACATTGCCCGAATTAAGTTCAGAATTTTCGTTGGCATGTTACGGTTTTCTAAAATTCTCCATAGATAGCTCCTGTTGACACTGTCGAAAGCCTTCATAAAGTAGATAAACGCTAGGTAAATGGGTGTGCGGAATTCATTACATTGCTCCAGTACTATTCTTACTGTGTTGATTAGATCAACACAAGATCTATTCTCTCGGAACCCAAACTGATTTTCGCGTAGTGTTTTAGAAACTGTGTCAGACGTTCTATTCAAAATCACTGGACTTAGTATTTTGCTCTGTATTGGAAGAAGTGTTATTCCCGTGTACTTATTGCAGTCTTTGGAGTCACACTTTTTTGGTATTTTCACTAGTATACCTTCATTCCAGGAGGTTGGCAGAGCTTCTTCTTCCCATATTTTACGCACAAAAAACGTCACATAAAAGCATCTCCGCTGAGATGTTGTCATTGCCCGGGGCCTTGTTGCGCTTAAGGCTTTTAATTGCATTCTTCACTTCTTGTAATGTTGATGGGCTGTCTGAAATTCCATTGAATAAACAGTCATGGTTGGTTTTGCTTTTCCGTCAGTGCTTCTAATCCAATGGGATTGTTTAATGTTGACTGGAAGTGTTCCATCCATCGTATTAATTGTTCATCCGGGGTTGAGAGAAGTGTACCGCTACTACTCAGAATGGGACTATTGGTGTAGGTAGGTTTGCCACACAACGCCCTTGATATATTGTATAAGGTCCTCATGTCGCCTTTACTTGCAGCTGACTCAGCTTGGCTCGCTTGTTCATCTACCCAAATTCTCTTGTCCCTCCTTGCAGACCTTTTTATTCTGTTGGATAGGTCACGGTATATTGTACTAAGCTCCTCAACATCCACGTTTACATTTAACATTGAATTTTTATGGTTTTACGCTGTTCAACCAGATCCCATGTTGCTTGGGTGAGCCACACTTTTATTTTATGGTCTTTAAAGCCTAACGTTTGTTGACCAATCTCATTGTAAGTCTGAGTAATACACCTTTCAATTTCGTTTACATTTGCGTCGTTGTTGTTTACAACGTCTGGAAGCCGATTCCTTATAGATGTAATAAAAGCATTTCGATGTCGCTCTGATTCCAGTTCCCCAACATCAATTTGCCGATCGGCTTTTGCCGTTTCGCTACTTTCAATCGAACTTTAGATATAACTAGATGGTGGTCGCTGTTTATATCTGCTCCGCGCATCGAGCGTACATCAAGTAAAGATGATCGCCATTTAGAGTTGATCAAAATGTGATCAATTTGGTTCTTAGTGACACCGTTCGGCGATATCCAAGTTATTTTATGGTGGAGCATAGTTCGATTAATCTTTTTCCGTTGTCGTTTCTTACTCCGACACCGTGCTTACCAATGTAGTGTTCTAAACCAGTGTTGTTTGAGCCAACTTTGGCGTTAAAGTCGCCCAGTATCATAGTAATGTCACAATTATGTACATTACTGTTCATTCAACTGCTTAATACATCGTAAAATTCGTCTTTGTCGTTTTCAGATTGTATTTCAGTAGGAGCGTAGACATTGATAATTATCATATTACGAGCTTTAGTCTTAAGTTTTATTGCCATTAGCCTCTCATTGATAGGATATCATGCTATCATGGCTTTAGCTATTCTTTTAAGTATGAAACACAATTGGAACGAACGACCAATTTTTCGGAACGAATATTCGTCGTTAGAAATAGAAGATATGGGTTTATATGAAAGTGCTCACAATAGATGCGTACGACGAAATTCGTCGTGCATATCGAATAGTGCGATAGGTTTATTTCTATTTCATACGCAGACGAACGACGACTAAACTGGTTTAGAGTGGCTGTATTTCTATTTCTGTTGTAAAGTATAAGAAATTATATGTGTTTTTGTGAAATATGGACAACCTTATAAATTGTAAACAAAAAAATAATTATTTCAAATAAAATTAATTAAATATTTTCTTTTTGTGAAAAATTGAAAGAATAAAATAAAGAAAAATTGGAAATATTGTGAGTGCGCGATATGTACGAAAGTATGTCGTCAGCTAAAACGCAAACGGCCCTATCTAACATTTTACAAATTTTACAGGAGAAGCAAAAAACTGTTTTAAACTAAAAGTGTAGTTTCAATCAGCACGATTTTCACCAGTATTATTAAAAAAGGTGTGACAGATTGATTTCTGGCAAAATAAAATCAAATTTTGTAATATTTAAAGGGCTATGTTAGTTAGGTCCTTTGGTACCCTAATTTTCTGAAACCAAAGGCCCTATCTACAAAGTAGTTTTATCAAAAAAATTCTATCTTTTTAGGAAAAAGCTGTTTATTAAATTTATTTATACACGTTTTTATTTAGTTTAATTATAAATATTTATATTATATATAAGTTTATTTTAATATTGCATTACAAAAAGTAAATTAAACAGAATTCATTAAAATTAAACAAAAAATACTTCATGTAAAGAATTGAAAGAATTTAAAAAATATGAATTACTTTTCAAAAGGTATGCTATCATAGAAACAATGACAATCTTTTGGTAGTAGGGGCTTTAGGTCCTGCAGGTGCTGCCACTTCTTTTTTGAAATTTTCAATCTTTGCTCATGCAGTTTCGGAATTAAGACGGTATTGATTTTGTTTCCAGTTCTTTGTGGAAGCTGGGCATAATTGTCATCTATTTTAGTTTTATAATAAATAGTTCCTGTTTGTTCGTATGCCAATGCGCGTATCATATTGACAGTGGGATCCCCGACTTTTTTTCCTTAAACATAATAAATTTTTTTAAATTTTGCGTATTTTACAGAAATAGATTTCATAATATACCTGGTCTTATAGATGTATACCGCTTGGGGACAGATTCATAATCAAGAAAGTATTCGTGATTCAAGTGGTGAACTTTTAGAGGGAAAGGATTTTTGCGAGCAGTTTTCATCAGGTTAACGAATTCAAATGGCATATTTATTTCTTTATTTCTAGTCTTTCTTTCAATAAGAGAATGTGTGGAGTCACATTCCATTTGCGTATGGCCCACCACCAAGTATTTGTGTTCTATGGTAATGTCTTTTTCTACGCTTAAAGAAAGCAAAGCATTTGAGAGGACGACATTTCTGTTTTGGTAAAAACAGCCATCGGAATAAATAATGATGTGGTGAATTTCAGGAAACCGTTCAAGAGAATTTTTTAAATGTTTAATAATAATTGTGGTAAACGTGGATGAAACCAGACTCCCCTCAGTTTCATCCCAAATATAATTATCGGACTCACGACTTACTACATTATAGATAGTGAAATTATGAAGCTGGAGCTTCATTTTGTAATAAGACGAACTAGCTTTGGACTGAGGTAAAAGCTTTACTGCTTGCATGTCTATGCAAAGTAGTAAACACAATCCTGATTTTGCATTTTCAATATCATTTTCTTTTTCACATCTCATTTTATCAATTTCGATTCGGTGATTTTCAAACTCCTCCTTTGATAAGTTTTTCGCCTTATAAGACAAACATAAGTCACACTGATCATTTCGAGCTTTAAATAGAGCATAATTAGAACTCTTAAAGAGTTTCATAAAATTGGGAAATGATACAGCCCCAATATTATTTTCCTTATTGTCATTACAGGACTCAATATAAAGATCATATATTTCTTTATAACTTTTGAAGTCTGTTTGAAAATATACCTTTTCAGTATATTTGCGCCGATAGTGAGATTCTAACTTAGGTAAATCTTCTAACCATTTTTGTAAATAATTTATTTTTTTACCATATTCTGGTCGTTTTATTTTATTCGTCGTTCCTTCAGAAACTATTTGAAGAGAATTAGAGTAACTAGGACATACCCATGGTCGTATCATTTTTTCTGATAAGCCCAAAGTAGACAAAAACATTTGTCTACATACTTGGAAACGATTTGTGCCATGCTTCAAAAAGTAATACTTTGTATATGATCGATTGGAATTATCAACAGTAATACGTTTTCTATCCGAACACTCAACAAGGCTTTGGACATAAATCTTTTTGTTGTCCCATGACATTTTCCAAAACGAATCAAAAATGTCTTTACGAATAACTTCGGAAAAATAAGAACAATATCGAATCGAACTTTTTTCGCAAAACTTTCTTTTACATGCATCCTTCATTTCTCTAGACTTACGCACAATTTTTACGCTTCCTTTCGAAAAACCTTGATATTCTTTTCCCTTCATCCGGTTTTGCTGACTGCATTGTCTCCAATTTTTCTTAGCCTTTTTAAAAGGAGCTGCTTCTATGTCCATTGTTGACATAATGCTTTTTATTTATATCCTTCTTATTTTTCTTTATTTCATAAAAAATCGCTTTTGCGATGAATTTTTTAAATTTTTTAATAAATTAACTTAAGCTGTAGTTTAATTTTTCTTTGATAAACAACTTCTTCAACGGTTAAATCTATCAATTTTTTTTTAGCAACTTTCAATATTGCCTACACAAACGATCACTTAGGTCTTTTTGCGTTTATTAAATAAACGCTTTTGTAGATAGGTCCGTTTGTTTTTCGTTAATAAAATCGCTAATTTTGGTCAGACAAGTCTAAATTCTTTTGTGGATGTGTATTTAAATGCAATGCATCAGAATCAATCAAAAAACCGATTTTGGATTTTTTGTTAGATAGGGCCGTTTGCGTTTTAGCTGACGATGTGTAATTTGTGCTAATGAAAAATAAACAAAAATGGCGTCAGCAACGTTTATTCGTCCCAAATGTGTTCAATGGACGAATATACAAGACGAATTTTTAAAGCCGAATTCGTCGTGCTGGACGAAATTAGTCATACGTCCCAATTGTATTTCTACCTTTAGTCATCAAAAAGCCCACACCCCTACTATGCTCATCACCCTCCGGGCGACCGGAGTAAAGATACACAGTATTTTCGTTCCGAACTTCCCCTTGTCCTGTCCATCTTGCTTCTTGCACCGCTAGCAAATCAATTTTATAATCCAACATTTCACGACTTAGTTGTTCTAGTTTTCCAGTTTCGTATAGCGTGCGTACGTTTCATGTCGCAAACTTTAAATTTTCTTTCATGCCTATATTAGTTTTTATAATTCGATTTTTCCAGGAAAAGGTTTAAGTGACGTCTCTCATATCAGGTATCTGCTGAGTCAGTTAATTGTATGGGAAAAAACCCAAAATAAAAGAAGGCAAAGTACAATGTAGGAGATGTCAAAAATTAGGACATTTTGCACGAAACTGTAATCGTTAGATCAAGTGCGTTAAATGTGATAAAATACACGAACCTGGAAAATGTGAAAGGAACGTAGAGGACACTAGCTTACTGCCAACCTGCGTAAATTGCGGTGAAAAAGGGCACCCTGCTAATTGGAGAGGGTGTGAAGCATATAAGAAATATATTTTTGATAAAAAGAAACGCTTAATTGAAGAGCGCGAAAAAAAATCTGTAGCGGCTGCAAATGTCGCTAGAGTTATACAAACCTCAAGGGTTACCCAAGGAACGTCGCTTGCTAGCCTACTACGCCCACAACAATCTTCCCAACCTAACACCACACCAAAATCGCCTTTAATCGAAGAATTTATGAAATTATCACAAATATTCATGGAAACAGAGATTTCTCTAGAACAAGAGGTTGAAAATTTTCTTTCTAACTATAGAAAAATTACAAAAGATGCGGCTAAAGATGAATTTATGCGCATATTAAACAAAGTGAAGCTAACTTATGGCCCCTAAATATATCAAAATGATCACCTACAATGTTCGTTCGCTTGTTGATGCAAGTAGACGAGTGGAACTCATAAACACAATGCAACAAAACAATATTCAAAAAAATAATAAAAAAATTATTTTGAATGGCTACAATTTTATATACGACGACTCCCGTGTCGGAGTTGCTATAGTTATAAAAGAGTCCATCAATTATAAAAGGGTCAATATTAACAATGTGAGTTTCTTTGGAGCATTTATTGAAATTTCACTTAAGATCAACAATATCAATAAAAAAATATTATTTGGTTCAATATACATTCCATGCAATCAGCCAACATCAGAAATCCAAGAGGGACTAAATAAAATTCTAGACGTTTTTAAAAATTACAGTGGCTTTATTTTTGGTGGTGATCTCAACGCAAGAAATACTATCTGGGGAGATCACCTCTGTAACTCTAATGGTAGAACATTGCAATGTTGGCTTGAGGACAACGTATGAGATGTGATTCGCTTAACAGACACCCAACCCTCTTTTCCCAGTGGCCCCTACTTCTTGGACCACTTTCTACTCAGCGGAGATGTGCTAAACAATGATGTTACTGACATTTAAATATATAGCCTTTCTTCCTTCTCAGATCATTTTCCTATAAGATTAGATCTCCATTTGGATAACTTTCATTTCAAACTCAATAACCCGCGTCAATACACCTCGTTAAAAAATACCAATTGGGACCACTTTCGCCAGGATGTGGATCACTTAATCTTAAATATAATGCCTCCCAAAAATAGAAATTTAGATAACCTTGAAATTGACAAACTAATTGATGACTTCACCTTAATAGGTAATACAATTACTAACTCACATTCTGAAAAGATACAGATAAAAAACAAAATACTTATATCCGAAAAAATAAAACACTTTCTTAAAATTAAACACGGATGGCAGAAAGAGCTAAAAAATTTTCATAGAAATGGTAATAGGCTTAGCCCGGAATATAATATTCTCTCTAAGCAAATTCAATTATTAAAACAAATTATTAAGGAACTTATAAACATGGAACAAGCTTAACTATTCAACCAACGATTACTAAAAATTAAACCTGGCCCTAAAGCTTTCAAAGACATTTATAAAGTGGTCACAAAAAATAACTCATTCTGTGATAGAATTAACCATAATTTGATAGAATTAACCATAATTTCGCCACAACAGATGAAGACGAGATAAGTGAATTATTTCGATGTCATTTTTCAGATGTTTATCAAGAGAAATTACCGATCAACCCAGTTGTAGATCTTTCCGAACGTATCAATAATAGTACTACCAACTCTCCAGACGCTATTTACACCTTTACAGATGATTTTTATTCACTTAACAATGAAGATACGTATCACTTTACTAACACTAACATGATAATAAGTGTTATTAAATGTATTAACAACAAAAGATCCGCGGGAATCGATGAAATCTCTTAAAAAATTACCCCATACAACGTCTATATTCCTAACAATAGTGTTCAGTAATTCCCCGCTGCTTGGAAGCAAGCAAAAATTTTACCAATTAAAAGGAAAAATCACAGCGATAAGCTTGACGAGTTTCGACCTATCTCACTGCTATCCAACATTGGAAAAATTCTGGAACATATCCTCAAAGAAAAACTTGATAAAGACTTCATTATTGAACCATTATCTTCATACCAGTTTGGTTTCAGAACATCCCATTCAACGGTACACACATCATTGAAATTTCATAATGAGGTAACAACTAATCTTAGGATGAAAAGGTGCACAGTTGCTGTCTCTTTGGACATACAAAAAGCATTTGATACAGCCATTCATAAAGGAATCCTGTACAAGCTAATAGACCTTGGAGTAGATCCATTCCTGCTCAAATTGCTCCAGAGTTACTTTACCCAACGGAAATTTAGCATCCAAATCAACAATTCCCGCTCAGTGTTCGGTGATGTGAATGGTGGCGTACCACAGGGTAGCTTGCTAGCGCCGATGCTCTTCAACAGCGTTACCGCTGACAAATTTGAAAAAGTCGCAGAAAAAGTCGCTTTTTACAAAAAAAGTCGCACAAAAAGTCACTTTCAATAAAAAAAGTCGCACACTTTTTTATAACATTTTTTTTTTAAACAATGAACAAAAGATTATAAAACAATTCATACTTGAAAAGATATTATATAGGCAAAAATCAAACAGTTTTAATTCCTATAAAACCGACATTCAACTCGAATAACTTTTGCTCTCTTAGGTGTTTGGAAAATCTAATTACAGATTTGAACTCCTAAGTCTACAGGTATATTGAACGCAAAATCTTAGTAGCGCAAGTTGGCATGCAAACTTCAAAAACGTAAAAAACTCGAATGAAGCATTTACGTTTTTTTTTTCATATTTCGTCTTCTTTTTTCGTTTCATTTGGACCCAGTCGTTATTTTATGACACCATACTTGGGGGATGAATTCATTGCACTCTAAGTTTTAATTTCGTCATTCAAATACTACTTAATGGCTGCCAAAATTTAATCACGTTTTCGCCACTTTTAAATTTTTTTCGCATATTTTTCGGCCCCCTCAATGAATTCCTAAAAAATGGATAAGGATTGGTAGATCTTTCAGTTGTGCATCGTTTGATATATATCTCATTTATGTGCTGCATGTTGATATAACATACGACAAATATGTATAAAAATTCCAAACTACCTCGTAAACTGAGTTTTTGCCATTTAACACCTAAAAGCAAAAGCGCACCAAAAAATCATTTTTTGCTAAAATTGTATGAAGATTTTGAAAATAGTGCAAAATATTAAATATTGCTTTCAATGGTTTTAGATAGCAAACTGAGACCAAAGTGATGGCATTTATACTTAAGTTACAATAATTTTAGGGAATTTTAGTTGAGATATTGAATATGGGCTAAAAATAAAAATTTTAAATAATTTTCTAAAAAGGTGTCAAAAGTCGCACAAAATTCGAAAAAGTGGCATAAAAGGGCCATGGAAGAAAAGTCGCAGGTTGCGTCGCAGGCCACCTAAAAAGTCGCAAATTGCGACTTTAGTCGCATAACGGTAACGCTGCTCTTCAATATCTTTCTACACGATTTTCCGCATGAAATGACTGACTCTGCAGCTATCCTGTATGCGGACGATTGTTTAATATTTTCCCATGATGCATCGCCAGTACAAGCATTACAAAAAGTTTCCAATCACTTACAATCTATCAATAATTATTATAAAAAATGGGGAATCCATTTGAACGCCGAAAAATCCGAAGCAATATGCATCAGAAATGCTTCAGGAAAAGGCCCAAGAAACGCAGTCCCTGAAAGCAAAAACCTTAAGTTATACCTAGAAGGAACGGAGATACATTTTAGAAATAGCCTCAAGTATCTCGGTATAACATTTGATAAGTTATTCAATAAGTTATTCAACACCCATGGAAGAATGATCCTGGCAAAAGTAAAAAGAATTTCCGGCATGTTCTCTAATTTACTAAACAGCAGATATCCTGATAAGAACACAAAGCTTCTTATTTATAAGGTTGCCATTAGATCGGCATTAATATATGGCTTCCCGATATGGTTTACAATATCTCCATCTATAGCCAAAGAAATAGAACAGTTTGAGAGAAAAATTATAAGAAAATGCATTAACCTAAACTTTTCGCATAGAGGCTAATACATATCTGATATATGAAAAATTATATTAAAAAAAATTATCTATTTTGTATAAGAACTATACTTACGCATCTATTTGTATATTTTACAATTCGTTTTCCATATACCTGCTACTGTGATTATTGTCACAGTACCTTTTTGTTTTAATGTTAGGTGTTATTTAGTTTTAAGTTTATTTTACAGAAAATTCTCTGACCGTTAATACTAACGTCGCGAGCAAACGTTATTTATACTTTTCATAAAATGTGTGTTTTAACTTCATCTTATTCATTTAGCATGTAGCTATTATCCATTTACTGAATATTAGAACAAGACAATAATAGTTTTAAGAATATAACTCATTGTGATACTGTCGCTTTGTATCTAAACATATGTTTAAAAAAGACCCAATAAAGATTTACTTTACTTAGTTCGATTTTTTTTTGGATAGATTAGGCACCTCCAAAATCCTTGTGCCAGCTGCCGTAGCAGGGGGATTTCTCGCTTGATTACCCCTTGGAGTAGTATATTCTATAATGTTGTTTCTTTCCATGCTTAAAACATCGTAAGTGCTTAGTCGATGGATGATGAGTCCAAAGACAAGAACCACGTTTGTAAAGCGAGCCGCTCGGTCCGAGACAGACGCCCGCTTGTAGCCGCAACTAACATATTGAACAGACGCTACGGTTTCGTACTTTACCAAGTACAATTATCTTAGACCCTTAAACCAAATTCGTCGGGATGGCTCTAAGATAACTCCCCTTCACGTTAGCCCTGACCTAGAATCCCACTCGGATTGTTTACCGCATCTTCAATTAGGTTGCTCAGGTTTCCAGGATGTACCACTAGGAGGTGTGAGTAGGAATTGAATACAGTTATTACCTGTTAGCTGGAAACCCAGGCAACAACTGCATCCCGTTTACATCCCAGAATCATTCACTAATAGAAATTAAAAAAAAAAAAAAATAAATAAATAAATGAAAAAGTCAAAATTAAAAAAAATACATTTTTATTATTTTTTTTTAATATTCTCATGTATATCCACTGCTTTTTTACTTTTTGATTACCCAAAGCGAAAAATATCAGAAATAAATGTTTGCAGATGTATGGGTGGTGGGCGTGGTGGTTGCCCAATGTCGCACATTTTTTTGACAATGGTATATATTGGCCTGCTAACACCTTGTATTAAAATTCATAAGTCTAGATTCATTTTTTTTCCAAGATATTTAATTCTGTCTCCTTAGAATGGCTAAATCTTACACTGTGCAATAGGGCGTCTCGAAAAAAAAGTTCAGTGTACACCACCGAATATAAAGTATTCCTTTGAGAAAGTTTCGAAAAAAAAAATATTTTTTTTTCGATTCACATTGGGGTCGCCAAAATACATTTTTCATTATATTTTCGGCATTTACATTCGGATCTTAAAGTGTGATATATACATGTTTTTGTCTCGAGGAGGCCAATATTTTGCTTTAATAGTCATAGGACTCAGATATCTGGTTTTAGCATTTATCCATCAGACCTCAGTTCCTACCACCCTAATGTACCTCCCTAGTATCAGAAAATTAAAGCTCTTAAAAAATCGTTAAACTTTTACTAAAGAAGTTTTTTGATAATTCCAACCGAACTATCAAAATCAAAGAATTTTTGTTTTTGCCACACATTGAGGTCGCCAAAATACATTTTTCGCTATATCTTTGCCATTTACAGCTGGATTTTTAATTGTTATATATCGATGTTTTTGTCTAAAGAAGGCGAATGTTTTGTGTTGATAATCATTGACCACAAGTACACTCTACACACTACTTACCCGTGATATCTCAACTCATACTCAAGAATTAAAAATTAATTAATTAATGTAAAATTAGAAAAATTTAATTAATGATGTCTTGAATCGATCCAAGTTTGTTATATTTTTGAGGGCTTTCGAATTTCGATCAAATGTGGCCCATTCGTTGCTCCTCGGTAACAGTCATGACAGATTCATGTACTATATAAACAAAACGATCGGTGTTTTGTGAATGTCATAGATAAGCTGTAAAAATAATTAAAATTAGCAAAAAAAACTATCAAAAGAAAGAATTTTCCTTTTTTTAACCTGGTATTTCGATTATTTCATTGGAAAACTTATTCTTGCATATAAAACTGCAATCATGGCGGCTCAGTCATTTAAAATTTTTTCCAATTAATCATGTCGAAATATGAGTCACTTTCGAAGTTTATAAAATTCTGAAATTGTGGGAAGAAGATTTCACGAATGTCTACCGTTGCTTCATTTCTGGCTGATAGAATCTTTGTATAGCCATCTGAACGTACTAGCGGATCTTGGCTTGTTATCATCGACAACAAAATATTCTCAGGTTGGAAAAAGTTGGCGTTATTTTCTATTGGCCGACGAACGTCGTCCGAAGATATAACGAAAAATGTATTTTGGCGATCCCAATGTGCGGCAAAACAAAAATTGCTTGTTCGGTTCGAATTATCGAAAAACTTTCTTAGTAAAGGTATAACGATTTCTTAAGAGCTTTAATTTTCTGATATAAGGGTAGTACGTTTGGGTGGTAGGAAATGAGGTTTGATGAATAAATACAACAACTGGATATCTGAGACCAATGACCCAAAATATTGGGCTGCTCGAGACAAAAACATCGATATATCGCGCTTTGGCGACCCCAATGTGCGTCGAAAAAAAATTAAAAAAGAATTTCCAAAACTGGGGCCAAATTACCGCATTCGATGTCGATCGAAAACTCAGACTTTTAAGCGAATATTGTGAAGTATACCTTAGGGATGTTCAAAATTACTTCGATGCAAAAAGTTTATTGAAATTTGGTATCTATTTTGATTCGTTTCTAAAAACATATATTGTTTAATTAAAACTCTTTTACTATTATTCATCTTTTGGCAAATAACTTCAAAAAAATATAGTAAACTGTGCATCTTTTAAATAATTTTGATTATCCTTAAAGTATGCTATACAAATGTTTTGAAAATATCTAAGATTTCGATCGATATCGAATGCCGTAATTTGGCCTCTGTCTTACTTTATATTCGGTGGTGTACGGGAAACTTTTTTTCCTTCCATATAAGTCGAGACGCTCTACTGTGCAATCTGAGGACACAGCAAAAATTAAACAAAAGTTACATCTATGCCAAAAAGTGTTCTTGCATAGAACACTGACAAAGCTTTTTTGTGACAGTATTACTTCCAACAAAAATTGTTATATTTAAAATATAACTTATTTTATATTATAAAATATTCATTTGGCTTTGTTTATTACCGTTTACGCGCCGCTAAATCAATAATTTCGACCATCAATAATTTTGAGCACTAAAAACGTCGAGATAGTTAGTCATCCGCCGTTTGACTTCTTTCTATTATCAAATAAAAAGTCAAATTGCCATATTTTTGTTTGGACGTATCCCGATAAAAAGGAAAATAGTGCAACTAAGTTTAGTTCGCACTTATGCGATAATAAAGCCATTTTCAATGATAAATATTTGTTTTCTCTAGTCTCGAATCATAAAAGTCTACCCCCGTAATACAATAGATTTACATTGTATTCTATAATTACAATAAAATCTTAATATTGGTTAATTTTACAATATTTGGTCTAACTAAGTTCATTAACAACAGGTCCTCTTAATTTTTCATAAAAAATAAATAAAAGTTTGTATGTACTTTCACTTTTTAATTAAATTTCTTTTTCTGCAAATTTATGTACAAATATAATGTTAAGCAAATGCCGAGTGCATAAATTGTAAAAACAATAGTAATGAAGGTCAGAAGAACTTTTCATTCGTATTTGTCTAGACTGCGGATAGACACAGTGAACTTTTCCGTATGCACTTGATTCAATTCAAAATTCACAAGAGTATCATCGCGCTTGCAAACTTTTAACCTTATTATTTACATGGTAAAATACTAGTCAGTCAGTACATACATACACACATATAAACATTTGTACACGATGTAAAATTAAAAAAAAACATCATTTTGTTTAAAAGCTGCACATGTATGTATGTGTGTTAATAATTAAAAGACTTTCTCTACGGATGTAATTTTGTATGTATGTAAATCAAAAGGATCACATTGGTGTAGGTAAAAAATTTTTACATTTTTTCAAAACCTCAATAAAAAGAAATTCTCGAATAAATAGGGGATTAAAAAATAAAATGAATGAATAAAACTTTACAAACTCATTAAAACGATTTTAAAAGTTCATTAATTTCAAACAATAACAACTACAACTACACAATTTTTTATGAAACGACTACTCCTCAACAATTACCTCAATGTCAGGAAAGCCCATTCATTCGACTGTAACTACAAATGTATATAAGTATAAATGTATGTATGTAAGTGCATGAGTATAATATTTTCCAGCAGTTTCTCCTATTGAGCATAGACAAAACATTACTTCGCATAGCCCAGAAGAACATAGGTTCTCAGAAAGGCGAGGCCTCTTTTACACTTTTTTATTTCATAGCATCTTGTAACACCAACATTTCGATACCAATCAGTCTTTTTACTTTGGCCACTTTTTAACCGTTTCTGTTAAAGTTCATCATTTAATTGTGGTGTTATCCGGAAAAAGCTCACAAATAGGATTCTATAAAAATTGTACCAAACTGACATAATCTTTTTTGATGTATCCCAGCAAGAAAAAAGGTTTATTCTAAAAATGGCGTCGTATTTTTGATATTTTTGAGTTTGTTTATTTTGTTTTTGAACGGTGCATCATATTTGAATTCTTTTGCTTAAAATATATTTTTTTATTGTTAGGTAAAAAAAATTTAAGAAACAAAGAAAATTTACTTATGTATATGAATATTATTGAATTTTTAATCTTGACATTTTTTAAGCAAGGTTTTATGGTCAAATATAGATCAATTTTAAAAAATCCGAAAGAAATAATGAATTTCTTTGAAATGCAATGCCATTCCATTAAAATTTCTTAAACATTTTTTTTAACATAAATTATTTTTTTTTATGTTTGAAAAAAATTTGAAATAAGGTTTGATATCAAAATTAAATATAACACCATTTTTCAAATTATACTCAAATCATCTTAGGGTTTGATAATGATTTGAGAATAACTTTTATTCTCAATTTGAGAAACTATAATTTTTCAAACATTTATTCTCAAATGAACCCTCATTTGAAAATGAATGTGAATCTCAAACGTCTGTTTAGGTTTGAAAAAAGTTTGAAAAAAACGTTTGATACCAAATGTAAAAGTCATCATATTTCAAACGTTTGACACTGTTCTTAATGGGATATTTGGTTTCGAAATGCTTTGAGTCGGTTCATAAGTTGTGCTCCATGGTCTTTTACGTTCAACTTTGTAACATACAAACCATTTTTCGACCCCAGTAATCAAGTGCTTTAAAACTAAATCATATTTTCAACACATCCTAATTTTTCTCTGTAAAAAGATGGATATGTCAGATTAGAATGGTGGTTTCAAAATGACACCTTCACTTGGAGACCTTTAGGGTCCATTGTGATTCTTCATTTATAGGGGAATAATAGGAAACTGAAAAGGCTTGAAATTAAGTGCATATATCTAAGGATAGTGATAGTTGAAGTGGTAGAGTTAATAAGTTCAAGGAGACCTAATGGAAAGAAGACTCATCTAAGCCAATCGAGTGCAATTATAAAACCTACAATATAATTTAGTTTACACTGCTGTAAACCCTGAAGCTCTACAAGAAACCTATCGCCTAGATATTTGATTTTGTCGGCGATGCTGGAGCCTTGGACACTGACAGAGAATGTATTTCACCGATTCGGATGAGTCCTCATTTAGGCATAATCTGCAAATGTCCGAAATGCTCCTATCCCACTTGTTAAGCCTAGAGTTTAGGGTACAGTGACCGGTTGTATTGCCTATGCAGTTTCTTAGGTTTGTCCTGTTAAGATCTAGTAGCAAATTGGTTCCGGACAAGTCCTCATCTAGGCATAATCTGTAAATGTCCGTAACGCTCCTATCCCATCTGTTTAGCCTAGAGTTTAGGACACAGTGACCGGTTATAATGCCTATGCATTTTCATAGGTTTGTCCTGTTAAGATCTAGTAACAAATTGGTTCCAACTATATCTAATTTAGGCCACAGGACCCTAGATGTTCTACAGGCTCCCATCTCGCTTCAGGCCCTAGTGGTTTCATCGCTAATCCAAGAGTTACTTATCATGTAAAAGTGAAAAATAGAAGGGGCTATGTTCATCATTCTCTGACTCAAATCTTGGCTCTAGTCTTGCCTCATCAGCAACTTCGCTACCTTCGATGTCGCAATGACCCGCAAAACCAACACAGTTTGATCCTGCACTTGAGTTACAGGTCTATCAGTGCTAATCTACATTTCCTAACTAATTTTGAGGTAATGCCTGACTATCGACATATGTATATTGTCAGATGTGGTGTCAGAAATTAGCTCTGTGGCCTTCCATAAAGCAAAAACCTCTGCCTGGAAGACACTACACTCATCTGCAAATCTGTAAGATTTTCTAATGGAAATCTGAGAGTAGGTATATGGATAACACATATATCTACTTTCATGGTGAAAACCAGACCCAAAAACGTCAGACCTATCTCTTTATCGGCTTCAACAGGGCGTGCAGAACGTGATGCATCTTCGACGGCAAAATTATCTATGCATTTCAGGTTTATATTGAATCCTATAATCATTCAAGAAATTTGAAAAAGATATTAAGAATTTTCATGTAAACGCTTATAACCCTCGTAAACTTCGCAAACTGTGCCAAAGAAGACGAACTGTTTTTGCAATTTTAGCAAAACCTTAAATCCAAAAAAAAAAAATGAAAAAAGTAGTTTTAAAGTGTTCCTTTAATTATATCGTCACCTAAAAGACGAAATAACTTATCTGAAGTTTTCAAAAGTTTACAGCAGAGGGAAAAACGTTGTAAAATTGGAAGTATTTGCAAAATTGAAAATTATGTATTTAGATTTAGTTTTATCTTTTTTAAGTACGAAACGGTCCTCTAGGTTCAAAAACTGTAATAATTTGGTCATTTCTGATATTAGATGTTCAAAATTTTGCACACATATACGTTATGATATAGAGAATAATAATCCATTAAAGCTCAATTTTGAAATGTTTGCAGATAGGTTACGATATGTAGTTGTAAATAGCATTTACTTGAATTGTTCCGCCATCACCAATTCCATATAATCCTGCAATTTTGCTTAACGGTGCGCTTTTTCCGCTAGAACCCAACCAGTATAAGACATTTACGAGTTACAATTCGACTGGAAACTGTCTACACGAATGGGGACCATGGAATATATTATCGTTTAAATTAAATTAAGAACGTATTTGAAGCTTTGTCAACTGATTCGGACGATTTGATGTTCCGCAGCATCAAGAATATTAATTAAATCTTCTAGAATTTTATTTTTTTGCTTTCGTTGCTTGCCTAAGATTTTTCAAAAACAATAAGAACAATATTTTTGTAAATCTTTTCCACTGTTTTTTTTTTTAAATTCTAAAAATAATAAATCGCAAACTGCAACATCCTCACTAAATTTTATTGATTAACTTGTTTCACTTTCTTTTAGAATTTTTCTATTTGAGTTAAAAAAGGCGACAATATACATATTTCTTGACATTAAATTTATTTCTGACAAAATTAGCTATTAAAAACTGCACAAAAGTCGAAAAAGAGGTTTCATAAAAAGCGTCTCGCAAATTTACATAATTGCGCAAATGAGAAATTTAAGCGTTTACATAAAAACCCTTATTTTACTTAAATTTAACGAAATTACGGTGGCTCCCACAGCCATCGTAAAAACTAAATAACGTTAAAACTACAACTTAAAAATAAGATATATTCCAGAATTAATTCTAGAATATGAATAAATAAACCAGACTCCAAAGATAACATCATTTTTAAATGACTATTCACTTCATTTGTTTTGGAGACTGCTCTACCTTCTTAAACTGCTGGGTTGTTTAACACTTATGTATGTTTATACCTAAACATAAAAAAATACTTATATCTACATTCATACATATATTATATACAGCAGATTTTATTACCGACCACAAAATCCGAAATTTTTTTTAAAGCCGACAATACATTCATCCATCAATATGTAAAGTTAACGTCTTATGTACGAACGTACATACATTAATACTCGTATGTATTTCATTGTTTGTATCCCTGTAGATGTATCCTTTTATATTTATATGGCGTTGGACTTGCGCACACATAATGGAGGGTTGTTTATAATGGCGTTTTACTTTGAAATAAATAATTTGTTTATTTCCGTCTCTTTTGCGCTTAAAAGATGTTTCCAACAAAAGAGCATCCTTTTTGTGAGAACACAAAAAAATTTTAAGATTTTTAGATGTATTGTTATACAAATTTGAAATAAATAATAACAATATTAATAATATTAATAAAAACAGGGTGCTACCTTAAATATCGAATTAATCTTGTTAATCTTTATCTTCACTTCAGATTATATTTGTTTTCTCTGAATGATGGAGGTTTTGCCTTGTTATCTACTTCCATTTTAGCAACATTTTTATAGGTACTTTGCAAAACCTAGCCATTCCAGTTCCATTTCCCTTTGCGATTTCAAATCGAATCAGCATTTCTTCAGTTCTTTCCCAAAATATTTGAAGTATTTTACCTAGAGAGCAGTTTTTGAAAACTTGTAGAGCTAGCAGTGTTCCAAGATTATACCCGTACATCAACACGGAACAAATGCTTGCCTTTTCTTCTGCTACCTTGAGGGTTCCATTCAATTGTTATTTTAGCTACATTTTCATGGGTTCTTCGTAAAACCTGGCCAATCTAGTTCAATTTTCTCTTTGCGATTTCAAATCGTTTTAGAATTTCTTTCATCCTTTCCTACAAATCTTAGTTAAAGATAACGTTTGGCCAGAGTATTTTAAATATTTTGCGTAAAGAGCGGTTGATGGAAACGTATAGCAATAGCAGTTCTAGGATTCACAACCGAATAGCAATACGGAATTCTCGCTTGCCATTTTTTTACTGCCTTGAGGGTTCATTGGTTCTTCTGTTCTGTTTCTGGCCAATTTAGTTTCATTTTCTTTTTTGCGATTGAAAATCGTATTCGCAGTTCTTTTTTTTATTCCCACAAATCTGAGTTTGAGATAAAATTCGGCCAGAAAATTTTCATTTTTAATATATATTGCACGTAGTTTGGAGAAACTGTGACAGAGGACATACACACAATCAAAAAAATTTCCGTACAGGGAGAAATTTTTTAAGTTTTAGCAATTTATAAAAAATTGAAACACTTTTGATACTCTTCACCACCATAGGTGGAAAGGGTATAAGTTTGTGCTGATGTATGTAACGCAACCCATCTTTTAGTATATCAATAGGCTAAGAATCACTTTCTGAGTCTATTTAGCGATGTCAGTCCGTCCGTCTGGCTGGCTGGACCCCCATGTAAACGATGTAATCGAAGTACAGATCGTAATTTCAGAGATAATTTGATGAAATTTGGTACAGATAATTTTTTGATAGTGGCTATTGAAATTCGTCAAAATCGGTCTAGTATTTATGGTACCTCACATAGGTCCCACTTCCCAGAATTGATATATTGGTCACAAATATCAATATTTTTTCATGGAGTTTAAAACAAATACTGCTTATATAAACTTAACTCACTGTACCAAATTTCGTTGAAATCGGTTCACATTTGACCATAGCTCCCATACAAACTCTTTTGTCAAAACGCACTAAAAGAGACAAAGAATCACTAAAACGCTCGTAAATCTGAATATAAAGAGAATTTTGAGTTTATTTTTTGCATACATAATTTTTGTGAAAACCTGAATCAATTTGCCAAATAATCGAGATAATCGGTCCACATTTGACCCTAGCTCTCATATAAGTCCAAATGACGGAAACAGCTTAAATATATAAGTTTTGAGAAAATATTTGCATGATGGCAAAATTTAGCAAATATTTGTTTTTATACATGAAAAAGAACACTTTTGACCTAAGTGGTGAAGGGTATCGTATGGTCGGGCTTGACCGACTATAGCACTTTCTTACTTGTTTACTTTTATTTTTGGTTTATTTAATTCATTATATTCTTTACTAAAACTTACTATACAAAAATCAATAATATTTTAAATAAAAACAAAAAAACTCGAAAACATATTCAATTTTATAAAAAGGCACCCAAAAAAGTCTCCGTACATTGTTTCTTCATAAGAACTACGATTTTAAAAAAAATATTGGTTTTTACAGCATTTAGTCTATTTTTCATCACCCAAAAAAGTCTCCGTACATTGTTTCTTCATAAGAACTACGATTTTAAAAAAATATTGTTTTTTACAGCATTTAGTCTATTTTTCATAGATTTTTTCCCATTCTCCCTTGATCACGGCTTTAAGCTGCTTAATGTTGGAAATATGGTGCTCTAGAATCTTTTTTCCCAAATGTTCTCAAGGGTGCTTTATTGGGTTGAGGTCAAGTGATTGAGCCGAGTGATTTAATTGACGGGGAACATTGTAAAGAAGCCATTCCCTGACCCTGAAGCCAAACCCTTCTCGGTTTATTTTTGACTGTTTATAATTTTAGCGATTTCCGAAAAAGTTTTACCTTTTTTTTTTCTCAAGTTAATAATAAAATTTTTAGTATCCATCGAAATTTGGTTATTTCTGCACTACATTATTTTTAATTAACGTTTTTTCCATTTCCCACTTATGTCTGCATCAATTCAAGATATAAATTTTTAAAATTGTCCCACTATAATTTAAAATATAACAAATTTATTAATTTTTCTGGCTAATTTGAATATCGGAATTTGTAACATCTAACGTATTTATTTTGTTCTTTAACAACTTTAAAGCTTTCGGAATCAGTTTTTGTAACCCTGTATATTTAAGTTGAAGATTTTCTAATTCACAAAGAAAATAAACATACATATTAGAGTGTCCCGAAAATAAGTTATTTCTTTTAATCATTTTTTTTTTCGAATGATTTCAAAACCATTGTAAAAATAATGTTGATGTACCTAGGACTACGAGAACCCGTGCAGACTTTATCGCAAATAGCCATGGGCATAACTTTCACGGACGTCCTCTTTTAACATTAGGGGTGCCCGTTTTTTTCTAATTGTCTCTTTTTCATAGTAATTGTTTTTTTTCAGGAGTGAGTTACTTGTCCGACGTCCTAACCAGTGTTGCCACGACAAAATTATTTTTTTAACCAAATTTTCGGATGAAAATAACCAAATTGCGAAAAAGTAATCAACATTTGAAATATCGATGTCTTTAAAAAAAATTTATTGTGAAATTTTCCGACTTTTTAAAGATTCGAACAAACTGTTAAAATTACGGCTATTTGAAGCATTTAATTGGCTAACAATGTGCCGAGGTTAGTCACAAAATAACAGAGTTACAGTAGAAAAAGTATATATATATATTTTTTTTTTTAATTTCTTAGTAATTTAAAAGTGTCCTTTTGGCACTGATCTTGATCCCATTAAGAACAAAATGTTCATACTAAAAAAGTTGAAAAGATCAAAATTTAAAAAAATAATATATAATTTTTTTTAATTAAAATCGAATCATTTCTCTATCACATTTTTCAAACGATCTGAGGTTGTTCCAGAAATTTTACTATCTTTCAATAAAAAAAAGTGAAATAAAAAATCGGTCGAATAGTTTAGAAGATACTTCTATTAAAGTGACGTCATCTTTTCTATATCTCAAAAACTATTCAACTTTAGACGCTGCACCAAAATGTAATAATTCCATCTTTGTTTACAATAAATTTTTTAAAAAGGTCATATTCTCTATGAGAATAATTAGTACTTGAAGTCGTAAGACGATAGCCTAAGTTATATGTTTAAATAATTCACTTTTCTAACCGCTAGAAAATAAAAGTTTTCGAATCACAGTGTGTTAGGTATATAAATAAGAGAGGTTTTTCTTTCGAATCAAATTACATTACCCCTTATTTTTAATTGAATTTTTTTTCGTTTTTAAGAACTTTTAATTTTCTTTATGTTACCGTAGGATAACAAATCTACCCAAAACCAGCCCGAAGTTACCCAAAACTCACCCAAATGCCTTTGCTAAATTGTGAGAGTAGTTTCATTTACCCTCTTATACAAAACAACTCAGATTTTTTCTTCATGTTAATTTGGGTAACAAATAACTATCCAAATCAGTGCGAAGTTGTCAGAAATTACCCCCAAAAAACAACAATTTGTATTGAAAATTTTGTTTGGCAACACTTTTGAGTAATTTTGGGTTGCTACGTTGAAGTAAGGGAACGAAACTATACTCCAACGAAACTATACAAAACAGCCCGAAGTTGTCAGCCCGAACTTACCCAGAAAGTAAAGAGACAGATCCAAAATATGATCTGAAAAAGTAAAAAGCTATGTTTTGGTGATATCGATTTGAAAAGTTACGCATCGAAACGATCAAAATGAAATATGTTTTTTGTCATTTGACCCCGGTGAAGAAAGGGTTAATCTCGTCCAATATTAAAAAAACCTTTCAGCATAGGTTTTCCATAAACTAAGCAATAATATTAAATAATTTTTTTGTTAAAATTTAATACAAGTAAAATTTACCCAGCATCTACTAGAATTTGGCCTAACAATTTTCATTTTCGCGAAATTCTAAAATTTTAAGTCGCAGGTACGGCGAAACTGTTCAAGATATAGACCTACATTTTTTGAGATTTATTCTCCCATTTGTCTGTTTTAACACACTGGTGAGTAAATTCTGAATTAGTAATATTTGTTGAAAAAAATTTTTCGAAAAATTAAAAAAATATTTTTAAAGCCGACCTAAGAAAAATGCACCGTTTTCCAACATTAAAAAAACTAAGTAAATTCGATTATGTTAAAGCAAAACTGAACTATTCAATACTAACGGGTCATTTAATGATAAATTATGTCTAATTTTTAAATTTCTTTATTTACAACATAAAATTGTTGGTGCATATCTTTAGGCGCGTTTTCAATGACAAGAATTTTCAGGGGAAAAATGGAATAACTCCAAAACTACTTCATGGATTTGGTTTTTGGCTACTTGAAATAAAGCTGTGTTAGTTTTCTTTAATATTCCATTATTTTTTCTTGTAAAATTGTTTATTTTTGGTTGACTATTCTCAAAAATAAAAAATAATCCAATTTTTCCCATACAAATGGGCTGTTAAACTTTAGAACGTTCTACGTTGTCCGATTTGGCTCAAGTTTTCAGAACTAAACTTTTAGACCTAGTGTCACAATATTCCGTTGAAGAAGCTATAAAATTCGAAAAAACATTTTCTTTCATACAAAAAATTGTCACCCTAATGTACACATTAAGGAAAAAAGTAGCCAATTTTGGTTACATAAAAGGGAGCATTGGTCCTAACCCATATTTTTGTACATGTTAGCTCACTACATTAACGGGTGTTAACGTAAGTTCCCTGGTGATACCAATGATTGCAACAATGTTTCATATTTCAATTATTAGAACCTAAAGAATATCTAAATTGGGGAAAATTTTTCCATACAATCATGGGACAGTCTAATATAAAGCAACAAATATCATTACTCAAATATGCATAATGCATGTATGTATATATGTATATACACATGTATGTATGTACTGTCTTGATCCATGTAACTAACTATGTAATACATAGTAAGTAAACATACATTCATAAGTACATATGCAAAAGTAAATGAACGAGTACATAACATAACAATTGTTATTTCTCTATTTTCGTTCATCGTTCATCGTTCATTTTGCATTGCAACCCCGGCAATTTCCTTTCATATCCTTTTTCTGATTCAGTTTGACTTTTCAGCTTTGCGTAGCTTGTTGCTTTGAATGACATCGTGCTAAAAAATTTGTAACTACTCGTCCGTCTACGGGATCCTACAATTGTGTCAGTCTCTTAGAATTTCATTGTTTTTCGTTGTTGACGTCTTTTAAAACAAATACAAACAAACCCACGTACCACAATTCAATTGAATTTCTTTTTGTATTTACGTGCATTAAAGGTTCCTTCTTTTACTCGTGCCGATTAAAAATTGTCACCACCGATAATTGTATATGTTTTATATAAATAAAGAAGTAGGTTTTTTGTCATTGTGATGTTGTGATGTGCTCTTTTGTGTTTGTGTCATTCTTTAATTCTCATTATTGTTACGTGTATTTATTTCGGTTTCGGATTTATTTATTATCATTGTAATCGCCTTTCAGATCATTATCATCATTAAAGTCACCAAAATTATCATCATATCTTTTGTGTAATAAATAGACAACAATTCAAAAATCCCTACAAATTAAATTTACACATTTTAATTATCTGAAGTGTTGACATTTTATTTGAAAAGAAATCGAGTTCATTGTCTTCATTCAATTAGAAAATCGAATAAAACATCATTAATTAACTTTGAAAAAAATAATAATCAGGCGATATTTAAATTGTTACATTTTAAACAAACAAAGGGATAAGGAGAAGTTCAAAAATTCATTTTATTCACGCTAATCATTTTTTTTCTGGGTAGGTATACAAGTGCTCTTTACACTAATTTATTATAATGAACATAAGATTCGTTCCCGAAAAAAATGATAAATACTAAAACTCTCAAAAGAAAAAGTGGAACAATTATTTTAGGTACTTTCTAAAACAAATACCGCCAAATTTTGAATTATTTAAGATTTTTCATCAAGAAGTGACAAAGCATTTAGAATGTTTATAATATCCAATTCGGGGCTCAGAGATGATCTATGAAAGAGTGTGTTTAGTGTGTTGTGCGGTTTACTGATCAATCATACAGGGGTCAGCTCTGGTAGCTAGTCATACGCAAGGGTAGATTACAGGAAAATGTTTTCTACTTCACTAAAACAAATTGTGACGTTGCTCCAGTAAATCAATAGTTAGATATTTCTACAAATTTAAAGAAATATACTAAGTAGCCGTGGCCATATCCGATATAAAAGGAGGGATACTGGCGACCTGTACATCAGCTTAAGGAGAAGGATTTAGGCAAATCCAATTTAAAAATTACAAGTAAGAAAGTGCTATAGTCGGTCAAGCCTGCTCTATTTCAACTTTTTTCGTCACTGCGACTTATATGAGAGCTAGAGTAAATGTGGACCGATTATCTTGAAATTTAGCAAATTGATTGTAGTTTTTACAAAAATTATGTGTGCAAAAAATAAAATGGTCATTATCTTCAGATTTACGAGCGCACAGTGGTTTACGGACGCTTTTTTTTGGAAATAATTCTGTAACTTTTTAACGACTGGAGATATTTGAATGATAGTCAAGGAGTATTCGAGTTGGTTTTCAAAAGCACTGGTCCACGAGGGGTCGGGAGAGTGATTGATGGACCTTCAAAGTTGGTCACCTCGGGTGTTCGACTTTTTTAAAAATTCGTCAAAAATCCATTTATTGATGGATTGAAACGAAATTGTAAACTTAAGTTGTCCTTGAGAAGATCTACAAAAATACGCTTACATGTGTAGGTTATCTTCTTTGGTTTTCGAGATATTTGGGTAAAAAGGAATTTTTGGGTTGATTTTTTACCTATTTTTTTAAGCTTTTTTTGTTCTGGTGGACGCATCTGAGGACCAAAAATTTTTTAAGAATATTCGTTAAATTTGTAATAAAATTCTATATAATTTTTGTGCAAATCGGTTATAGATATATTCTTTCGTTTAAAAGTTAAAAATATTCAAAATTGAAACTTAAAAAAAATTTCGTTTTTTTTTTTTTTTAGTTTTTCCCTAAAAGATAGCTATATTTTTTCACTAATAAAAAAATATTTTCTTAAGAAACATAAAAAGATTTTTAAAGTTTTTCAAAGAAAACATAATGAGAATGCGTATAAAACAAATTTCTTGCTAATTGGACTTTTGGTCCTCGCACATGCCCTCTCCAAAAAATGCCAATTTGTAAAAAAAATTTTAGTTTAAACAAAAATTTCTGAAAAGCAAAGCACCGATTTGAAAAAAATGATAATGTTTATATTTTCAGACATATCTATTATTGATTAGAAAAGTTTTTTCTGAAACGCGCTGTTAATAGAGTTAGTGTTGCCATATTTGTAAAAAAAACTCATGTTTTAAAACCCCTTTTTCCCGAGTTGGGAATTGGGGAATTTTTCAGTTAAAATTGGGAATTTTTTTTGGTCTATTGCTTTTAGATCATTTTGATCTACATAACTACAAAATTTCATTACGATATCTTTATCCATGTCATTTCTACAAAATATCAAATATTGATATTATTTTCCTTAAAAAAGTAGAAAAATTATATTTTTTTTGTTTTACGATACAAAGTGTAAAAAGATTAACTCATCTCAAAAAGATTTTTACATACTGTTCATCTCCTGGTCTTTCCCGATCCAATGATACTAAACACGTACATCAAGCTATAATACATAGCCTTTAAAAGCTCTGAAAACTTTGCCTCCCATAGCATTTTTAAGCTAAACATTGGAGTATTGGAGGGTAATGTGTGCAAATAAAGTTAATGGTGCACAGTGGTATTAACTCTGCAATTTCTAAACTACTAGACTTATTTTGACAAAATTTGAAACGTCAATAAAAGAGGTATGAGGCTTTTAGATCAATGTTTAAGAATGTATTTATCGGTAGCACAGTGGGCTCTACAGTGGGCCAAAGTTGCCTACCTCGGGTATATAAAACCTTTGGGTCCGTATAACTTTCGCCAATTGGGTCCGATCTGAAAGATTTCTATGTTTTCGAAAATCTCTTAAAAACATTAAGAAAAAAACTCGAGCGTTAAGCTATTTTTGTCTCATTTAGTGCGTTTTGATAGAAGAGTTTGTATGGGAGTTGTAGTCAAATGTGGACTGATTTAAACGAAATTTGGTACAGTGATTTTGGTGTATAAATGGTGTCCCAACTAGAACGCAATTTTTAAATTTTAAATAAAACACAGATATTTAAAAAAAAATCGTGAAACTTTATTATATCGTTAAGTAGACAGAATGAGGTTATGTATGGAACAAGATATCGTGCAGATGGCCGCCGCGGATTTGCTGGCACACACGCGATCTTTTAATTAAATTTTCAATGACCTTTTTGCATAAATGCTGCGTTATTTCCTCTTTTTAGGCTCAAATCGTCGTCGGCTTATTCGCGTAAACCATCGACTTCAGAAAATCCCCAAAGAAAAAAATCTAAAGGTGTTAAATCGCACGACCTAGGCGGCCAATTCTGGTATCCAAAACGCGAAATAACACGACCGGGAATTGACTAATGTTGCAATTGAATTGTTTCTCTGCCTGTATGACATGTGGCGCCGACTTGTTGAAACCACATGCCCTCCACATTCATTTCTTCAATTATTGGCAAGAAAAAACTGGTTATCATTTCACCGAACACCATTGACTGTTTGCCTCATTTTCATAAAAAAAGGTCCAATGATTCCTCCAGCCCAAAACCCAGTAAGAAAAAAGGTTTATTCTCAAATTGAGGATGATTTGAAAATAAATCTTTTTTCAAAGGTCAAACGTTTGATACTGATTTGAGAATAATAGCGTTCTCAACAAGAAGGGGACTTTATTCTCAAATTTAGAAATGCCTTTATTCTCAAATCATTATCAAACCTCATTCTCAAAGGTTTTTCAAATGTGGATATCATCTAATGGGTGTTTTTTTTAGAGGTATAGAACTTCGAATTGAAATAAAACACAAGAAAATCGTTTTAATGTCCATCAATTTGGCTTTATTGGAAGGATAATTTTATGCCATTAATGTTTAAATATGATTTCGGGCATGTGGCCGCCGCGGCTGGCTCGAATAAAGCCAATTCTACAGGTCCAATTTTCAACTACTTTTTCGAGCATATGGGGCCGTATGTTGGCAATAACGCCACGAATGTTGGCTTCCAAGTCCCCTAACGTTTCTGGTTTGTTGGCGTAGACGAGCGGCTTCACATATCCCCAAAGAAAATAATCCAATGGTGTCAAATCGCACGATCTTGGTGGCCAATTGACAGGTCCATTCCGCGAAATTATGCGCTCATCGAATGTTTCCTTCAATAAATCAATTATGACGTGCGCTGTGTGGCATGTAGCGCCGTCTTGTTGGAACCACAACTCATCCACATTCATGCCATCCAATTGGGGAACAAAATAGTCGGTTATCATGGCTCTATACCGGTCTCCATTTATGGTAACTGACTTTCCAGCATTATTTCGGAAGAAGTATGGCCCAATGACTCCACCAGCCCATAGAGCACACCAAACAGTTAGTTTTTGTGAATGTAATGGCGTCTCAAGGGTCTCATGTGGATTCTCTTCACTCCAAATGCGGCAATTTTGCTTGTTGACGTAGCCATTCAACCAAAAATGAGCCTCATCACTGAACAAAATTTTGCGATGAAAATCAGCATCGAGATCAATCTCATTTTCGGTCCATACACCAAAATCACGACGCATTGCATGGTCTCGCGGCTTTAATTCTTGCACAAGCTGGATCTTGTAAGGTCGCAAGTCAAGATCTTTGCGCAAAATCTTCCATAAAGTTGATGGACAAAGCTCCAATTGCTGTGCACGGTGGCGAATCGATTCATTCGGGTCCTCTTAAACACTTTGCTCTACAGCAGCAATTGTTTCTTCGGTGCGCACTGTTCGACGTCGCTGCGGATGCGTATTATCACATAGAGTAAACGTAGTGCGAAAACGATCCATGGTTAACCGAATGAATTGCTCTGATGGACGATTATGTCGACCACAAAATGGACGGAGCTTGCGGTAAACTTCGCGAACTGAACCATTATTTTCGAAATAAATTTGCACGATTTGCAAGCGTTGTTCTTTTGTCAACCTGTTCATGATGAAATGGCAAACCAAACTAAATATTATTCACTTGACAGCTGACAAAATGGCCGCCAGTTAAAAAAGTGATGCCAACTTAAAGTTCTATACCTCAATAAAAAACACCCGATACATGTGGAATATAAATAAAATGGCGTTCTATTTTTGATATTTTTGATTATTTTTGAAAACGGTGCATCATATTTGGATTCTTTTGCTTAAAATATATATATTTTTATTGTAAAGTTTAAGAAACAAAGAAAATTTACTTATGCATATGAATATTATTGAATTTTTAATCTTGACATTTTTCAAGCGAGGTTTTATGGTCAAATATGGATCAATTTTAAAAAATCCGAAAGAAATAACGACTTTCTTTGAAATGCAATGCCATTCCATTAAAATATCTTAAACATTTTTTTAACATAAATTATTTTTTTTATGTTTGAAAAAAAATTGAAATAAGGTTTGATATCAAATTTATATAACACCATTTTTCAAATTATTCTCAAATCATCTTAGGGTTTGATAATGATTTGATAATAAGCTTTATTCTCAATTTGAGAAACAGCTTTCATAAAATATTTAAAGATTTCCAGTTGCGTCAAAAATCCATAAATGAACTGTTGCGGACGATACGTGACGGACGATACAGTTTTCACTTGAATGTTTTTTATAAGGAAAAATTAATATTTCACGTTTTTTTAAGGGTTCGTAAATCAGTAACCCCATGGTCGCTACACACTGTAAGCTCTTTTTTACTTAACGTTATATATATATCACTCCAATTACTTTTGATGGGGTCTTTTACATATAATGGTATAAAATTAAGCAGACTTTGAGAACCTACTGAAACTTGATACCTAAACGGATGTTTTTGCAATTTTTATGAACTTTTAAAAAACCTATTATGTTAAAAAATTTATAAAAGTTCGAGATGGGTGCAAATAAAGACCTGCCATTCGAGAATAGAGCAATCAAAAATTGTATACATTAAATATTCTAAAGGATCAATATATGGTAAATTTTTCCATAAACACAAATACGTAATTTGGACGGTTTTAAAATTTTGTCTTTGGTTTAATGTTTTTCGAAGTTAAAAATTTTATTTTTCAAAAACAAAAATTTTAAATTTTCGAGAATTTATCCATCACAAACCTTTTATAAAATTTTATGAAATTTATGGTAAAATATACATACAGTGATTTCTTCTGGCTTCAGCCCTATGCTCTACTGGAAGTCAAGGATAAGAGAAGAAGAAGATTTCTTCTGGCATATGCTACATTTTTGCAGAAAATCATTAAAATACTATCTAATTTGTGGCTGTAAAGTACTAAAAATCATCCCCGCCAATTTCCATTCTATATATATGTATTTACATAATACGGAAAACGTTTTAGATCTTCATATTAAAATATTAAAGCGCTTGTTCATTGTACATATTTTAAAGATATTAATCTGATTCTACTTATCTACTTCAAAATGCAAAGATCCTTTTATTTCCACTTTGATATTGTTTTAAAAAGAAAGTATTATGAATGTATTCTATTGTCTTTAAATACAAAAGAAAGTATTTCGTTATTTATTTTTTTTTACAATATTAATTATAAATAAAAGAAAACATAGAATTAAACGTTTGCAAAGAATATTTGTATAATCTGTATTAAAATAATCAGTAACAATTACAGAACTCTAAATGAATAAGTATTTTCTTAAACAATCTTGAAACATTGAGGAAATAAATTGCGATATATTGAATCAAATAATTTTGTTTAAAATAATACATAAAAAGAATGAATTCAATGTTAATTAAAAGATTTTGAATTATATTATTTTACAATAAAAAAAAAATAGTAAGAAAACATTAAAATCTGTCAAGACGGACTCCACTTTTAATTCAATGCACAGTAGGAAATTGGCCAAAACCCCCAAAGTTGTTTTTAATTGTATTTAATAAATTTTAATGTCAGATTAGAGCTGACATTTCAAAACATGTAATCCCAAAGTTTTACCATACTGCATTGTCTTAGGCTGTAATAATTCCTCAAAGTTTGAATATTTATTCATAAAATTATTTGTCTATTTAAACCTATGTATAAAATTCGCTTAATTTCGGAAAACAACAAAGTTTTTAATTTTGAATGACCTTTGTATAATTTATTTAAGTATATACGTAGTGGTCATATAGTTGTGGACGCAATAAAAATTGTAAAATCTGCAAATTTTATATTATTCAAGGCCTCGTAATATTTTTTATAAAAATATTCGATGTTTAGAGTTTTTCTGTAGATTTGTTAGAAGCACACAAAATCTGGTTATAAGCTCATAGTATGAGTCCAATATCTCTGAAAGGACATGTCCGATTTTGACAAATCATGTATCGTAGGATAGGTATTCTTTTCATATAAAGAGTGCTCTAAATAAAATTTGTAGTTGGATTTTCTTAAATAAAAATCAAACCTTTTAATATAAAAACTCTACAAAATACGCAAATATAATGACATATTATACAAAATCATTTAGCATTAAAATGTTTACTTAGTACTCGGGTTTTGCAAAATTATCGACTTTTTTCGGAAACCCTCCCATTAAAGATTTTACAGTTGCTTCTGATACCTTTTTGGAGCATGTGCTCCACCTGCGATTAAAATCGGACATGTTCTTGGAAATCTTTCCTGTGTTCTTCAATTCCTTTTTTACCAGAGCCCAATACCTTTCCACAGGCCGAAGTTCTGGACAGTTAGGTGGATTTGCCTCTCGTGGTACAAAAATGACATTATTCTTTGAGTACCACTCAAGTGCCTTTTTTCCAAATGGCATGATGCCAAATCGGGCCAAAAAAATGTAGTCACTCTGTGCTCTCTTAAAAAGGGTAACAACTGTTTTTGTAGGCACTCCTTTATATAAATTTCTGTGTTTATTGTGCCAGATGCCACAAATACTTTACTTCTTTTGCCACAACTGCAAATAGCTTGCCACACGAGAAACTTCTTAGGGAATTTTGTTTGTTTTTTTGTGCGAAACTCTTGCCGAACATTGCCCCGTTTATCAGCAACATAAAAATCTTGACCAGGAAGTTGAGAAAAGTCTGCCAGTACGTATGTTTCATCATCCATCGCACAACAGGTGTATTTTTTATAAAATCAGACTTTAATTTTTTCGCTCGTTTTTTTGCTTCCAAGTTCTTTATAGCATTGAGATCTGGAACCTTTTGGACTTTGTATGTCTTCAGTCCAGCATAAGCTTTGACTCTATGTGCAAAATTTGTAGAACATTTTACCGTACGAGCTGCTTTTCTTAAAGAAGTGTTAGGCGCTCTTCGAAAGAGTCGCTCGACTTCTTTTGCCTTACCAATATCTGTAGGACCTTTTTTCTCCCTGATCCAGGTTTTCTTTCAATACACAGGTTTTCCTTATACCGTCTGATGGCATTAGAAACCGTTCGAGGGTCAACTTTCAAATTTTTAGCTATTTTTTTAAAAGTCCATGACGGATTTTTTTGAAAAGTTTTAATTATATTTTCACGAACTTTTTTTTCGCAGTCCATTTTGATTGAAATAACTATTGAAAATTAATAATTTCTAAAATAATAGTATCTGACATATCTATAGAAACTAACTTGATCAAAAAATAAATTATTTCTTGCACTTTGGATAAATTTTGTCTAAAATAGTAAATGCATATTTTTTTTAGAACACTCTTTATTATCCTATTTAAAATAAAATAATTTTTATAATCGCCAGCAAAGATTTTTAAGCATGTTTAGTTGTCCAGTTTTAAGTGACATTTTCTTAAAAAAACTATTTCAGTTTAAATAAAGGTATATTATTGTTTATCTCTTCGTAGAGCACGGTGAAAATCGAGCTTCCGTATATAGCCTACTTAGAAAGTATGCTGTTAGAAAAACCACAGAAAGGAAATGTGGCCCGGAAGAAAATGCAGTTTGTTCGACTGTGCAGTAAGATCTAGATTGAAAAAAATCACAGAAGGAAGAGTAGCACAATCGTACAGGGAGGGAACATGGGCAAAAGTTTTGCTGCGATAAAAATATCATCAAAAAATACCTTGATAATGCGTATCTGAAAAAGCAACCTAACTGTTTCTGATGCCCAAGAGCATCAGAAACAAATAAAAAAAAAAACTTTAATCGTGGATGACGAAAGCTATTTCACGTTGGATGGAAATGAGTGGTAGCGAACTTATTATTTCGAAGGAAGTAGGCCTGTAGATAATAAAGTAAAATATATTAAACATAATAAGTTCCCCAAAAATGTTTTAGTATGGCTGGCATTAAGTTCAAAAGGAATGTCAGTTCCTGTTTTTTTCCGGGGCAGGCTTAGCCTTTAACTCTGGCCGATATATAAGTGACTGCTTGTCAAAAGTTTCAGAATTTATAAGAGAACACCACAGGGATTAAATGTTATACTTTGGACGGACCTAGCATTAAGTCCTTATGCTCTGAAAACGTTAGAGGTAATGGATGCTCCGGGTATACCATATGTACTTGCAAACGCAGCCGTTCCTGTTTAATATGTTGTACTATGTCGATGTCAGCGTATAGATCATACAGTTCATGGTTCATTCGATGTCGTTATTGTTGATGCTGATTGGTCCGCACATTTTTCGTAGAATCTACCTCTTCAAGAGGTAGATTATCAATATTATCAATAAACTCGTGTAGAATGTGTTTTCTGTTGTAAATTGTTCTATTGTAGTTGTTTTAACTCGCAGAATTATCTTTAAGGAGATCACAAATCTTGAAATCAAATTTTAGCCCCGAAGTTGTGAAAAGTATGCCAGTATGTACGTTTCAACAATTTTTTTATAAAAATTGAGTTCAATATTTTCGCTCGTTTTTTTTTCTAAGTTCTTTATATCTAATACCTTATATGACTTCAGTTCAGCATAAGCAATGTACAAAAGTATTAAAGTTTGCAAAAAACTTAAAATTAAAATTTAACCTACGACTGTTAGGCACCTATTAAAAGAGTTGCTCTTCTTCTTACTGATCGAGATTTCTTTCTATACTTTGGTCTCTCTTATTTCGTTTAGTGTCATTTGAGCAGAATAATAGAGGTCCGTATAATCGAGGTTTAACTGTATTTCGTATGTTTTGTTTTAGTATAAGAAAGATTTTTGTAGCTTCCACTTAAAAACTTTAGTTATTAATAATATTCAAATAAATGTCGAAAGAATACTCAGACAATTACACTGAGCGCCAAGTTAGCGGTCATCGATTTTTTTCCGAATGAGACCAAATAAAGATGATAGAAGGCAATTAGTAGACCAAAGCCCTAAATGAGTTTTGAAAAGTTAGCTCGAGTTTTAAAGTTACAGCTATTTAAAGTTTGGTTATTTGGCTATAAAATTTCCCATATAAAGAGTGCTCTAAATAAAATTTGTAGTTAGATTTTCTTAAATAAAAATCAAACCTTTTAATATAAAAACTCTACAAAATACGCAAATATAATGACATATTATACAAAATCATTTAGCATTAAAATATTTACTTAGTACTCGGGTTTTGCAAAATTATCGACTTTTTTCGAAAACCCTCCCATTAAAGATTTTACAGTTGCTTCTGATACCTTTTTGGAGCATGTGTTCCACCTGCGCTTAAAATCAGACATGTTCTTGGAAATCTTTCCTGTGTTCTTCAATTCCTTTTTTACCAGAGCCCAATACCTTTCCACAGGCCGAAGTTCTGAACAGTTAGGTGGATTTGCCTCTCGTGGTACAAAAATGACATTATTCTTTGAGTACCACTCAAGTGCCTTTTTTCCATAATGGCATGATGCCAAATCGGGCCAAAAAATGTAGTCACTGTGTGCTCTCTTAAAAAGGGTAACAACCGTTTTTGTAGGCACTCCTTTATATAAATTTCTGTGTTTATTGTGCCAGATGCCACAAATACTTTACTTCTTTTGCCACAACTGCAAATAGCTTGCCACACGAGAAACTTCTTAGGGAATTTTGTTTGTTTTTTTGTGCGAAACTCTTGCCGAACATTGCCCCGTTTATCAGCAACATAAAAATCTTGACCAGGAAGTTGAGAAAAGTCTGCCAGTACGTATGTTTCATCATCCATCACACAACAGGTGTATTTTTTTATAAAATCAGACTTCAATTTTTTCGCTCGTTTTTTTGCTTCTAAGTTCTTTATAGCATTGCGATCTGGAACCTTTTGGACTTTGTATGTCTTCAGTCCAGACTCTATGTGCAAAATTCGTAGAACATTTCACCGTACGAGCTGCTTTTCTTAAAGAAGTGTTAGGCGCTCTTCGAAAGAGTCGCTCGACTTCTTTTGCCTTACCAATATCTGTAGGACCTTTTTTCCTCCCTGATCCAGGTTTTCTTTCAATGCTCAGGTTTTCCTTATACCGTCTGATGGCATTAGAAACCGTTCGAGGGTCAACTTTCAAATTTTTAGCTATTTTTTTTAAAGTCCATGACGGATTTTTTTGAAAAGTTTTAATTATATTTTCACGAACTTTTTTTTAGAACACTCTTTATGTACGTTTCAACAATTTTTTATAAAAATTGAGTTCAATATTTTCGCTCGTTTTTTTTTCTAAGTTCTTTATATCTAATACCTTATATGACTTCAGTGCAGCATAAGCAATGTACAAATGTATTAAAGTTTGCAAAAAACTTAAAATTAAAATTTAACCTACGACTGTTAGGCACCTATTAAAAGAGTTGCTCTTCTTCTTACTGATCGAGATTTCTTTCTATACTTTGGTCTCTCTTATTTCGTTTAGTGTCATTTGAGCTGAATAATAGAGGTCCGTATAATCGAGGTTTAACTGTATTTCGTATGTTTTGTTTTAGTATAAGAAAGATTTTTGTAGCTTCCACTTAAAAAATTTAGTTATTAATAATATTCAAATAAATGTCGAAAGAATACTCAGACAATTACACTGTGCGCCAAGTTAGCGGTCATCGATTTTTTTCCGAATGAGACCAAATAAAGATGATAGAAGGCAATTAGTAGACCAAAGCCCTAAATGAGTTTTGAAAAGTTAGCTCGAGTTTTAAAGTTACAGCTATTTGAAGTTTGGTTATTTGGCTATAAAATTTCCCATATAAAGAGTGCTCTAAATAAAATTTGTAGTTAGATTTTCTTAAATAAAAATCAAACCTTTTAATATAAAAACTCTACAAAATACCCAAATATAATGACATATTATACAAAATCATTTAGCATTAAAATGTTTACTTAGTACTCGGAGTTTGCAAAATTATCGACTTTTTTCGGAAACCCTCCCATTAAAGATTTTACAGTTGCTTCTGATATCTTTTTTTGGGCATGTGTTCCACCTGCGCTTAAAATCGGACATGTTCTTAGAAATCTTTCCTGTGTTCTTCAATTCCTTTTTTACCAGAGCCCAATACCTTTCCACAGGCCGAAGTTCTGGACAGTTAGGTGGATTTGCCTCTCGTGGTACAAAAATGACATTATTCTTTGAGTACCACTCAAGTGCCTTTTTTCCATAATGGCATGATGCAAAATCGGGCCAAAAAAATGTAGTCACTCTGTGCTCTCTTAAAAAGGATAACAACTGTTTTTGTAGGCACTCCTTTATATACATTTCTGTGTTTATTGTGCCAGATGCCACAAATACTTTACTTCTTTTGCCACATCTGCAAATAGCTTGCCACACGAGAAACTTCTTAGGGAATTTTGTTTGTTTTTTTGTGCGAAACTCTTGCCGAACATTGCCCCGTTTATCAGCAACATAAAAATCTTGACCAGGAAGTTGAGAAAAGTCTGCCAATACGTATGTTTCATCATCCATCACACAACAGGTGTATTTTTTTATAAAATCAGACTTCAATTTTTTCGCTCGTTTTTTTGCTTCTAAGTTCTTTATAGCATTGCGATCTGGAACCTTTTGGACTTTGTATGTCTTCAGTCCAGCATAAGCTTTGACTCTATGTGCAAAATTCGTAGAACATTTCACCGTACGAGCTGCTTTTCTTAAAGAAGTGTTAGGCGCTCTTCGAAAGAGTCGCTCGACTTCTTTTGCCTTACCAATATCTGTAGGACCTTTTTTCCTCCCTGATCCAGGTTTTCTTTCAATGCTCAGGTTTTCCTTATACCGTCTGATGACATTAGAAACCGTTCTAGGGTCAACTTTCAAATTTTTAGCTATTTTTTTAAAAGTCCATGACGGATTTTTTTGAAAAGTTTTAATTATATTTTCACGAACTTTTTTTTCGCAGTCCATTTTGATTGAAATAACTATTGAAAATTAATAATTTCTAAAATAATAGTATCTGACATATCTATAGAAATTAAATTGATCAAAAAATAAATTATTTCTTGCACTATGGATAAATTTTGTCTAAAATAGTAAATGCATATTTTTTTTAGAACACTCTTTAAGTTTCATGTAGAATAAATTAGTGTATAAATTTAACAGTTGAAACTGCATATTTTTGTCTTAATACAATTTTATAAATTACTTTTTTTAATATTTGTGAATTAGTATACTTTAATTGTATACTTTATTCCCCATTTTTCCATATTTACGTTAAAATTAGGCGAAATTTACAATATCGAATATTTAACATTTTGCTGAATCTAGTAACATTTCCTATTTTAATTTGTTAAGTATGTGTTAAATTAATTGTGGAGTGGTCTTATGTAGTTCCTTACTATTTAAAAGTAATGTACTCTAAATTTGCTAACCAGAATCGACCCAGAAGACCAAAAAACGGGTGAACTATATAAGTTTTAATGTACTTTTTTCTCTCAGGAAACATTTTAAGAATAAAGTCTAATCCCCCTAATTTATAAACAAATAATACAATTTTTAAAGCTTTATAGTAGGAAATTTCTATGGAAAATTTGATTAAAAAGCTTGTTATATCATGAGGAGGTTACACTAAAGACAAAATTTTATGATTATAATAATTTATGTTATATTTATATATTTATATTTCTTAAAAAAAAGAGTCAATACATGAAAAAATAGTAGCGTTTAGTCAATTTGTATGATTCAAAACTGGAAATTACTGCTATACTATTCATTAGATTTCAACGTTTTATTTTTCATTGCAAGATATATTTTGTCAGTAATATAAAACTTTTTTCCAAATTCAAAGAAATATTTCTTAATAAAGAAATTTTTTAAAATTTAAAAAAGTTCTATTTTTTATCCAATGTTTGAAATTTATTTCAATGTTCAGTTCTGGGTTCGACAAATTGATTTACAAAAAATTTCGGGTCCATTTGATTTATAAACTATTTTCCCTCTAAGACCAATTAAAATTTTTGTTGGCCGATATAGTAAAGATTTCGCCAATTTATTGGAATTTCTCCCAAATTTTGCGAGAAAATGAGATAAAACTAAAATTCAAATTCATGAAAATTATAAAAATTAATAAATATGATTAAAATATGATTAAAATACTTAATTATAACTAGCAATATATCAAAAACGGCTTTTTGCGAAAAAGAACTTTTTTATTGTAGAAAATGAATCTCTGGAATTATAAAAATAATGTTTATTTTACAACTTTTTTGTTTCTAAATCCTGTTAAAAGATGGCGCTAATTTCAGGTTACATATGAAAATCGCATTTTTAATAATTAAAAGTTAAAAATTTGGTTTGACAATGTTCCGCGACTTTGTTCAGGAGTATTTGGTCTAACTTTTTTCTGAATGTACCAACATCGAAAAATATCCAAATAATATGTATTTGATACATTTGTAAGAAACATGTCAATACCGCCGCCTTGCGGCAGTCTTTTGTAGCATTTTTAAAAACACAAAAATAGATGCTTTCAAAAGCTATCAAAAGAGATATCTGCGATGAAATTCCGACAAAAAATAAGAATTCTAGGGGCAAAAGTAGTTAACAGTATACCAATTCTGATACTTTTTTGAACGATTGTTTTAAAATTTTGTGTAAAATTTAGTCACTGTTTACAATATTAGAAGTAAAAATAATGTTTTTGTAATAAGAAGGGGTATGGCTTAAATTCCATATAAAAGTGAAAGTTTTTAACTTTTCTTTAACTTCAGCATCCATATGCAAAAATCTTGTTAGCCAGATTTTTTTATCGCGAAATTGGTTAGTTTCTCAATATGTTAATTTGTTTTTTAAGTCCATTTCATTTTCCATCTCTACTTTTAAAAAATATAATCGCTGTAAATCGGTGAGGTATTAAATACATTTTTTTGGTCGGAATTGTTTTTGGTGGCAAGTTTCCATGTTACTAAATATTTAATTTTTAGATTCCTAGAACACAAAATGATCAGAAGCCACTGTTGTCTTGTTACATTTTACATATTTAAGAGATTCAATGTAGGCTGTATACACACTTTAAGATGTAGAAGAAAATCAATGGTCGCGATTTAATCGCGTATTATTTTTGCTTCACTGTAGGCCTCAGGATATATGTTCGTGAATTTGAGCAATATACCTTTAAGTACCACATTGCTATCATACATCAATGTGTCTTTCGAAGGTGAACAAGTGAAAAATGACACAAATAGGCTTGCTTGTTTTTTAAATGGCACAAAAATGGCTATATATTTTTCTCGCAAAATTTGCACACATATTAAGAACATGTTTATCTAAAATTTTGATATGGCGCTTCTCGATGCGTTTGTTAGTTAATGAGTTATAGGAAGACAAATATTAAAAATGCAGAATTTTGACCCTTTTTTCATTTTTTTTGTTAGTTTTTCTCAATTTGTCGAAGAACCAAACATTTAATCGGGAAGCGCCATATCAAATTTTTAGATATCGATAGTAGCTATCTGTACGTAAAATTTGGTCTCAAAATCTTTATCCGCTTTTGTGCCATTTTAAATGCAAATTTTATACTTTTTTCACTCCTGCATTATCTTTTATACATATCTTTTCTCTAAGTGTACTGATGTTTTTTTTATGGTGATGAAATCTTTTACACTTATCTAACTATACAAATTTAAAAAAGTATAATTTATGACCTATTAAGAAAGTTACAGCGCAAAATTTGCTTCTAGTTTAAAAGCCAAAATTATAGAAAACACCCTGTATTTCAGGAACCAAAATAGCTTGGGCCATTTTATGTAGCACCAAGGATAGCTAAATATGTGTCTGAAAAAATGTATATAAATTCATGTGATTATCTTGAAATTTAAAAACCTACTTATTTTGATATATTGCTAATTATAACATTTAAATTTGTTTACAGATTTACTCCACATAGAAAATATATTGAAAACATTTTTTATAAGCTATAACTTAAAAATTCGACCTAACTTTTTAAAATCCATTAGGGGTTTTGCTCTACTAATAGCCTAATTTCACTTACAGTTGGTCTCATTCGGGAAAAAATTCCTTGGCGCACAGTGTTATGTCTTTAATTATTCCATCTAGTGTCAAGCATTAAAAAAATGTTTAGTTACAAAATAATTTAGAATTTCAAGTTTTCGGTATTATTACATCTTTCATTTTTCAATAACTTTTTAATACAAAAAATTATAATCTACTTTCTACCTACTTTTTTTTTTTTTGTTGAGTTAAATCTTTTATCCAAATAAAGAGTTTTAATTGAATTCGAGTTAAAAATAAATTATGAAATATGGTATTATTAATGAAATTGAATACGATGTTATTTACTTAATGGCAGCCGAAAAGACGGACAGGCAGGGAGGCACATGCACTGACAGACGGGCTTAAGAACTCGAACAATTGCTTTTACAAATATATAGAATGAATGTTGTATACAATGTCTGCTAATATGATGAGGATATATTTTTTTAAATCATTGTTATGATTTCCATTCTTTTGAATACTTTTACGCTTCATGTGGAAAATATAAATATGAGTTTATTTAATTTGTAAGTTATTAAAAAATTATTTTGATCCTTAAGGGATGTTTTGCTCAGATTTGGATTTATTAATTTTAGATTTTTTTTATAATCTTATGTAGAGTCAAATAGTATTTATATTGAATACATGCATACAAATAAATACATAAGTACACAGTAAAAATGTTTAATATTTACAAAAAAGTATTTCGTAGAAACTGTAAGTACATGAATTTACTTATTAGAAAACATCTTGTGATTTGTCTTTGAAGCAAAAAAAAAATCCAACTTATAAGTTAAGAAAGCATATTCAAAAGACATTTTCAAAAGTTTGCATACACTAGAGTCAAGTACAAATATTAAATATTCAAAGTACATATTGTACTTGCATAATCACTAATGATTTCTTTTATGAAATATAATATATCGAAACAGTGATGGCGAAAACATTTTTAATACATCTATCGTCGAAATTTTCATTATATTCTAGAAAATATTGAAAACCATTAATATTACATTTATATTAATGGTATTCACAATCCAGACTACTTGGTCTAGTAAAAAAGTAATGTAGAATTCTACAAAGATTTTAAATAATTTTTTTGTTTCTTTACAGAAAAAAAATCTCTTAATTATTTATTTGAATAGCAAATTAATGTTTTGAAATTGAATAAACGAGACTTTAGGATCAAATTCTCTTTAACATAAAAATGTTGCACTTCCATACATTGATTTGTCGTATGGTCCATTTGAAAAGTCCCATGAAAATAGAGTAGACCGCTTTTACTGTAATTCGGAAACAACTGATATGAAGACTTTATTTTGAATGTGGAATAAGTTCACATTCCAAAAAAATTGAGTTAATTATGGGGAAAGGTTCTTCAATTGTGGATCTTACTATGCGAAAAATAATTACATAATTTTAAATTTACAAAAATTTACTAAATATTGACACAAATTTTTATTTTCTTTTAAGTTTCATATATTTTTCAATTTAAAAGAAAAATTTTTTCAAACAAAATAAAAATTTCAAATTTATTTGTTTTGAGAGTGGGTTAAGTCAAAAGGAAATCGTGAGCCTATATTCAATACCGACTATGAACCATATAAAAAATTTTTAAGGATAGACAAAAAAGTGTTTAATATCTAAAATACTTTAATAGATGTCAATATTTCAATAGATTTCTTCCCTCAGATTTTCATATGTTATTTTATAAAAATGCAGTTTTCCAATAAAAAAATTGGTTCATTGGCGGTATTGAATATATTCTCTTTATTCTCTTTATTCTTTATTTTCAAAGTAGTACGAGTCTAAGATTGTTTTTATTGATATTTAAAAATATTTGCAATTTCCTACAATAAAAAAAAATACTAAAAATTTGGCAAAATGATTTATAATTTTTTAAAAATTTACTCTCTTTAATTTCCTATAATTTTTTAAAAATTTACTCTTTATAGGAAATTTTTCAAAAATTTACTTTTTATAGGAAATTTTTCAAAAATTTACTTTTTTTAGGAAATTTTTCAAAAATTTACTCTTAATAGGAAATTTTTCAAAAACTTACTTTTAATAGGAAATTTTTCAAAAATTTCCTTTTATAGGAAATTTTTCAAAAATTTACTTTTTATAGGAAATTTTTCAAAAATTTTCTTTTTATAGGAGGAAATTTTTCAAAAATTTACTTTTTATAGGAAATTTTTCAAAAATTTACTTTTTATAGGAAATTTTTCAAAAATTTACTTTTATAGGAAATTTTTAAAAATTTACTTTTTATAGGAAATTTTACAAAAATTTAGTTTTTATAGGAAATTTTTAAAAAATTTACTTTTTATATAAAATTTTTCAAAAATTTACTTTTCATAGGAAATTTTTCAAAAATTTACTTTTTATAGGAAATTTTTCAAAAATTTACTTTTTATAGGAAATTTTTCAAAAATTTACTTTTTATACGAAATTTTTCAAAAATTTACTTTTTATAGGAAATTTTTCCAAAATTTACTTTTTATAGGAAATTTTTCAAAAATTTACTTTTTATGGGAAATTTTTCAAAAATTTACTTTTTATAGGAAATTTTTCAAAAATTTACTTTTTATAGGAAATTTTTCAAAAATTTACTTTTTATAGGAAATTTTTCAAAACTTTACTTTTTATAGGAAATTTTTTCAAAATTTACTTTTTATAGGAAATTTTTCAAAAATTTCCTTTTTATAGGAAATTTTTCAAAAATTTACTTTTTATAGGAAATTTTTCAAAAATTTACTTTTTATAGGAAATTTTTCAAAAATTTACTTTTTATAGGAAATTTTTCAAAAATTTAATTTTTATAGGAAATTTTTCAAAAATTTACTTTTTATGGGAAATTTTTCAAAAATTTACTTTTTATAGGAAATTTTTCAAAAATTTACTTTTTATAGGAAATTTTTCAAAAATTTACTTTTTATAGGAAATTTTTTCAAAATTTACTTTTTATAGGAAATTTTTCAAAAATTTACTTTTTATAGGAAATTTTTAAAAAATTTACTTTTTATAGGAAATTTTTAAAAAATTTACTTTTTATAGGAAATTTTTCAAAAATTTACTTTTTATAGGAAATTTTTCAAAAATTTACTTTTTATGGGAAATTTTTTCAAAAATTTTCGTTTTATAGGAAATTTTTCAAAAATTTTCGTTTTATAGGAAATTTTTCAAAAATTTACTTTTTATGGGAAATTTTTCACTAATTTACTTTTTATGGGAAATTTTTCAAAAATTTACTTTTTATAGGAAATTTTTCAAAAATTTACTTTTTATAGGAAATTTTTCAAAAATTTACTTTTTATAGGAAATTTTTCAAAAATTTACTTTTTATAGGAAATTTTTCAAAAATTTACTTTTTATAGGAAATTTTTCAAAAATTTACTTTTTATAGAAAATTTTTCAAAAATTTACTTTTTATAGGAAATTTTTCAAAAATTTACTTTTATAGGAAATTTTTCAAAAATTTACTTTTTATAGAAAATTTTTCAAAAATTTACTTTTTATAGGAAATTTTTCAAAAATTTACTTTTATAGGAAATTTTTCAAAAATTTACTTTTATAGGAAATTTTTCAAAAATTTACTTTTTATAGGAAATTTTTCAAAAATTTACTTTTAATAGGAAATTTTTCAAAAATTTACTTTTTATAGGAAATTTTTCAAAAATTTTCTTTTTATAGGAAATTTTTCAAAAATTTACTTTTTATAGGAAATTTTTCAAAAATTTACTTTTTATAGGAAATTTTTCAAAAATTTACTTTTTATAGGAAATTTTTCAAAAATTTACTTTTTATAGGAAATTTTTCAAAAATTTACTTTTTATAGGAAATTTTTCCAAAATTTACTTTTTATAGGAAATTTTTCAAAAATTTACTTTTTATGGGAAATTTTTCAAAAATTTACTTTTTATAGGAAATTTTTCAAAAATTTACTTTTTATAGGAAATTTTTCAAAAATTTACTTTTTATAGGAAATTTTTCCAAAATTTACTTTTTATAGGAAATTTTTCAAAAATTTACTTTTAATAGGAAATTTTTCAAAAATTTACTTTTTATAGGAAATTTTTCAAAAATTTACTTTTTATAGGAAATTTTTCAAAAATTTACTTTTTATAACAAATTTTTCAAAAATTTACTTTTTATAGCAAATTTTTCAAAAATTTACTTTTTATAGCAAATTTTTCAAAAATTTACTTTTTATGGCAAATTTTTCAAAAATTTACTTTTTATAGCAAATTTTTCAAAAATTTACTTTTTATACGAAATTTTTCAAAACTTTACTTTTTATAGGAATTTTTTCAAAAATTTGCTTTTTATAGGAAATTTTTCAAAAATTTACTTTTTATAGGAAATTTTTCAAAAATTTACTTTTTATAGGAAATTTTTCAAAAATTTACTTTTATAGGAAATTTTTCAAAAATTTACTTTTTATAGGAAATTTTTAAAAAATTTACTTTTTATAGGAAATTTTTAAAAAATTTACTTTTTATAGGAAATTTTTCAAAAATTTACTTTTTATAGGAAATTTTTCAAAAATTTACTTTTTATATGAAATTTTTCAAAAATTTACTTTTTATGGGAAATTTTTTCAAAAATTTTCGTTTTATAGGAAATTTTTCAAAAATTTACTTTTTATAGGAAATTTTTCAAAAATTTACTTTTTATAGGAAATTTTTCAAAACTTTACTTTTTATAGGAAATTTTTCAAAAGTTTACTTTTATAGGAAATTTTTCAAAAATTTACTTTTTATAGGAATTTTTTTTGAAAATTTACTTTTTATAAGACTTAATCCAATTTCAAAATAAGGTCTTCATATATGTTTGTTTGTGAATTTGTTGGTGTTTTCATTGTTTTGTATCCACTTTAATTTTACTTTTGGCAGAAAAAATGTATGGAGTGCAATATTGGACTAGTAGCGTCAGAAAATAGATATATACAATCTATGTTTGACCTAAAATATACAATTCTTATATACAGTGGTGGTCGCATATTTAGCACACTAGTTATACGTTGTTTTCAAAACCGTATATTTTTCTGTTGGAGTAATAATTTTCTTTTTTTTATTGCCACGATGTGTTGCTTATGGTGTGATCGACAAGTCTCATTACTCTTTTTGTTATTCCCTTTCTTCAATTGCTTCATATATAATTTATTTGTTGGTAATACGTAATTGGAGCTGGACACAAATTTAGCACAAATATTAAACATTTTACATTTCTATTATTTTTTTAATTTTTAATAAATTTTTGGTAAGTTTTTCATCATATTGTGTGCAGTTGAAGGTTTTTCAGAAATAAAATATTTATTAGACATGGCCAAAAATAAATGGTGCACAGATACGCAACGACAGGTGATTTATCCCGTAAGTGAAATAGCAAGTATTTTAAATTGCTTCAGAAAGATGGTATATAATGCTTTGAGCCATATAAAAGCACACGGAACAATTAAAAAGGGTTCACGGGCACCTAGACCAAGAAAAACGATAACAAAAGTGGATTATTTAATACATAGAATGTCAGTGGCCGACCCTTTTTAGAGCTCCAGTGATATAAATAGTGAAGTGTCATCAAAATACGGTATTGATGTCTCCGACAGAACGATACAAAGACGCCTTAATGAAAAAAATTCGCGTGGCTGTATTGTGCAACACAAGCCACATGTGTCAAAAAAGAATTGGAAATCACGAATTTTTTCGCCCGATAGCATTTGGAAAAGCCATTAGATTTTTGGAAAAACATAATTTGGAGCGACGAATCAAAGTTTTGCAGATTTGGATCTGATGGAAAGAGATATGTATGGTATTTTTCGAACATGCAGCACACCCAAAGTATACGTCAAAGACTGTAAAACATGGTGGAGGAAATATGATGGTGTGGCTTGCATTCTCAGGGCATGGAGTTGATCCAATACACAAAATTGACACACGTTTGGATCAACACGTTTATAAAAATATTCTAGCCGATATCATTATACCATAAGCAGAGGCAAAGATGCGACCTAGCTGGCGCTTCATGCATGACAATGACCCTAAACACACTTTACGTACTGTGAAGTGTTGCTTGGAGGAGAGTCAAGTAGATGTTTTGAAATAGCCAGCTCAATCTCCGGATCTCAATCCTATTGAGAATCTTTGGAATGATATAGAGAAGCATATAACAAGCGTAAAACCTAACAACTTAAATGATTTATGGACGGAAATCCAAAAAATATGGCACGCTATCCCAAATGAGCGATTCCTGGCTCTTGTGAAGTGTGTGCCTAAAAGATATGCGGTAGTTATACAAAATAAAGGATATCCTACAAAATATTAGGTTTTTTTCAAGAAATTTTAATTAATAACTTGTTTTTGATTTTTAATAAATATTGTTTTTTATTTGTGCTAAAAATATGTCCAGTATTTTTTATGGGTTAGTTTTAAATAATTGAAGAAATAAATATAATTTTTAAAAAATATGTATATAAAAGGAATACGACTTCATCTTCGCATCACGTATAATACATTACAAAAAAAGTAGTGCAAAAAATTGAATTAGGACTTAATATTTCCTATAATAAATAACAGGTCCCATTTGTGCTAAATGCGTGACCACCACTGTATGTGCCGGAGCTTTAAAGTCTATTTTAATATAGATGATTGATGAGTTGCGTCCGCTGTTCCTACTAAAATTAGAGATCTTATTACCGAAACCCTTAAATTATTACACTGAAGAAAAAATTTGTTCTTTAGCCGCGCAGTACGGCTGTGAAAAAGACTCACTGCAGAGATCTTATGATATTAAAAATATTCAAATCGAATAACCAAAAATATTATCTAATTTTTTATGTTATGCTATCACAATACAATGAATAGGTAGAGGTCATCCTCTGAGTTTTAGTAAACAAACTATTTCTTTAAGTACTAGTGTAAGAACACTACATTGTGAATACCATTAATATTATTGAATAGATTTTTATCCGGCACAGTTAAAAAAGTTATTACTATCATAGGAATAAGAACATGGCTTAATGTAATGAATGCACAACATATGAAGTTGTCAGATCCTCTAGTATGTTTTCAACATTTAATTTGCGATTTCCTTTGTTCCTTTAGTCATTTTCCAAATGTGGAGCAGTATGTAAATGACATTTTCATTTGTATTCCCATTATGATTACTTTCATGTAGTTGTTGTTCATTCATCTTGCTATGGAGTAATTCTTCCTAGCGATTAACGTCTCCATAACCCTTCAAATATATTGTTCACTTTTCATTGAATTCCTAAAAAAAAGCCTTTTGCTGAGCGTATGTTAAAATTTTTGCTGATTCATCGTATTTTAACAAGTATTTCCTCACACTTTTTTTTACTTACTTTGACTATGTATTTGAACAGATTTTGTTTGTTGTTGCTGTTGCCAAAGTCCCGATGGCATCAGCCATATATTCTTTCTATGTTCTTACTTGTGTATTACTGATGTGCAAAATATTCTCAACATATGACTACAAAATATCATCATACAGTGGAGCAATTGAGAGAAATTGAAGTACAATTTTTTTGACATACGTCCATGGACATACATAGAAATAGGACACATAAAGATGTGATAGAGTTCCCAAAATAAAGTGTAAGTTATGAATTTTATTTCACAAATCAATTGTGTTCTATATATTATTCCTAAAGTTCATAAAATTGATGGCATCCTAAATGAAAATCATACATAAAAGAGTAAATATAATAGAATGATCAAATTTGGGCCACAAGTCAATCTTGAATGACAATATAATATTTTGCCATCCTTAGAGCATCCCCTATCATTGTGGTATTTTTCGTATTTTTTTGTTTATTAGGATGGCCCAAATTTTTACTTTAAGCTTAACAATACTTACATATTTTTTAGTTTCTGATTTTTTATTTAAAGTCATAAATTGATTGTAGATAAATAAAATAACATTTAATATTAATATTTACATACATTATCCCATTTAATTATAATTGAAAAATAACCGAAAATGACCTCAAAAATATATCTGAAATCGAACAATTTGAAAATGATCGATTTCCATCACATACCTGTATAATTCATTTAGCTGTAAATATTTCCTGTAAATATTCTTCTTCTGTTATCCTTGACTCACTATAGAGCATAGGACCTCAAACTTTAAACTTTCTTTCATGCCTATATTAGGTTTTATAGTCCGATTTCTTCGGGTAGAATTGATTTCATTTATCAGGATGTTCTTGCATAGATTAGGCACCTCCAAAATTCTTAAGCCAGCTGCCGTAGCAAGGGGATTTCTCGCATGATTACCCCTTGGGGTAGTATATTCTGTAATGTTGTTTCTTTCCATGCTTAAACATCGTAAGTGCTTAGTCGACGGATCATGAGTCCAAGGACAAGAGCCACGTTTCTAAAGCGAGCCGCTCGATCCGAGACAGACGCCCGCTCGTAGCCGAAACTAACATGTTGAACAGACGCTACAGTTTTGTACTTACCAAGTACAATTATCTTAGACCCTTAGACTAAATATGACGGAATGGCTCTATAACTCCCTCTCACGTTAGCCCTGACGTAGAATCCCACTCGGGTTGTTTACCGCATCTTCAACTAGGTTGCTCAGGTTTTCAGGATGTACCACGAGGAGGTGCGAGTAGGAATTGAATACAGTTATTACCTGTTAGCAGGAAACCCAGGCAACAACTGCATCCCATTTACATCCCTGTACTCTATTAAAACGGGGAAAATTAGGTTTTTTATTAACTAAAGTCGAAAACCTTTAAAACCATAAGAGATATGCATTAGGGTGGGTCGTTTTTTGACTTTTATCTCTGATCGACTTCTAACAGTGAAATTGTGTGGCCAAATTATGTCAATCGGAAGTGTGTGATTTATTTTTAGGATACGAGCCCGCGCAACGGGCCCAAAGTTTTTGAGTTCATTTGTATGGGAAAAACTGAGAGTATTTGCAGTTTTAGCTACATTTCGTCCATTTACAATTTTTAAGAGAAAAGATAATGGAATCTAAAAGTGAACTAATGCAGCTTTAATTGACGTCATCAATATTTGAAATTCATAAAACAGTTTAGAAGTTATTGCGATTTTCCCCAAAAAATTCGTGTCCTTGACAATACGCCTAAGTATACACCGCTAGAAAAAACTACTTTGGACAAAAACTCGTAAAGTAAGACATGATTTATCATTTTAAGACATGTAAGTACTTCATAGTTTAATTTTGTTAAAATATAACAATATTTACTAAGTTTTTTCATAATCGAAAATGGGTCATTTTTCTCAGGTGGGTTTTAAAACGCATTTTTTTAATTTTTTGACAATTTTCTTAAACAAATATTCCAAATTTTAATTTCTCTCATCGGTGTGTTAAAATTGATAAAAAAAGACAATAAAAATCAAAAAAATTGAGGTCGATATCTCAAACCATTTTCCAGTACCTTGTGTTCGAATTCGACGAATTTCGCAAAAAAGTAATTTTTTGCTCATAATTTGAGTAAATGCTTCATAAATCTTATTTATGTTCAATTTTAATAATAAAATGCATTGAGAAAAATGACCCATTTTTGATTATGAAAAAAACTAAGTAAATATTGTTATATTTTAACAAACTTAAACTATGAAGTACTTACAAGTCTTAAAATGATAAATCATGTCTTGCTTTGCGAGCTTTTGTCCAAATTAGTTTTTTCTAGCGGTGTATCCTTAGGCGTATTGTCAAGGACACGAATTTTTGGGGGAAAATCGCAATAACTTCAAAACTGTTTTATGGATTTCAAAAAATGATGACTTCAATTAAAGCTGCTCACTTTTAGATTCCATTATCTTTTCTCTTTAAAATAAATTGTAAATGGACGAAATGTAGCAAAAACTGCAAATACTCTCAGTTTTCCCCATACAAATGGGCTCAAAAACTTTGGGCCCGTTGCGCGGGCTCGTATCCTAAAAATAAATCAATAATATTTTGCACACTTCCGATTGACATAATTTGGCCATATAATTTCACTATTAGAAGTCGATCAGAAACAAAAGTCAAAAAACGACCCACCCTATTATATATATCCTGGCTTTTTGAGCGTCTAGTATTATAAACATTTAATTCCAGTGATTCAACATATTCATTCTAGGATAAATGCTTAAATTTAAACCATTTTTCAAAAAACTTGAAATAATTTCTGTCATTTTTCTGACTCAAATTTTTTTCTTTAATCTTAAACATCACTAAATGGTCTAACTTTTGTAGTGATTTTTAAAGTATGCAATCGTCTGCAATTTTTTATTTTTCTCCATATATTTAAGATTTTCGTTAAAAAAAATCTTCAACTTTTATGCTATGTCTACATGATGGTCAGATCTTACAATATTGTAAGAAAAATTGTAAGAAAATTTCTTACAATCGTGTAAACTTACAATTTTTTGCTGACAACGTTGTCAGCTAAAGCGTTGTCAGCACATTGTCACACAACCACCTTACAATGAAATTGTCAGATATCTTACAATCGTGTAAACACTCTATTTAAAATTGGCAGAACATTTTAAAAAATTGTCAGCTTCGTTTTTATTGTCAGCTGCATGAAATTCCACCATCTTACAATGCAATCATTGTCAGACAATTTTAACTTCTTGGTTTTAATTGAAAACATACGTTTTTTAGGATTTATATCAATAAAAAATAAATAAATAAAAATAGCAAAATAAAATTATATTGAACATGCATTTTAATTGGGAATATATATATAATATATTATTATATATCAATCTAAAGAAGTTTTTCGAATAAAAATATTATAAAAAGATGAATTAAAAAAGCAAATAACCAAATAACACTTTTAGCAAAAAACTTAAAAACAGCCAACATTTTTGTTTTATCTGAGTTAACATTAATAGATTTTGGATTAGAAAAATTTTTTATAAATATATTTTAAATATACTTTTTAAGCAAAAAATTATGGATCGAAATTGAAATTTCCTGAAACAATAGGTCTATGTCATGAATAAAGTTCAAAAGACACTTATTTAAGACATATTTCGGTATGCTGAAATCAAGTTTGATGAGCTCCTAGATGGCATACCGACATAACTTAGATGTATAGGTATTGTATGTTAATAGTGTTCTACCAAGTATACTATTAAATTTCAACATATGTCTCAGTTGTTAGTAGAACTACAACTGAGATATAGCAAAAATTCGAAATTCGATGCCGAATTCAAATTTTTGTATTTTCTTTTAAATTGTATTTTTTTTTTAATTTGTATAAATTCCTCAATTTTCGTATAGTATACCGACACGAATTATATATCAGATATTAGAAAATATTGAACTATATATCAAGTTTTAGGAAATAATTCAGCGCAACTTGAGACCCTATGCTCTACTGGCAGTCAAGGATAACAGTATTTAGCGCAGCACAATCATCAAAATCGATATGTCAATAACTGAGATATCGCGAAAGCACAATATATCGATGTCCTCAAATTGGCAAATTAAAAAAATAAATTTAAAAAACCGTATTTATTTAATCCGAATTATATATCAGATTTTAGAAAATTTTCCAACGCAGCACGCTACTAAATCGGTTTATAAACACTGGAGATATTGCCAAAATTCAAAATTCGATGAGAATTGAATTGAAACATTTTTTTTAGCTGCATTTTTAAAAAAAGATTTTAAAATTCTAAGAATAGTCAAATACGACTCTCTGAGTCGATTTAGACCCCGACTCCTGAGTCGATCGGTATTATTTTTATTTGTTTAAAGACGAATAATGAAAAAATTACAAACTGAATGGCAAACTTATAATATCCTTTTACCTATTGGTTTATATAGATCAGATATTAGTAAAAGAAATCGGTGCAGTATTGTACAAAAATTAAAAAATTTAATTTTAATAAAACTGTAAAAATAGGATTTGTATTTGTTATATAGTATGATTCCTCAAATTGGTTGGAAAATGACAATTATATATAGTTTTAAGTAATTAATTAGTCTGAGGTGCCCTATTTTGGGAGCCGATTGCGCCGCCATAGTAAAAGCTAGGCTTTTAAGGTTTAAACATTTCTGCCAAAATTATTTTAAAATCGGCCTAAAGGTTTAAAAGTTGCAGACTTATTTCAATAATTTTTTCCACAATCCTACTGTGAGACGTTTTTGCTCCACTTCACATTCATCTTCACAGCTTTCTAAACATACACTGTTAAAATTTTGGCAATTGCCTGTTTTTTCCATTTTGATTAATATTTTATAATAATCAAATATAAATTTCAAGTCAAAAATACAAAAATGAACAATATTTTTAATGTGCTTTGTGACTGACAATAGATCTGGCAATTTGTTGTGTACACATATCTGATAATCGTGTGAACTGCCAATTTGTTGTAAGCTGAGATTGTCAGCTTAATTAATTGTCAGACAATTTCTGACAATGAAATTGACAGCTTTTCTTACAATTTTCTTACAACCGTGTAAACACACAATTTGCCTTTTGCTGACAATTCTTTATTGTCAGTTTATTGGCAGAACATTGCCAGATGTGACAATATTGTAAGATCTGACCATCGTCTATACGTAGCTTTACACTATTTTTTTCTTATACAAATAACATTTACTAACCAAATTTGTCAATAGAAATGATCTATACTTGCGGAAAACAACGATGTATGGCAATGTAAAATTAACTTTCAATAAGTTGTCGAAATCCCCGAAAAATTGTAAGACTTTGGTTGACAAAAAAAAACGAAACGAAAAATTTGTTACCTTTGGCGTTGCCGTACTTCTAAGATAACAACCAAAGTTATTAATTTTTTATGACATAATATAGCACAAGTACCGGTGATTATAACTGAGTGGTTTTTGTTAATATTAAACGATTTAAGAAAATGAATTTGTTCGCCTTAACTTCTTCTAGCCGGCCCATCGTGCATCAGTTCAAAGAAAATGAAACGACCTTTCAGAAAAGTATAAACTTATTGGAGTAAATAACATAATTAACTCTTTTCTCTGGCGTTTAGTTCGAAAGAGTGAAAAAATAACTGGTGTACGAATTAATAGTGGTTAAGACTCGTACTAAATGTAAAAAAAGATGTGAAACATAGAAGTCGCCATTTATTGCGATCTATAAATATCATCCCTTTAAGCCATATATTTTAGAATACACATACATATATTTTAGAATATTTCAGAAAAAGTGTTGGACTATACTTTTACCATTCCATACAAGCATTTGCCACTCTAATGTCGCAATGTCTTTTGACCTATGTTTCTTTAATTCGGTTGGAAAATGACAATTATGTATCGCTTTAAGTGATTTATAATAATAATTTTACACAAATAAAGAGTGTCCCAACTGGAACGCAATTTTTAAATTTTAAATAAAATACAGATATTTAAAAAAAAAATCGTAAAACTTTATTATATCGTAAAGTAGACAGAATGAGGTTATGTATGGAACAAGATATCGTGCAGATGGCCGCCGCGGCTTTGCTGGCACACACGCGATCTGATTTTGCTGATAAAATAATCTTCAGTGACGAGGTCCATTTCCATCTTGATGGCTTCGTCAATAGGCAGAATTGTCGCATTGGGGTGTTTAAATTCCTCGACTGATTCATGAGAAGCAAATGTGTGGTGTGGTTTTTGGGCTGGAGGAATCATTGGACCTTTTTTTATGAAAATGAGGCAGGTCAAGCGCAAACAGTCAATGGTGTTTGGTATCGTGAAATGATAACCAGTTTTTTATTGCCTATAATTGAAGAAATGAATGTGGAGGGCATGTGGTTTCAACAAGATGGCGCCACATGTCATACAGCCAGAGAAACAATTCAATTGCTACATCAGTCAATTCCCGGTCGTGTTATTTCGCGTTTTGGATACCAGAATTGGCCGCCTAGGTCGTGCGATTTAACACCTTTAGATTTTTTTCTTTGGGGTTTTTTGAAGTCGATGGTTTACGCGAATAAGCCGACGACCACTCAAGCCTTAAAAGAGGAAATTGGACGCTGCATTAATGAAATATCGCAGCATTTATGCAAAAATGTCATTTAAAATTTCATTAAAAGATCGCGTGTGTGCCAGCGAAGCCGCGGCGGCCATCTGCACCAAATCTTGTTTCATACATAACCTCATTCTGTCTACTTTACGATATAATAAAGTTTCACTATTTTTTTTTAATATCTGTGTTTTATTTAAAATTTAAAAATTGCGTTCTAGTTCGGACACCTTTTATAAAGAACGAAGATACCTGAATATTCATTCCGGATTTGTTTAGCACATTCCTTTCATTCTCAGCTATCTCGATCATTTGCACTTTACGGTCCTAGCAATGCCAAGTCTTGTCTTCAATAGTAGGTGCTAACTAAAAAATCATGTGAATTTAATACTAGTAGCCCCATCTATCTCTCACCCTACAAACAAACATTTTAGCCCATCCGTTATTGGTGTCAGATTTTCAATATTTTATCGTTGAGCAGACATAGTTAGGTAAATCCTAATAATTTTTTTTAAACCCACTGTGCAATATACAAGATTTTTTTCAACATTTCTCCCAGTAACGTTGTTCCATTTCTGTTGTTGTCGCATTGTTGATGGCGATGATATTTGTGTGATGGTGGTTACTATTTTTTATCTTTTGCTAAATGTTGCTTCTGTCATCATTGGTAAAATTTGTTTGAGTTCAGTTTTTGTTCACAATTTCCATGAATATATGAAATACTTTGCACTTTGTGCAAAATGGTAGTAATAGATACATGCATAACATATACTATTTATTTACTTACATACATATTAACGCATATATTTATTCCTTTGGCTTTGTTGTTAGATTGATAATAGAAAAAATGTAAAAAGAATCATCTCATCGTATTCATATATTTCAGTAGTTTGGTTGACGCACAAACTACTGAAATATACCAAATGTTGATTGTACGATACGATATTTTCCATTCTATTCCCCATTTGTATGTCTGTCTGTTTGTGGATGAGTTCAATGTGTTTTATATACATTTTTTTTTTTTCAATTTTGTACATAATGGCTGAATAATTGTCCTTCTTGTTTGTTGTTTGCAGTTAGTCGTATATGTATATCTTTGGCGCTATTGTAGTAGAATGATAATAGTACTACGTACTATATCCCGAATATATTGTATTGGTCGATTTCATCCACCAATCAAAATTGGTTTCAAAATGGCCGCACATACCGTATTATTCTATTCTTCATCCCTTCCACTTTAATAAGAAGTACCTTTTGACAAAAACTTAAATAAAAGAAATCGTCATCTTTTTACTGTCTCAAATAATCTTCGTTTTGTTTAATTTGAGTAATTGCTTTCATGATTGAAGACGCAATACAAGTGGATATTACTTTGTTGTCAATGACAACATGAAATTGATTTTCACTTTAAGTATCATTCAATTTTGTGCAAACAACAAAGTTGATTCAAAAGGAATCAATTTACTTGTAAAGATTTCTTTTACAAGTTGGAAGCACGATATGTCTATAATTGCATATCTTTGAAACTTTCGTTCATAACTAATTGTTTCATTTTTAATCACATATTCCGAGGAGGAATGAAACAAAAACCATTGAAGAAGTTGGTCTATGTCTTAAATTATTTAAGTTGTTTATAAAACTCTTTCACATTTATGTTTTAAGATCTGATACAGTAAGGCCTGTCGCATTAGTCTAAACTAGGGTTGCCAGTCAGGCTGGATTCGACTGGATTGTTCAGCTTCTTTAGTGCTTGTCCAGTGTCAAGCTAAAATTAAATTTGTCCAGCTGAAAGGTGAAAAATTAAAATGTTTATACCCTTCACCACCATAGGTTGAAAGGGTATTATAAGTTTGTGCGGATGTATGTAACGCAAAGAAATATTTGTCTTAGACCCATCTTTTAGTATACCAACAGGCTTAGAATCAGTTTCTGAGTCGATAGATCATTTTTTCGATAGTGAGACCATGCCTATTGAAATTCGTCAAAATCGGTCCATTATTTATGGTACCTTCCATAGGTCCCACTTCCCGGAATTAATATGTTGGCCACAAATATCAATATTTTTTCATGAAATTTAAAACAAATAATGCCTATATAAACTAAAATCGATCCACATTTCACCATAGCTCCCATACAAACTCTTCTGTCAAAACGCACTAAATGAGACAAAAATCACTAAAACGCTCGTAAATCTGAAGATAATGAGAATTTTAAGTTTATTTTTTGCATACATAATTTGTAACTACTGTAATCAATCTGATAAATTTCGAGATAATCAGTCCACATTTGACCCTAGCTCTCATATAAGTCCAAATGACGGAAACAGCTTAAATATATAGGTTTTGAGAAAATGTTTGTATGATGGCAAAATTTAGCAAATATTTGTCTTTATATAGAAAAAAGAACAACTTTGACCTAAGTGGTGAAGGGTATTGTACGGTCGGACTTGGCCGACTATAGCACTTTCTTACTTGTTTTAAATATTTATAAAGAAAAACTATTTTTATGAAAAAGAACGCAATAAAAACTTTTGCCAAAGTTTATTTTTTTTTTTATTTTTTTCGTAAGTGATTTATGCGTTGATTAATTGATTGCTTGATTAAGTTAATTTTGTAATAAAATTGCCCTCTATCAAATTTCCCTATTGCACTTACTTTATTTAAATGGCCTTTATCAAAAACCTGTTAAGGTCAAAGGCCGAGCATATTTTAGAGTTCCATGCGCTCAAACATGTGTGCATATTCTACAATTCGTAGGTCAAGCTTTGAAAGATTTTCCTCTACCTGGCCTTTCCACCGAATTTTCGGACGTCCCCTTTTACGAGTTCATTCTGGATCGTTTTTTTAATACTTTTGTTGCTGGAGTATTTTCGTACATTTGCACAACATGTCCCAGCCAACGCAGATGCGTTTTACTATGTCGATGTCAACGTATAACTCAACGTATAACTCATACAGATATTCTTTTTGTATTTTCCGTAAGGATTTTATATGGGAGCTATAGTCAAATTATTGCACACTGGCTGGTATTTATATAAGACTTTCTTGTTTTTAAATTTAATGGCCATCTTCTTCTGTTATCCTTGACTCCCAGTGGAGCATAGGGCCTCAAATTTCGTGGACATAGCTATTAGAGTTTATAATTTAATGGCTTTCAAGTGTATTTATGGTGAAATTTAGGCTGTTTCCGTAAGTATTATGTATGGGAGTTATTGTTAAATGTAAACCGATTTAATGAAATTTAATATGTTGCCTAGTGCTTATGTAAAACTTCTATATACCAAATTTGATCATCATAGCTGTTATATTGTCATTTCTTAACAAATAAGCGATAAGCCTAGACAAGGTTGTAAAATATGAACCGATTTTGCTCGATTTCAATGCCGACAAGCCGATATTAAGGAAATTACAAACAGAATTACAATCTCAATATACCCCCATTCTTTTTGAAGGTGGGTTTAAAAAGACAAATAGTAATGAATATTATTTAGTTTTGGTTTTAATTTTATTTAATACTTAATAAATAAAATTATTTAAAATTAAAACAAAAATATATTAGGACATCAAACATTTAATTAATAAGTTTTACTGTAGTGTATTGCACTAAGATTCCAATTTATTACAATTATTTATTATCGTAATAAATAGTTTTTTGATAATACCAAAAAATGTTGGTGGGGAAACCTTTCCTCGACGCGTTTCTATTTATTACAATAATAAATAATTGTAATAAATTGGAATCTTAGTGCAATACACTACAGTAAAACTTTTTAATTAAATGTTTGATGTCCCAAAATTTTTGATAAACCTTTTTAATAAATATACGGCTGCACATGTGCCAAGTTTTGAAAAAAACTTTAGTTTATTTAACTCTTCTTTGAACCCCCTTTATAGCATTTTTGCCTTAGTCGCCAACAAAGCCACAACAAAAGTGTGGGATATAAACAAATGATAAAACTGAAAAATGTTTGTGTGTTTCTGTTCAGATGATAATCTTCGTTTTATGTTGATATTTGTCGGACATAGTAATAATTCTTATTTATTCTGTCCCTCAAAATAATATATAATGTGTGGTTTTCGCTCTGTCTAGAATTAGGGATAATCCTCCTGAAGAGATGGCCTAACCAAACATCGAAACGCGTCGAGGAAAGGTTTCCCCACCAACATTTTTTGGTTTTATCAAAAAACTATTTGTTACAATAATAAATAGTTGTAATAAATTAGAATTTTAGTGCAATACACTACAGTAAAACTTAAAAAAATATATATCCCAACGTTTTGTAGTTTTATTTTGAATGGAATATTTGATGCTACTGCTGAAACAGTTGCTTTAGTTTTTTTCCTTCTAGTTTACATACATATAATGTGGACTGTACTCTTAAAACAATAACTCAGACATTTACAGAAAAAAATTTTAGCAATTGTAAAAAAATAATACATACATTGTCCACTTGTACAAAAAAAAATAAAGTTTGGATATTTTTACTTTTAGGAAAAACAAATATTAAACTTGAAATTTTCAATAATTTTGAATATTTTCAAATAAGTTTTTACATAAATATACATATATTCAATTTATCAAATAATATATTTTTTAATATCTTTTTATCTTTCTCTATATATTTCTTTACAGGCCTTGTATTATTGCCTTCCGATTTAGAAATCTTCCATGCCCTAATATTTTAAATATCAAGGGCTTTAGCGAATTGTAATTGTATGTAATGTCTAATTAACGACTTAAAGTTAATAAATTATAATTTATAAATAAAACAAATACATTAATATACAAATATTTAATAGTATTTAAACATACACGAAATTATTTAAATATAATTAAAAAACTATAAACATCACACATTTATAGTTAAGAGAAGGAAAAGAAGACAAAATTAATAATAATAAAAAATAATTGCACTAAAGAGACCAAGAAGAAGAAGTTCTAACGGAATATAATTAAATCGATTAATTTGAAACTGATATAAAAATTTGAACGATAAATAAATATAAAATAAGCTGTTCATCCATTCAAAAAGAAAAGAGAAAACTCAAAAAACCATTAAGATTTCGTTCAAGTGGCATGAGCCATACATCGGGTTACCGAAAATATGATGATAATGAGTGTAGTGGGCCAAGACCACCTGTACCCGGAGAAGAAAGTCGAGTTAGAAAGGTAAGTAGAAAAATGTTTACACTTTGCTAAATGTCACTTTCGACACCGAAACTTTAGGTCATTTAAAAGATTTATAGCCTGTTTCACGATTCCGAAAGAAAATCTGCTCGAAAGAAAGTGAGTAACTCGAATTCGTATTAATTTTGGTTTCACTATTTCGAAGCCTTTCGTTCGTTTCTATTCGAAAGCAAAATATTAAGTGACTCATTTTGACATTTGCTTTCGTATTGCTGGTAACTTGTTCGAAATAGTGAAACAGAAATTTGTATGAAAATACTTACGTTTTCTTTCGACTTGTTTTTGGACTTATCTTTCGCATAAAATAAAGTTAGTGAAACAAAAAACAAATTTCTTTCGTATAGGATAAGAAAGAAAGCATCCTTTCGAGATCGTGGAACATACCATTAATGAAAATCAACTAATTAATATAATTTGAATATTTAAATACTTATTTTAACCAGATGACCGAAGGGGTGGGAGAACACATGCGTCATTCACCACCATCCTATTTGAATTGGGCCCGTACACTCAATCATCTACTTGAAGATCGCGATGGTGTTGAACTGTTTAAAAAGTACGTAGAAGAGGAGGCGCCAGCATATAATGATCACTTAAATTTTTACTTTGCTTGCGAGGGTTTAAAACAACAAACCGATCCCGAGAAAATCAAGCAGATTATACAGGCTATATACAGGTGAGTGACGAAACCCATTTGAAAAATATTTGCTTAAATAGGAGTTTTCAACAAAATCGGAATCTTAATAAAAACCTTTAAACTTCTGTGGGATCTACAACACCTGCTTTTGCATTACATTATCAAAAGAATTTTTCTATATTTATTCAATGATCATTTATCATTTATCCGATGATCTTCTATCAAATTAATGGGAAATTTTTGTTTCTAGCTAAAAAGCATATCTTGGAAATTTTTAAGCATGGGAACTATTTAGAACCCATGGGTACGCAAGGGTTAATTTGTATAAAAATTTATTTAAAGGCTCCTTTGAACGTTTTTTTTTAATTTTCATTGAAATATAACAAAAACAAAAACATGAAATTTATAGTACTTTTTTGAAAAAAATTAATATTTTAAAAATTTTACTTTTGACACTGGCGAAAGGGTTAACGACATCCGATTTCAACCAAAATTCTAATATATATTTCTACCCATTGAATCAATAATAATTTTAGTTTGCTTATAAATACTGCTAATATTCACGTGTTTTTTATAACTTTTGTGAAAAATTGGGTTTTTTCGAAATCTTTTGATTTTAAGTCGCAGTTACGGCTAAGCCGTTAAAGATATCTATCTAATTTTTTCCTTGTGGAATTCGAATTCGTTTAACAAACTATTGAGGAACACAAAAAAGAAGTATTGAAAACGATATGAAAAAATACTGTTTTTGTCCTATGCAAAAGTGACATAACGTTACACAGTGGTTTACGGACGCTTTTTTGGAAATAATTCTGTAACTTTTGAACGACTGGAGATATTTGAATGAAATTTGGCATGGTGATAGTCAAGGAGTATTCGAGTTGGTTTTCAAAAGCACTGGCCCATGAGGGGTCGGGAGTGTGATTGATGGACCTTCAAAGTTGGTCACCTCGGGTGTTCGACTTTTTTAAAAATTCGCCAAAAATCCATTTATGAATGGATTGAAAAGAAATTTTAAACTTAAGTTCTTCAGAAGGTCTACAAAAAATACGCTTACATGTGTAGGTTGTTTTATTTGGGTAAAAGGGAATTTTTGAATTGATTTTTTACCTATTTTTTTAAGCTTTTTTTGATCTGGTGGACGCATCTGAAGATCAAAAATTTTTTAAAGATATTCGTTAAAATTGTAACAAAATTCTAAGAGATAAGGTAGTAAAGTAAGGATGTTTTTTTCTTAATTTTTTTAAGAAGTTTTCGAAAACGTAAAAATCTTTTAGATCGGAACCAATTGAGGAAAGTTATACGCCCCAAATGTTTTATATACCCGAGGTAGGCAACTTTGGCCCACTGTGCTACCGACAAATACGTTCTTAAACATTGATCTAAAAGCCTCACACCTCTTCTATTGACGTTCCAAATTTTGTCAAAATCCGTCTAGTAGTTTAGAAATTGCAGAGTTAATACCACACATTTGCACACATTACTCTCCAATACTCCAATATTTAGCTTAAAAATGCTATGGGAGGCAAAGTTTTCAGAGCTTTTAAAGGCTATGTATTAAAGCTTGATATACGTGTTTAGTATTATTGGATCGGGAAAGTCCAGGAGATGAACACTGTTTAAAAATCTTTTTTAAGTGAGTTAATATTTTTACACTTTGTATCGTAAAACAAAAAAATATTATTTTTCTACTTTTAGAAGGAAAATAATTTCAATTTTTGATATTTTGTAGAAATGACATAGATGAAGATATCACAATGAAAATTTGTAGTCAGATAGACCAATAAGATCTAAAAGCAATAGACTAAAAAAATTCCCAATTTTAACTAAAAAATTCCCCAATTCCCAACTCGGGAAAAAAGGGTTTCAAAAAATGAGTTTTTTTACAAAAATGGCAACACTGACTCTATTTGCAGCTCGTTTCAGAAAAAACTTTTCCGATCAATAACAGATATATTAGAAAATATGGACATTATTATTTTTTTCAAGTCGGTGCTTTGCCTTTTGAGAAATTTTTATTTAAACCAAATTTTTTTTTACAAATTGGCATTTTTTGGAGAGGGCATGTGCGAGGACCAAAAGTCCAATTAGCAAGAAATTTGTTTTATACGCATTCTCTTTATGTTTTCTTTTAAAAACTTTAAAAATATTTTTATGTTTCTTAAGAAAATATTTTTTTATTAGTGAAAAAATATAGCTATCTTTTAGGGAAAAACTCAAAAAAAAGCGAAATTTTGTTTAAGTTTCAACTTTGAATATTTTTACCTTTTAAACGAAAGAAGATATCTATAACCAACTTTCGCAAAAATTATATAGAATTTTGTTACAATTTTAACGAATATTTTTAAAAAAAATTTGATCTTCAGATGCGTCCACCAGATCAAAAAAAGCTTAAAAAATAGGTAAAAAATCAACCCAAAAATTCATTTTTATCCAAATATCTCGAAACCCAAAGGAGATAACCTACACATGTAAGCGTATTTTTTGTAGACCTTCTGAATGAGAACTTAAGTTTAAAATTTCTTTTCAATCCATTCATAAATGGATTTTTGGCGAATTTTTAAAAAAGTCGAACACCCGAGGTGACCAACTTTGAAGGTCCATCAATCACTCTCCCGACCCCTCATGGGCCAGTGCTTTTGAAAACCAACTCGAATTCTCCTTGACTATCACCATACTAAATTTCATTCAATTTCTCCAGAATTATTTCCAAAAAAAAGCGTCCGTAAACCACTTTGCGTTAGCCCATTGTAACAAAAATTGATATTTAAATATCTTGTGGTCTCAAAAAAGTAAAAAAGTCAAACTTATAAAAATTTGTTAAAAATTATAAATTTTTTATTGCATATGTTCAGGAGCGTCTTCAAGGACGTAAAATATTTTGGGAAACCGTTAATAGTAAGAAAACCTTTCAACCTATATTAAGGTTTCATATCTCGTTGGAAAGCTCACTGTTTGTTATATATAGTATGCTGTTAAAAATGTATTTAAAATTACATTTTTAAATACAATTTTTCCATATAACTGGGATATCCCAACTTTGGCGTCAAGTCGGCACCCTTTTCCGATATCCGATCTGAATGATTATTGGGGTCAAATGTTACAAATGCCGTGAACCGCCGTGGTATAGCAGGTTAGTCATCCGCCTAGCATACCAGAGGCCCAAGTTCGATCCCTGGCCAGACTCACTTGAAAAAATAAATTTTCATAAAAGCGGCGGTTCACCTCATAACTCAGCTAGCCACTAGTTATTGAGTATTAGGCTATGTAAAACTTCTCAAACTAATGAATTTGCCGTTCGGAGCCGGCGTTAAAACGTAGGTCCCTTTCAATGAGTCTAAAAATAGAATCGGATGCAGCTCATTGTCTGAGAGAAGTACCCCTTGTTCCAATTGGAATGTTGTCGGGGAATTCTATATATATAATGTTACAAATGTTTGGGGTAATGGGTCCGCTAGTTTTTTAAGTGTTATTTTGTGGTGGAAAGGACCATGGGTAGATATTACTAATTCTCAATTTTCCACAAATTTGAAAAAATCAAAAAAGTACGTTTTAAAAAAAAATCTAGATATATATATATATATATATATATATATATATATACATGTAGATTAGTTTACATGGATCAACCTTGAAAAAAAAATGTCAAGACCCACTTGAAAAAAAGTAAAATTTTTAAAAAAGCGGTTCACCTCATAACTCAGCTAACCACGGGTTATTGAGCTATGTATAACTTCTCTAACTAATGCATTTGAAGTTTAGAGCCGGAGTTAAAACGTAGGCCTCTTTCAATGAGTCTAAAAATAGTATCGGATGCAGCGCATTGTCTGAAAGAAGTATTCCTTGTTCCAATTGAATGTTGCTTGGAACTATATACATATATTCTTATGTTTTCAAAAGAACTTTGTATATAGCTCAGTTGCGAAGACATAAACACTTGTTTTTACTTGAATATAGATCCGAGATCCTACAGCAAGTTCTAATAATCTTTACTTATAAATTTGATTTTTACTAAAACACCGATTTCTATTTTATTTAAAACTTACACATTGTCTTACATTATTTTACAAATAGATTTTTGCGCAAAAGCACATTATCTGTGTCGGAAGATTTGAGACGTAATATTAAGGCTGGACTTAAAAATGAAATACCTCTCAGTCCAAATATATTTGATGAAATGCAAAAGCATGTCGAGAACACAATACGTGATAATATTTATCCATCATTTTTGTGCTCGGAAATGTACATCCTATATATACAACAAATGTCTGCTGCTCATGAACGTTTCAGCAGTAGCGGTGGCCCAACAACAGGTCTCGCCAGCTGTAGTACTGGTAGCAGTAGTAGTAGTGGTGCTAGTTGCGGCAGCAATAATGGTGGCGGTAGTGGTGGTGGTGGAGCCTGTGCGCTGCCATTTGCAGGCGCTTCCACTAGTAGCGGTAAGGTTAGCAGTACATTGGGTCCAATTATAAATTTGCCTGCGAGTACTAGTGCCGCTATTGGTGCTTCAACTGCTGGTAGTTGCAGTGCTAGTGGCAGCGTGTATGGTCCCTCAACTTCAGCCAGCTCTAGCGGTTCTGTTAGTGCGACAGATACCCTACCTCGCAGCTCAACCCTACCCACCCTACATGAAGATTCGGAATTATCTTTAAGTGATGATTTCGAAAAACTACGAGTTGAAGGAGGAGGAGGGGGGCGTGTTTCAGCTGAAATGCCTATGGGTATGCGCCTAACCCGTGATTTATTATTGGCAACACAAAAAAGAAGACTGGAAATTCGACCACCTGGGTAAGTGTTTTTGAATCGTTTCATATTGTTGTTTCTATAATTGTTATTATTCTGTGTTAACAAGTTAAAGGTATTATAAAAACGTTTTTTTTTTGTGTTTTGCAATGTAATTTAAAAGGCTAGATAGATTTTTAATTAGAATAATTCTTTTTATTGTAATATATTTATCTTTAATGTATAACAAATAATATTGTGAGGTCTTTTGGCAATTTTAAAGCTATTAATACCTAAACTGATAATGAAGTTTAAAAGTATTATAAATCTTCGGTTACTTTTGTAAGGTCTTGCAAATGCCTATGTAAATATACCACGCCATTTCCAATTACAATTTAAAAATTTCCAAATTTATTCAGTTAACCCATATCATCCTACTGTTCTATTTTTGGAACGGTTCCTTTTTTTATTTGTTTTGTTTTTTAATGAAAGTGCAATCTTAATTATTTTTGTACTCTGGTAACGCTGAATCTGTCAGCTATCAAATTAAAGTTTCGTTATTCCTTGTTAAGTGCTTCATTTATGTTTTGTTGAGTATTATTTGATGAATATTTTACAAAACGTAACAACGTTAGTTGTTTTGTTAAAAGTTTGCATATTCTTCTTCTGTTATCCTTGACTCCCAGTGGAGCATTGGGGAGCAAAAAAAAAGTTTGCATGTAAACTAACTAAATTTATAATGAAAAATATAATATGTACTTTTGAATTTTTTTTATCATTTTGAATAAGGGTTACTTTATAAAAACAATTGATTTCACTTTTTTGTGATATGTCATATAACAGTGAAAAATTATCCTAAAAGTTACTAAAAATGGAAAGCTTGATTTTTTCGATATATACATTTTGTCAAGACGCTTTGAATACAACGTCTTATAATTTTTGTCGAAATTTGATGACCTGAAGGTTGCTTGGGAAGAAATGGGTTAAAGTTATGTTTGCACCTTTTTAACTATGTTTTTTTTTTAACTAAAAATTTTTCCTTACTAAAATTCTTGGTTTCCCCTGCTTTTCAAAAATACTACAAAGTAAAATATCAAATACGAGCTAGACATATTTTATGTCCATAGATTACACCAACGATGGGCAAATGAGGCTCTTAGAGCAGCATGCGGCTCTTTGTTGCGTTGAAAATTGAAATTTTATTCCTTTGATTTTTTCGACTAAATTCTAGTTTTAAACTTTTATTTAAGAAACTAATCTTAAAAAATATAAAAACAGGAAAATAGGGCTTTTCAAGAACAATTGATATAATAGTTACTAGCACTCAATTTAAAATTGTGAACAGAGAAACTAAGGTCATTACAATCAGAGCTTCAAGTCAAAAATGACTCTTGTCTGGTTTAAGTCGAGCAGAAGACAGCTCGTAGGGCTAAATGGACGTGTGGATAAATTAATCTCACTTAAGGAGTGAAATGAAATTAAGTAGTGGATTTTTTTATTTTTTATTTTAGTTAAAGCAAATAATGTTCGAGTTCATTTGTGTACCAAATTAATGCTTCTTTAAAATGTTTTAAGATATTTTTTTATTTTTTTTAATATCATCAATTAAATCTTTTATTGTGTCGTTTTTTACCATTTTGATAGCACTTTCGCATTTTCTGCAAAAGTCTTTTTCATTTTTTGCTAAGCCCTTCGTGTCTTAAAATTAGTTTTACTAACGCGCAATACCTCGGAGTTCTGGAGCACAAAATCAACTGTACTGGTATGGCACCACTCAATAGCTTTTTTGCTATAGTGACAAGTTGCAAGATCCGGCCAAAAAAAATGTGGATGCCCTATGTCTATTTAAAAATGAAAGCAATCATTTCTGGAGACACTCGCTAATGTATATTTCAGAGTTTGAAGAGCCGCTAGTAATGAATGAAGTGCTTCTCTCACCACATGAGCAAATTGCTTGCCATACCAAAACTTTCTTTGGAAACTTTGTTTTTTTGCACACGAAATTTTTCTTCAACGTTTCCTCTAAAATCGGCAACATAAAATTCTTGAGCACGAAGCTAAGAAAAATCTGCCAAGTCGTATGTTTAATCATCCATTACACAGCACTCACGATTATTAAAAAACTCTTTCTGCAGAATTTTGGCCCTCTTTTAGACTCCAAATTTATTTTTGCATTTCTGACAGACACTTTCTGGACCTTAAATGTCTTAAGCCCAGCTAGTTTTTCCACTTTTCTGACAAAGGTCTCAGAGCATCAAACTTTTTGCGCACCTTTCCTTCCTGACATCTTAGGGGTTTTTAGAAAAGTCCGAATAAAAAATTCGCTTTGTTTTGGTCGAAAAAACCTTTTTGTCTTCCACTTCCTTGCATTCTTTCAATGCTCAAAGATGCTTTATATTCTTTAATAAACTTGAAAACTTTTTTTGTTAATACCTGCGAGCCTAGTAATCGTTTTTTGCAGGCATTGCGGATTTTCAATAAAAATTTAAATTATTTTTTTACGACATTCTTGTTCGGAGCCCATTTTCAAAAAAAACTAATTTCGTTATTGAGATGCCATTTGGCACGTGGCTTTTGAAATATATTATTTATCAATAATGATAATAGTTATAAGCCTAAAAGTAGTTCCATTTTTCAAGCGCACTCCTTATTTCTATATCACTCCGTACAACTAAACGTCAAATTGGCCAAATTGCCAAAATTTAATTAAAAATTGTGTAGCTCTCGGTAAATCTGACATTCAGGATGTTCCACACCCTGGATTACACTATTTGATTCTTTGGTATATATTTTGTTGATATATTGTAGCTTTTCAATTAAAAAAAACATAGTGGAAGTTCACATTAAAAGTGTAACAAATCTCCAATCATGTATTCAATTATGACAATTTATATCTGCAATACTACTGTCTAACCAGAAACATCAGGCAATAAGCCTTTTGCTTCAACTCGATATCTGATGTGACACAATTATTTTCCTCGTGTAATTGCTTTTCTTTTAATTTTTAGATGTGGTCAACAACAGTGCCATTTGTGACATTCAAAGCCTTTGTACATGTCATACGATGCATGCTTAAAAGCGAATGCAACTAAGCCTCTAGAAGGAAGGACTGCATTATAATAATATTTTATATCTTGACTTATGACATATTGATTTATGACATGTAGCGCATATATCGTACATGTCAAAATAGTATAATTGCAGGTGTTTTAAACGGAGTTTGTAGATTTAAAAGTAAAAAAGTAACGTCTATAAATGATCGGGATTGGTGTTATTCTTCCTTTTTGCAGTCAACTGTTATGGTGACTGAAAGGGAGGCTTTTATGATTGTCCTTTAGTTGATGGTTTAGCTGTTAGTTAGCAAGAAGACTTTCCGGTTCAATGTAGTGTTTCTCGGGCCGAAATTCTGACCATTAAGAATATAATGTCCTCACAACAGTAGGAATAAATATATTCTCTGATGTTGAAGCTGCTCTTAAGTCTCTGAAGTATGCAAGACTTGGGACTACATTACAAATTTCAGATAAACTACAATCTGTTGGCGTTAATTTAGCCACTTGTAATTCAGCAAGAGATCGGAGGTCATGAAAGACTTGTGCAAAATCTGTGGTGACGAGGAGAAGATGGATTCTGTAAACCATCTTCTCTGAACTTACGCTGCCTTGTCGCAAAGTAGGGCACAAACTTTGGCATAACCCTTATTTTTGTGGAAATCTATGCGATCCGGCTGACGTTAATATTTGCAAACCGGATGGGTTAACGAGGGGAGGTAGTTGCTTACTTTTTGCTAGCTTCCATGTTAACATACAAATCTATTTTAACCTAGATATTATTGATAGTTGTAACTTTAGGAAAAGTAAGAAAAGTTGTCGATTTCGAAACTCGCAAAATTTTTAAGTTATTCATATAACTTGAAAATTGTAAAATATAATAGAAATTTTTGAAATTTTGTTGGAAATGGTGTATTCGTCTTTATTATATCGTCACCTGAAATACAAAAGGGCATAACTAGCCCAAAATTAAAATTGATTATTGATTATGTTACAGCAATCCAAAATACATCTATCAAAATTGTTTATGCATATTCATTAAAAAACCAAAAGGCTCAAAATTTGTATTGTAGTTAAGCGCTTTTGGCTTCAGAAAATATTCGGCTTGTAGTTAAGCTCTTTTGTTTCTTCGGCAATACATAAGCTTTCCGACTGCAAACTGACCTGTTTGCCTACAGATCAACCTTAAAGCTCCTCTGTTCTAACTATATAAAATTTCATTCAAATATCTTTAACGGTTTAAGAGTTATGGGGTTATTTCTGAAATAAGCTCTGTATGTCCTTTTTTAAATTATTTCAAACTTATCCTTTTACGTTGAATTATGCTTCGAAAATAAATTGTTACTATTTTTTGACAGAAAACTTTATTCATGTGGCACCCTATGGTTTATTACAACTACTCTATATACGTTACTTTTATACCCATTACTTTTTTACTTTTGATATCCCTAGATAATAAAACTACCGCCATTATCTTTCGTTACCTTTATTATATATATACTTTATTCATATTGAAAGGTTTACATTTTTTAACAAAATTTATATTGTTTTAATGGAACCAAAATTCTACTAGGTCTGAATAGCACAAGCTTAGGAAGATGTATATGGTTCCTAACGGGAAATTGTGTCTTAAATTCGAGGTTAAATAGGTCTAGACTATGTCTAGATGAGGATTCGTCCGAGTCGATAGAACACATTCTCTGTCACTGTCCAAGGCTCCAAAATCAAAGGCTCAAACATCTAGGCAGCAGATTCTTCGCTAAACTTCAGGATCTGCAACAGTGCAGTTTGCAAGATATTGTATGGTTCAACACTGGTCTCAACTGGCCTAGATAGGGTTCTCTCCTTCTCCCTCCACACTATTATTTTATCTTTTCTTTTCCTCTATCTTCAATATTAAAGGATCACAATGGACCCCTGGGGTCTCCGAGTGAAGGTGTCGCTTGATACCTCCTTTATAACCTAACCCCTTTTGGTTTCAGAAAATATTCATCTTGTAGTTAAGCCCTTTTGTTTTTTCGCAATTTGCTCAAAAACTAAACGATTTTTACCATTTTAGTTTTAAAAATTTTGTTTGCTGTTGCCTTGTTGACCCAATTCCATAATTTGGATTTAATGTTTCTTGTAGTTTCAAAGTTATAACGTTTTTTGCTTCTCCTGTAAAAAACTAGAAGCGTAGTTTGTATTTTAGGTGACGATATATAATTACTATAATATCTGTAACTTGTCTATTTATCCACATCTTTATTGTTTATTATTTTTTATTATTTTCTTAATATTAAGTTACATTTGTATATCTATAAATAATATACTTTTAATTTTGTACAATTATTATTTTTTACGTATTAATTTGTATAACTTTTTATTTTTTTTTCTTTTATTTTCATTTTAATCCGCATCTGCACACGTCCAACCACAAAATAAAAATCCATTGCCATCTCCACCACAACCTACAACAATGCAACCTGCAAAATGCACATTCAAACACTTAAAAATTTAATAAATCAATTTAACGTCAATCAACAATTAAATTGTGTGCTTGTAATAAAATATTCCTCTTAATTGTTTTATATTAATTATTCTTTCTTTTTTATTATTATTATTATTTTTTTTATTACATAAATTTATTATGATTTCTTTAATTTCTTTTTGTAATAATTTATTGCATGGAATGAATGAAACACCCGTCCGTCTCTCGTTTTCTATCAATTAATAAAACAATAAATGTACAAATATTAAAAATAAAAACATACCCAACCAACAAAACAATGAAACCTATAAACAAATGCATGTGATGAGTGTAGGGCTCATGGTTATGTGTATACAGGGAAAACAAATACCTCCTATGTACCGAATTCCCGTGTAGATTCTGAAAGGGCCAGTGTCAGTTCGGGCGGTAGAACTGATTCTGATACAATGTCTCTTTCAAGCTGTTCGATGTAAGTAAATAATGAAACCCTTAATATTTACCTTTAACATACAATAAATTAACTTATGTATCTAAAATTTAAATATGTATAAAATCGAAAAAATTATTAAACTCAGAAAATTTTTTTAACGAATGTCGGGTTATCCATTTTGCGGTTTTAAAAGTGAAATAAAATACATATAAAATATTTTTATTCATGATATTTCTTTTTTATTATAAAGTTTGAACGTTGACATTATTTGTGAAAGACTACATCATTTAAATGACTACCATTGATTCTTTTGAGGTAATTTTCGACCACTTTTTGACACATATTTTGCGGTATTTCAGCCATAACTTGACGAATGTTAGTTTTTAAGTGCTCAAGAGTTAAAGGTTTATCTGCATAAACAGGGTCCTTCGCGTAGCTCCACAAAAAAATGTGACCAGTTGATATCGCAACGACGAGAAATTACGCGGCCAGAATATGTCTCTTGCAATAAAGCCATATTCGCTCGAGTTGTGTGGTATGTGCCACCGTCTTGTTGAAACCACATATTCTTCAAGTCGTATTCTTTAATAATGTGCCGTAAGACAGTCCTGACACATCCGGATCTTCGGAAACACTATCACTTATCTCTGCTATTTTCAGCGGAACGAGCGAAACGATGATACACAGGCCTTACAATATTTGTAACCGCTCTAGTCTCTTTAAATTTCTTCATAATTTTGCCAATTTGGACGATTATGTAAACAATAATCTCCTCGTAAAACACGATATGTGACTGTTGCAGAATCCCTATTTTTTTAATAGTATGTTTTAATAATTTTTATGCATTGTATGATACTTAAGCGATCCATTTTCATTGCTGAAAAATTTTCAAGCAAGAATTTAGGAGGTTATTCTCTTATCTCTCGTGGTACGAAAATGACTTTATTGTATACTTGCCGCTTGGACCCGTCGTTGCCCGGGTCGCTAGTCAATCGTGAAACAATTATCTATCAATCATTGAAAATTATTGAAAAGTCGTCATTCAATCATCAAACATACGTCAAAAAAATCATCAAACTACCGTCAAAAAATTGAAACAAACGTGAAACAATTTTCAAACAATCATTAAAAATCTTCAAACATTCATCAGTCAATCAATCATCAAACAACCATTAAATAATCATGAAAAATCTTCAAACAATCGCCAGTCAAACTATTATAAAACAATAATTATATATTACCAATATCCGTTTAGCCGTTTTCCGATTTTAGATAAATCAAAAAAGAGGGAGTAAAGTAGGCATGGTCAATTTCTAACTTGGACTAAGACAAACATTTATAAAAAAAGAACTGTCTTCATCAGTCCAGCCGTGATGCATTGGGAATTTAATACCAATTTTTCGTGTCCCAGGTCCTCCTTCAAAAAATTCAAAAAGCGGAAAACTATCCTATAGTAAGAAAATATCCACATTTAAAACTTTTATTAATTCGGTTTAGACGTTTTGTGTGGGGTTTATATAACTCAAGCGGGTGACGATTGAGTAAATTTACATGTGTTTTGTTATTGTAAGAAAAACAAAATGTATGTACATAAATTTCACTCAATCGTCAGCCGCTTGTGTTATATAAACCCCACATTGATATTATCATCCATATTTGTCATGGGAAGAGTCACGACCACATGAGATTTAAAAAAAATACCTCGCCTATTTTAACCACCAGTCATACTGTCAAATTTTCAGAAATATCGGTCCGCTAGTTTTAGCGCACATTAATATCAAATATATAGACAGACAAACAGACGCGAACATTTTATCTATAGATATAGAAGAAACGATAAAAACAGCTTTTGTTGACAATCCGTTATTTAAATTTCTATGTTTATTGCATCCGATCACAGCTAAAAATTTCGAAAAATTAGCTACTTTTTCGAAATTTTGTTTTTTAATCATAAGCCACCTTTTCATAAACCGGGTCACATATTTTGTATTGAATAACAAAAAATTTTTTTAACAACAAAAATGTTGGTTTAAATAGTAGAATATCTCTGTATCTGCTGAGTAGAATTAAATATATTGTTAGTGCAACTTAAAGATAATAAAGATAATTTTATTGCTTACTAAAAGGGAGCAAGCCATTTTTCAGTTATACAATTAATATTAGTCGTAAAAAACCTCTTTTTTAAAAAAATATATCTCGATAGCCAATTAAAAAAAAAACTAAAATCATTTTCGAACTCTGCAGTTAAAATTTATCTAAGAATTATTCCAAAAGTTCGAGCCGCAACAAAACCCAATTTTTGTATAGCTGTGTTATTGAAAAGTTAAAAAATGGTTTAAAAAGTATGGACGCCATTTTAGTATTAAAAAAAAACGAAAATTTTTATATTCGCATATCGAATAGCGTATCGAATATTTTTTAAATTAGTTTTTAAAAGATGTTTATTGAAAATATGTGTACTTATATCGTAAATTTTACTTACAAGATTAAAAATTAGAAATTTATAAGTAAAACTACAATATTTTAAAAATGTATAGTTTCTAAAAATGTTAAAAATGCACTTTAATACATTTTGTATAATTTTTTGTGATTTAATAATCCAATTTTCACAGCAATAAATACATTTTGTTTTCTTAATTTAAGGGATGGACGCCCATACATTCAACGAAGACATAGCTCTACTGAAACAAAAGCTATACGACAGAGTGCCTTGGCTAATAAGGAAACAAATTCCTTTCAGGTTTGTTGTGCACTAACATAGCAATTTATAACTCTTATCTTTATCGTAAACCATTTGTTAACCATTTTAAGGTAATACCTCGCACTCAGCGTCTTCATTCAAACGAACATCGTCCCCTAAAAGAAAATGAATTAATTGCGTTACTAATACCCAAACTAGAGGAGGTTAAACGTAAACAAGACCTCGAAGATAGAGCCCGCTTAGAGGTATTTCATTAAGTTACTTATTTTTTCTAAATATTCTTAATTATATAAAAAAATAATTTAGCATTTCCCAGAGGAATCTTTGCCGACCAATGAAAGAATTGCCAGTGATCGTGCGTTTGCACAAGCCATACGTGAAAAATTTGCTATCGACGAAGACAACGATCAGGATATACTTGATCAACATGTTTCCCGCGTATGGAATGACCAGACCCCTCACCGTTCGCCTGGTACAATGTCACCCTGCCCACCTTTACCATCTAGAAGGCGTACCATAACGCATGACTCAGGCATGTTAAGTGATGGTGCCATGAGTATGAGTAAGTTTTTTTATTCATTTTAAATGAACTTATATAAATATTGATTATTGTTATTATATTACAGGTGGTCATTCAATGAAACACTCAAAATCAATGCCAGATCATAGTTCCTCAGCCAGGAAGCTAACAAACAAATGGCCTTCCATGAATACAGATAGTGGCATAAGCCTATTCTCAGCTGATACTCTAATGAAGTACAAAGACAATAGGTAAATAGGAAAACTACAATATATAAATCTATTTGGTTATTAACAAAATTAATTACAGTTCACGTTCTGGCACGAGTACAGCCTCAAAATTAGAAGAGACAAAAAGAAGACTGGAAGATGAGACTAGACGGTCTCGTCGTTATACCCAACAACATATGCTGCCACCAATGCAACAGCAACAACCATCAGCCTCATTTAGCAATAGCAGCAGTGGCAGTAGTAGTCTACACCATCAATCGCTCCCGCCTCCACTACCCGCTAAACCCCAAGAGACGACTACAGTTGTATTTTCATTTTGTGATGAAGAATATCCTTACAGAACTAAAATACCCGGTACCCAACCCACACTAAAGCAATTTAAGGACTATCTACCCAAAAAGGGTCACTTTAGGTAAATATTAACTAAATCTGTACAGATGATGCAAATAAAATTAAATTGAATTATTTATTTAAGGTTTTTCTTCAAAACTCATTGTGAAGATCCTGACAGTCCAGTGATTCAAGAAGAAATTGTCAATGACAACGATATCCTCCCCTTATTTGAGGGCAAAGTGATGGGTCTTGTTAAACCATCCGATTAATAATAGTGTAAGTTTTAAGTTTTTATACATCATGTCTACATGTAAAAAAAAACGATTTAAATTTAAAAAAATTACAAAACTCTAAAAAAAAACTATTAAAAAAACTTAAACCACACACTTTATTAATAAGATAGTTAAGCTTACAACAAAAACAAAATTCTTAAAGAAACTTGCAAATTGTGTAATAAAACAACAACTAAGTACATTTGTTTAACATTTTCAAATATGACTGATATAAAATCTATGTAGAGTATGATTTTTATTTTTTATTTTAACCTTAAAGGTCTCTGTGAAACTGGGTTAAAAAAATGATTTCATGTTAGTGTTTGAAAAATTTTAAATCGCCTTAAAAGGCCTTTGAAATATGAATCCACTTGTAATTAGCTCTATTTAATATATGATTTTCACAATTAACCCATTTAAATATAGCAGTAGGTGTATTTCCTTATCTTAAGTCAAAAGATGTAATTGTTTGATATATAAAGGATTTCTTATCTATCATTTTAGTTCTCTCAAGTTTCTATAATCCTTTTTATGAAATGAGATTTTTCAAATGTGGCTTCAAATACCAATACCCATTTCGATATAAACTCAACTCTTTTAATTTAGTACGAAATAAGACGTCGCCAATAAGACAAAACCTGTAATAAGCCTGAATTAAAATTAAAAAAGGAATTTCAATTACAAAATTAAATTTTGATTACCACAACTCTGGAATAGGTTAAAGGAATTAAATTAGGAATTTAAATTACATAATAGATAACTCAATCTTATTTTCGATTATCATAATTCGTAATAGATTAAAGGGAGCGAAAATCTGTTTGACAAACACAATGAAATACTAAACTGCATTTCCATTTAAAGTGTAAATAATATGTATGTTCCAAAATGCGTTTGGGGAAAAATTGTATACTACAAGTAAATTTAGATGATAATTGTGAAATATTCTCGGATATCGTTAAAGATAAATCACAGGAGTAATAATTTATCTTAGTCTTAAGAACGACACACGACACTCGTGGTAATTTATCTTTTGTAAAATCCATTATAAAACTATTGTAGTCTTAATGTGACAACGAACGCCCAGTAAGAACAGTGTCAAGCGTTTAAAATATGATGACTTTTACATTTGATATCAAACGTTTTTTCGAACTTTTTTCAAACCTGAGCAAATGTTTGAGATTCACATTTTTTTTTTCAAATGAAGGTTCATTTGAGAATAATCGTTTGAAATTTTATAGTTTCTCACATTGATAATAAAGGTTATTCTCAAATCATTATCAAACCCTAAGATGGTTTGAGAATACATAATTTGAAAAATGGTGTTATATTAATTTAATATCAAGCCTTAGCTTACATTTTTTCCATTCCCCCACGGTATTTGCTCTAGATTCTGGAATAGCTTCAACTGTTAATGAGATTAATTCCCAATCTTCTTCCGATAAAGTGAAATGTCTGTCTTTGTAATGCGCTTCCCATGCCTGGGGAGTAAAGCTCGCAAGGGCTACCAATTTTACCAGCATGCTTAAGTTCCTTCCGTCTCTTATCCTTAAATATCTCACTTTCTTTAGTTGTCATATACAAAGGAGCAAGACGTCCGGTATGTCAATGAGCAACGTTAATTATGGCTGCATTCAATGACAAAGCCGGCATGTAGATGTACTCTTCCATTATCGCATTTCTGGATCATAAAATGAACGCAACGGTTCGCTGATGCAGAATAGGGACTTTTAGTTACTATCCCCTCGCAGATTTTGAGGAAATTCTTTTGCGGATATGGAGAGCTGATAGGGTCTAAGCATTGAGATCTCCATGCGTTAAATCTATTGTAACTAGATGACACAATGTCATTTGAATCGAAAGAAAACAAGTGGTCATCTTCATCGTCATATCTATCTTTTACCTCATCAAATCGTAGAGTTGTAGGTGAGACTGTTGTTTTTACTGTTGAGGTCAGTTGTTTGATGAGACTTTCTGGTAGTCTCACTTTTTTGCCAGAATGCGGAAGCCGATGCATCCTTCTTGTCATGGGGTGAAATACCGGCATCATCAGACTGTGAACTTTGATGGTTGGCCGAGGTAGATCGAGAGCTTATGTTCGGTTCATAAGGAGTTTTGGGACCACTCGTTCCATTAAAGTACTGGTTCAGCGTAACTGAAGCATCAGTTGATCCTTCAAACGAAAACATATTTACATAGTGTAAATCGTGTGGATCTACAGATCGGCGAGATTTATGTGGGAGGTAAGAATGCTTTTTAGCGTTCTCCTCTTTCCCTTTACCAGTTATCATCTGTTTTATTGCAATGATTCCTTTAATTTCAATTTTCCAATCATGCGGGCGAAGTATACCATACTTTTAGTTACTATCCCCATTCCTATCATGTATGGGAAGTAAGAATGCTTTTTGGCGGTCTCCTCTTTCCCTTTAGCAGTTATCATTTGTTTTATTTCCCCTCTGACTACAGGAGCGTAATACCAATGTTTTCTTTAATTTCAATTTTCCAATCATGCGGGCGAAGTATACCATACTTTTAGTTACTATCCCCATTCCTATCATGTATGGGAAGTAAGAATGCTTTTTGGCGGTCTCCTCTTTCCCTTTAGCAGTTATCATCTGTTTTATTTCCCCTCTGACTACAGGAGCGTAATACCAATGATTTCTTTAATTTCAATTTTCCAATCATGCTGGCGAAGTATACCATACTTTTAGTTACTATCCCCATTCCTATCGTGTATGGGAAGTAAAAATGCTTTTTGGCGGTCTCCTCTTTCCCTTTAGCAGTTATCATCTGTTTTATTTCCCCTCTAACTACAGGAGCGTAATACCAATGATTTCTTAGATTTCAATTTTCCAATCATGCTGGCGAAGTATACCATGCTGCCGAATCCTGAGCAGCCTCGATATATTAATACAATGGTTCCCACCTGAGCCTGAGCATATAAACATTTTTAAAAGCATGTCCAGGGCTGACAGCAGTTTTCTTATTGAAATATTATCCTCCATGATATTGGCATTAGCATTGTAATGATCAAGGGCAGTAATCACCCCATCTTCTGGCTTCATCTGGCTCACTAACCCTTCTACTCTGGCTGCAATCGCGGATTTATGTTTTCCATGCGTTTGGGCACATGTAAACATGCCTGCAATTAGGATCGTGAGGTAGATATCGGCAGTATATTTAAACACTTTGAGGTCTGCGACGGCAATATCCCGGACTGTGGGCATTGTAGTCACATCTAAGAAGCTCAATGGTGTTACGGTGGTTACTTTTTGATGGTTAATTTGTAAGAACTTCAATCCTCTGACAAGACTTCCTTGATTCAGGGAAATGAGCTGAACAGGTAATCTGTTGTTGATATTCCCAAATTAGTATCACGTCAGTATTAAACGTTTGACCTTTGAAAAAACATTTATTTTCAAATCATCCTCAATTTGAGATTACCTTTTTCTTACTGAGTAATAGCCTTTAAAAAATAATACAATTATATATTACCCGAAAAAAGTACAAAGGTTTCTTCACCTACTTTGAAAACAAATATAAATATATTTTAAACAGATTCTTTATGATCTACAAAGCAGTCTCCCTAACTGACTTCTAACTAATTTATCTAAAGTTTTGTGGAAGATTCAAAAATCAATATTTGTTTTGGAACCTTAAACGCGGCCATCGTATCCAATTAATTGACTGTTTAATAATAGATTCATGAATTTGCGTAAATATTTCGTTTGACCTATAAGTAAAATTAAGAGGGATTAAATCTTTTATCTGCTATAGAAATATATAGGTATATACATATGTATGTATATAATTTAAGACTTTAGTTATTGGGAATTGATAGGTCATCATAACGTTATTATTTATTTTAAAATCTTCTACTGTTGATCGCTGTGTATTTAATATACAATGTATAAATAAATGTATTTAGTTAATGATTAGTTAAACAAAATGTAAAAAAAAATATTTTAGATTATTGTTTTTTATTATACAAAAAGAAAAATTTAAAAACGAAATTTCTTTTATCAACGAATAAAACGAAATCAAATTAGTTGGTGTTTAGTTCGCAATTTATATTAGGTATATATTTTTTTTATTGAAATCCATTTTTTATAATCAAAAGAATTAAGAATCTATTTATTTTTAGTATTTTCATTTATTTTTTAATTGTTACTATTGTAATTATGTAATTCATTTCAAAGCAGAGAAAGAGTTGAGTATTCTTTTATTATTAACTTAATAATTAACAATAATAATTTAAATTGTTAACATAAGGACTGCCTGCAATAAATACAAGAAAGTGTGATTTTTAATTTTTTACATTATTTTTTTATAAATATTTTTTTATTTTTATAAATATCCTCATTTTAATTGTAAAACAAAAATTTGCATAATTCTCTTAAAATCAAACAATTAAATATCAGAATAATTTAGGTTTTTTTAAGTTTAAATATTCCGAGAGTTTATATAATTTTATTAAAGATATAATTGAATTTCTACTTAATCGATTTTGGATTAGATTAGAAGAAGCGTTTATCTGTCATGACTAAATTTGTAAATTTTTTATTATTTAATTCTTTAAGAATTACTAATTTTAAATTTATTTATTTTGGTAAAAATTTCTGGCTTCTCATTACAACTATTTGTCGTATTTGGTTGAATTGTCTACTACATATACATATGTATATTGTTCACAAAGACAGGAAATGTTTCATATGAATTTAACTTCACTCTTAATTTTTTGTTGTTGAACAAATTGTAATTAACTTTAACTAACCTTGCTTACGTTAATATAAACTGATTTAGGCAAATATGTTGTCAAAATAATAAGGTATGTTTTACGAACTTTGCTTTAAAATTTACATTGTTGGTAAAAAAGAAATGTTTTGTTCCGAATTTCAAAGACCAAACACATACAGTCACTCAAACTACTGTCCCAATGTTTTTAAGTTCTTTACAAATATGAGTGTTACAACAAAGCTATTGGCTCAATCTCTCTGATATTTGGTATTATTGTACGGGTGTCCCAAGTAGAACCCAATTTTTAAATTTTAAATAAAACACAGATATTAAAAAAAAAATTGTGAAACTTTATTATATCGTAAAGTAGACAGAATGAGGTTATGTATGTAACAAGATATCGTGCAGATGGCCGCACAATCGCACGATCTAGGCGGCCAATTCTGGTCTCCAAAACGCGAAATAACACGACCGGGAAATGACTGATGTAGCAATTGAATTGTTTCTCTGGCTGTATGACATATTGAAACCACATGAACTCCACATTCATTTCTTCAATTATAGGCAATACCAAACACCATTGACTGTTTTTCATAAAAAAAAGGTCCAATGATTCCTCCAGCCCAAAAACCATACCACACAGTGACACGTTGAGGATTCATATGCTTCTCGTGAATCACTCGAGGATTTTCCTCACCCGAAATGCGACAATTCTGCCTATTGACGAAGCCATCAAGATGGAAATGGGCCTCGTCACTGAAGATGATTTTATCGGCAAAATCAGCATTTTCATGTTGTCTCTCCAATACCCTATTAACGAACTCCCTTCGCTGTCCATGGTCATCTGGCTAAAGTTCCTGAGTCTATTGAACTTGCATGAAGATGCATACAAAGTTTGTCAAAATTCGCTGCATAGTGATTTGCCAATTTGCTGAGCTCGGTGTCGAATTGAAGTGGATGGAGTTTGAGCGACATCATCACGTACAGCTGCGACATTTTCAGTCGATCGACCTTGTCGATGTCGATGTTGTTGTCTTTACATCACTAACAGACCCAGTTTCGGCAAATTTATCCATTAATCTATTTACAGTTGACTCTTTTGGAGCATTATTGTGATTTAGGAGTTGTTATTTTCCTTTTTGGTTTCTCAAAGGAACAATGTTTCGCACGTCCCATATTTTATGAAATTTACAACTTTTGTCTTTTAATTTATTTAATGTTTTATTTTCAATAAAAATTATTTAGTTTTAAACTGAAATTTTGATTTTAACGAATTGTACCTTATCGCACTGTATATTTGTACTTCTGTGGCTTGGTGTAAAAGAGCCAATGTCAATTTTTTGCTGTTTTGAGTTAATCATTGTATTAGATTCCCTTCTTTACCCTCTTTTATTTGGCACCAACAGCTAAACTCTAGCTTAACTCAGAACAGATTTATAAAGATTTTTCTAATGAATGTTATTTATGAATTCATATGGAAAACAAAAATTTAAAATCAAATTTTCTCAAAACTATGTTTTTTGACATTGGCCCTTTTTGCACCAAGCCACAGTTTTATATGCATTGTAAGTTTAAGATCCGTACGCGAGAATGTGTAAACATTTCAAATGTGCATCCAAAAATTCTGCAAAGATTTGGAAAATGTGCCGATTTCGAATAATTACACAGAAATTGGCAACACTAACTGTAGCGTTGTCTATAATTCTTTAATTTTCGAACGTGTGTAAGTTTTTACTTACACAAAGCAAAACTGTCAACGCTAGAAATTTAACCTTACATACGCGCTTAATTTTAGTAGTGATAATTGGTTGTCGATGCAGGACCAATATTGGCAAACATTGTCAAATACTTGTTAGATTTTTCAATATTATTACTTCAATATTACTACTTTGCTTCTTCAAAAACTAATCTTAAATCTGATTAAAATACCTTATTTTCAAGTCGAATATCCAAAATAATTGAATTCTATAAACACTCGAATTGTATATTTTTTGTATCGTTTAATATTGATTTGGTAGTAATTGTAAAATACATAAGTATATTTTTTTTACTATAGGACAAAATCCAACTACAATATTTTTTTATGCAAAATATATACAACAAAAATAACAAAAAAAAATATTAAATAAAATCTAATAACAACAAAATATACAATAAATTAAATTTAATACATCATAATACCAACTCATCATAATCAATATTGAACTTAAAACATTGAAAAAAGTCATAATCACGCTCCTTCCATCCAACACCTTTCCCGAATCCACAAAAAGAAATCTTTAACATACACTGCCGTTCATCGGAATAGGTTTTTATTATAAAAATTTATTCATCTATATATATACAAATCAATGCCACTATTCGTTGTTACTCTATAACTCATGAATGGGTTCACCTATCCAAACCAAATGTTTGGACTATTTAGTAGATGGTTTATGTGAAGTTTGCTCAAAATCGGTCGAGCTTTTCTTCATTTATCACATTTTTTGCAACAAATTGATGTTTTTTTCTTTTGGAGTTTACAAAATTCATGGAAATTTTTTATATTTACATTCATATTGTGTAATAATATTATATAAACTCTATAAATTCTATATATATTCTAAAGAGTGTCCCAACTAGAACGCAATTTTTAAATGACTGATGTAGCAATTGAATTGTTTCTCTGGCTGTATGACATGTAGCGCCATCTTGTTAAAACCACATGCTCTCCACATTCATTTCTTCAATTATAGGCAATAAAAAACTGGTTATCATTTCACGATACCGAACACCATTGACTGTAATGTTTTTTAGCAATGTTGTTGCGAATGAACCGACAAACATGACCAAGTGCCGACAGGTGGCGCCACTGAACACTACTTAAATTGAATTTAATCGTGAACTATTAATTTGATCATGCTACATTATTTAGCAAAGTTTTTTCGCATGAGCCGACGACGGTTTCTAAGATGGTATGACCACTTTCCAACAGGTGGCGCCACAGAAAATTACTCAAAATTAAATCATAAATTGCCCCAACTAGAACGCAATTTTTAAAATGTTTAAACACAGATATTAAAAAAAATCGTGAAACTTTATTATATCGTAAAGTAGACAGAATGAGGTTATGTATGGAACAAGATATCGTGCAGATGGCCGTAGCGGCTTTACTGGCACACACGCGATCTTTTACTGAAATTTTCAATGACCTTTTTGCATTAATGTAGCGTCCAATTTCCTGTTTTAAGGCTTGAGTCGTCGTCGGCTTATTCGCGTAAACCATCGACTTCCAAAAACCCCAAAGAAAAAAATCTAAAGGTGTTAAATCGCACGATCTAGGCGGCCAATTCTGGTCTCCAAAACGCTAAATAACACGACCGGGAAATGACTGATATAGCAATTGAATTGTTTCTTTTTCTGTATGACATGTGGCGCCTTCTTGTTGAGACCACATGCCCTCAACATTAATTTCTTCAATTATAGGCAAGAAAGAACTGGTTATCATTTCACGATACCGAACACCATTGAACTGCCTCATTTTCATAAAAAAGGTCCATGATTCCTCCAGCCCAAAAATCACACCACACAGTGACACGTTGAGGATGTATTTGCTTCTAGTGAATCACTCGAGGATGCAACAAGATGCAAATCTTGCTTCAAAATTCGCTGCATAGTGGATTTGGAGTCACGAATTTGCAGAGCTCGGTGTCGAATTGAGGTGGATGGAGTTTGAGCGACATCATCACGTACAGCTGCGACATTTTCGGTCGATCGACCTTGTCGAAGGCACGTTGTTGTCTTTACATCACTAACAGACCCAGTTTCGGCAAATTTATCCATTAATCTCTTTACAGTTGACTCTTTTGGAGCATTATTGTGACCCCAAACTTTAGCCGCAAAACTTTCACCATTTTGGTAAAACAATTTCACAATGAGAATGCTGTGTTCATTCGTGCAGCGCTCCATTTTTACTAGCCTCGTATCTTCTACTAGCAACAATAACAATTGTTCAAATGTCAAACAATGACACTTCGAATCGCGCCAAAATTAAAAATAGCGTTCTAGTTGAGACACACTTTACTTTAAACTTCATATTCGAACTCAGTGGACAATTTTTACAAAAGGTAACATTTTTTTCTGTATATTAAGAAGAGCGGTAGTGTATAAAAAGGTATATTTATAATTCCCAAAATTCCATAAATAATTTTTGTATCGTATATAAATTTTTATATTTCTAATCATCACAAAATAAAAATTTATATAAATAAAATATGTAGAGGCAAAAAGTATAAACAATTCCAGAGAAAACAAAACGCGCATTCTTTAATCCACTGTTTATAGATCAGATCTTTTTTGTAGATGAATTTTTTAAACCAACATTTAAACAGAACAAACAAACAAACATTATAATTACTACAATTTGTTTAAACAATAGTAGCAGCAAAAAAGATTCAAAATATAAATTAAAACTATACTTAAGTCTGTACAAAACAAATAAATTTAAAAACATAAAATTAAAACAGAATTAAAAGGAATACAAAAAATTATAAATAAAAATTTATATGATGATAAAATGACGATAATGCAAAAAATAAAAAAATAAATAAAACAAAAAAATAAGAAATAATGTCAAAAACAAAAACATACTATAGGTGTGAAGCTTACAATTACTATTATTCTTATTATTAAATTATTAATTATTATAATTATGTACTACTTATTATTATTATTATTATTCAGATTATTTAACATTACAAATATTTTTTTAATTTATAACAAACCAACAAAAAAATTAAATTAAATAAACAAAAAATATATATAGACATATAAAAATTAATATTATTATTAATAAAATTATTATTTATAATTTATATTGTATTTACACATGCAACAACAGCAACACAAAATATTTTTTACGTAATGATATTTTTTTAAGAGAATTTGCCATCTTAACGTTTATAAAAACAACAAGAACAACAACATTACATTTACATAATAATAAATAATTTTATTTAAAATAAAACAAACAAAAAAAAACAACAAAAAATTAATAAAAACAAATCAAAATAATTTAAAAGAAAAAAATAGATAAAAACAAATAAAATTAATATTTACTTTTCTTGATTTTTATTCAAATCTTTTGAAAAATGGGTGAGTTGTTAATGTTTAATTAAAATGAAAAGTTAAAAGTTTAACTACAGCCATGGACATAGAAACAGGAAACATGTATGTTAAAGTGTCCCAAAAAATTGAAAATCATTTTACAGAAAGACGTACCCCACAGTTTTTACAGTTGGCCCCACTAATCCGAGTACAAAGTTTCATTCAGATCGAATATCGGGAAAGCGTGCTGACATGACGTCAATGTTTGGGCATGCCAGGTATATGGGCAAATCCGAAAAACCTTAAACCAAGGACAAAACTTTAAAACTGTCAAAATCGCGTATTTGTGTTTATGGAAAAATTTACCATATATTTATTCTTTAGAATATATAATGGATACAATTTTTTATTGCTCTCTTCGTCTCTTCTCAAATTTTAAACATTTCTTAAAACAATAGGTTTTTTAAAAGATCATAAAAATTGCAAAAAAATCCATTTAGGTATCAAGTTTCAGTAGGTGCTCAAAGTCTGCTTAATTTTATACAATAAGATGTAAAAGTCCCCATCAAAAGTAATTGGTAAAAAGGGGTCTCAGTGTGTAGCGTCCGTCACAGAAATAAAGTTTTTTTTTTGTTTAATTTGACTAGTGCAATTTTTCTTTTTTCTCTAATTGAACTTGGTTCGTAAAGAGAACTTATAGTGTGCTTAACATTAGGCTAAAAATATATAGATGTTTATATAGCATTTTACAAAATAATATGTAAAGGAAAGTATATAGCGTCCCACAGTGGTTTACGGACGCTTTTTTTTGGAAATAATTCTTTAACTTTTGAACGACTGGAGATATTTGAATGAAATTTGACATGGTGATAGTCAAGGAGTATTCGAGTTGGTTTTTAAAAGCACTGGTCCATGAGGGGTCGGGAGAGTGATTGATGGACCTTCAAAGTTGGTCACCTCGGGTGTTCGACTTTTTTAAAAATTCGCCAAAAATCCATTTATGTATGGATTGAAAAGAAATTTTAAACTTAAGTTGTCCTTGAGAAGATCTACAAAAAATACGCTTAAATGTGTAGGTTATCTCCTTTGGATTTCGAGATATTTGGGTAAAAAGGAATTTTTAGGTTGATTTTTTACCTCTTTTTTTAAGCTTTTTTTGATCTGGTGGACGCATCTGAGGACCAAAAATTTTTTAAGAATATTCTTTAAATTTGTAATAAAATTCTGAATAATTTTTGTGCAAGTTAGTTATAGAAATCTTCTTTTGTTTAAAAGTTAAAAATATTCAAAGTTGAAACTTACAAAAAATTTCGCTTTTTTTTTAGTTTTTCCCCAAAAGATAGCTATATTTTTTCACTAATAAAAAAATATTTTCTTAAGAAACATAAAAAGATTTTTAAAGTTTTTAAAAGAAAACATAATGAGAATGCGTATAAAACAAATTTCTTGCTAATTGGACTTTTGGTCCTCGCACATGTCCTCTCCAAAAAATGGCAATTTGTAAAAAAAAAAAATTAGTTTAAACAAAAATTTCTCAAAAGGCAAAGCACCGATTTGAAAAAAATTATAATGTTCATATTTTCCAATATATCTGTTATTGATTAGAAAAGTTTTTTCTGAAACGCGCTGCAAATAGAGACAGTGTTGCCATATTTGTAAAAAAACTCATTTTTTGAAACACATTTTTCCCCAGTTGGGAATTGGGGAATTTTTAAGTTAAAATTGGGAATTTTTTTTAGTCTATTGCTTTTACATCTTATTGGTCTACATTACTACAAAATTTCATTGTAATATCTTTATCCATGTCATTTCCACAGAATATCAAAGATTAAAAATATTTTCCTTAAAAAAGCAGAAAAACAATTTTTTTTTTGTTTTACGATACAAAGTGTAAAAAAAGTAACGCACTTAAAAAAAACTTTTACTTAGTGCTAATCTCCTAGTCTTTCCCGATCTAATGATACTAAACATGTATATAAAGCATTAATACCGAGTCTTAAAAAACTCTGAAAACTTTGGCCCCCGTAGCATTTTTACACTGTTTATTTAAATATAAGTGATGAATTTGTGCATATAAAATTAATAATCATACTCAAATATTTCACTATAAGATGACAATGATCCTTCGATAACAAACAAATATTTTTTTATTTTTTTAAAGAAAATATCATGAGGATTTATGAAATATCAAAATGTAAATAATTTGTACTTATATTAAAAGGTGAAATACATTTTATTGAAGTATTTGTAGTTAAAGTTTAAACTTACAGTTTTTATTACATATTTATATAAAAGTAGTTATTTACTTAATTTTTATTTTCAGTAAAATAATCAGTACAATCTATTATATCAAGAACCTCTTCCAGGTGTTCGTTTTCAGAAGTTTTTGTATAACTGCTCCACCATTTCTTTCTTATCGTTGATAGAGCAGGATCAGAAGACAACAAGAGATAATTTATTAGATCCTGATTTTGCGATTTTCTTGAGCATTTTCTGGTATTAAATAGTTGGATATACTTGAAATCTGAATTCCGCGCTTCCTGGGCCTCTTCTGTCAGTTCACCAAGTGGGAGAAGATTTGATTCAATTATTTCACGACCATGTTGAAGGACTTTATGAACTGTTGGTGTAATTTCTTTCCAGTGATACAAATGTCGTATACGAGTTAACGCGTTGAGGGCATAGCAATGAAATTTTTCAGCATTTATTTGATATTTGCTATTTATTGCCGATAATATTACGTAACATTTACGAAGAACTTCCTCATCAATTCCAGTAATCTTTGAAGTTGTTTCATAATTTTCAAAGAATCGCCTGGCCGTATTACCATCGTTTGTACTGCCATATCCTACAAGTGGTTTGTCTATGTTTAGACCCGTCATAGTTTTGAATTCTTCCTGAATCCTTTTTTTTTCACTGGATCTCATTTCAATCAGTTCCTTATTATTTCTCACGGATTTTAGCTGATTATCAGGTATATTCCTATATTTCAGATCATATGCTATATGTAGCATAAATTCTAAAAATCGGATACGTGCATGTAGGGGCGATATACCAAATTCCAGAACCTCTTGATTAATTGCAGTACTAGCTGATGCATCTTCTGAAGTTTGTAGAAATTCCGATTTCTTCTTTCCGCATAATGAGCATTTCCAAGTTGAATGGGTTTCCGTTATAGCGTTGCTTACTTTTCCATCTATCATTGTCAATTGAAGCTCAAAATTTACATTAATCAAATATCCATGTATGTCTATGCAGACTGGACTCAAATTGTCTATTGAATATTTGATATCATCAACCCAATTTTTTGTGCTTGCTGCATTTTCTTTTAAATATTCGAATCTGATCGGTCTGCAAAATGCCTTTGATCCTGGAGATGTGTTAACCCACACATATTCAGTACGCTTGGAACAAAAGGCAAAATCGAATAAAATTTTTTTAAGTCATTCTTATAATGTTTTCTTTAAAAAAATAAAAAACTATTTATATCTTTTTGAAGAAAATATTTGTTTATTAGCGAAGGATCATTGTCATCTTAAAAATAGTGAAATATTTGAGTATGATAATTAACTTTATATGCACAAATTCATCACTTATATTTAAATAAACAGTGTAAAAATGCTACGGGGGCCAAACTTTTCAGAGTTTTTTAAGACTCGGTATTAATGCTTTATATACATGTTTAGTATCATTAGATCGGGAAAGACTAGGAGATTAGCACTAAGTAAAAGTTTTTTTTAAGTGCGTTACTTTTTTTACACTTTGTATCGTAAAACAAAAAAAAATTGTTTTTCTGCTTTTTTAAGGAAAATATTTTTAATCTTTGATATTCTGTGGAAATGACATGGATAAAGATATTACAATGAAATTTTGTAGTAATGTAGACCAATAAGATGTAAAAGCAATAGACTAAAAAAAATTCCCAATTTTAACTTAAAAATTCCCCAATTCCCAACTGGGGAAAAAGGTGTTTCAAAAAATGAGTTTTTTTTACAAATATGGCAACACTGTCTCTATTTGCAGCGCGTTTCAGAAAAAACTTTTCTAATCAATAACAGATATATTGGAAAATATGAACATTATAATTTTTTTCAAATCGGTGCTTTGCCTTTTGAGAAATTTTTGTTTAAACTAATTTTTTTTTTTTACAAATTGCCATTTTTTGGAGAGGACATGTGCGAGGACCAAAAGTCCAATTAGCAAGAAATTTGTTTTATACGCATTCTCATTATGTTTTCTTTTAAAAACTTTAAAAATCTTTTTATGTTTCTTAAGAAAATATTTTTTTATTAGTGAAAAAATATAGCTATCTTTTGGGGAAAAACTAAAAAAAAAGCGAAATTTTTTGTAAGTTTCAACTTTGAATATTTTTAACTTTTAAACAAAAGAAGATTTCTATAACTAACTTGCACAAAAATTATTCAGAATTTTATTACAAATTTAAAGAATATTCTTAAAAAATTTTTGGTCCTCAGATGCGTCCACCAGATCAAAAAAAGCTTAAAAAAAGAGGTAAAAAATCAACCTAAAAATTCCTTTTTACCCAAATATCTCGAAATCCAAAGGAGATAACCTACACATTTAAGCATATTTTTTGTAGATCTTCTCAAGGACAACTTAAAGTTAAAATTTCTTTTCAATCCATACATAAATGGATTTTTGGCGAATTTTTAAAAAAATCGAACACCCGAGGTGACCAACTTTGAAGGTCCATCAATCACTCTCCCGACCCCTCATGGACCAGTGCTTTTAAAAACCAACTCAAATACTCCTTGACTACCACCATGTCAAATTTCATTCAAATATCTCCAGTCGTTCAAAAGTTACAGAATTATTTCCAAAAAAAAATCGTCCGTAAACCACTGTGCGTCTGTCACCGTATATATTTTTCACAAAATAATATTTATTAAATACAAAATTTACGAACACATGTCTGTCTTATTCAGAAAGCAATAACACTGTCTATATCCACAGATTAAATTTAGGATATTAGGAGTTAAAAAATATACAGTGGGGCAAATTTAATGATTTTGAAATTAGATTTTTTTTGACAGTAACAGCTAGCCGCAGCATTCTTTCTACAAAAAATAAGATGTAAAAAGTGTAAAACTTTAAATAAATATATTTATTTAGCCGTTTTGTGAAATATTAAATTGTGCCCAAAAATCGCATTTTAACCGCGAACATTAAAAGGAATTAGTTGAATTTTGTTAACAAATAAAACCATTATTTTCACTGATTAACAAATCTTGAAAAAAATGTGAAATACGAATTGTCTCCTAATAAAAAACATTCAAGTAAAAAGTGTTTCGCCCGTCACGTAGCGTCCGCAACAGTACATTTATGAATTTTTGGTGAAACTGGAAACTTTAAAATATTTTATAAAAGCTGTTTTGTAATCCTCTGATTTTCCTCTATCTATAATGTATTTACAATTTTTTTATTACTTTAAATCTTTAAAATGGCTCTTCTGAACAAAATCATTAGGTCCCTATCTATTTTGAGCGTCACATATATGCGACATTGCACTGATCAGCAAATGAACCTTTTCTGTAGGACTCACCTAAAGCAGTCTTCAGAAACATATCGTCACCTAAAATGCAAAAGGGCGCAACTACACTTCTAGTATTTTTACATGAGAAGTAAAAAACGTTATAACTTTTAAACTACAGGGAACATTAAATCCAAATTTTTTAATTAGGTCAACAAGCCATCATCAAAGAAAACTGTAAAAACTAAAATGGTAAGAACGTTGAGTTTTTAAAAAAATGCAAAAAAAACAAAAGGGCTTAACTACACGTTGAATATTTTCTGAATGAAAAAGGACTTACTCGTAACTAACTAGCATACAAATTTTGAGTAAAAATGTAAAACTTTAAAAATGCATAATGTCGTTTGTCAAAAATATATAAATTTCTAAAAATAGTACCAGTTTATTTTCGAAACATAATTTAATATATAAAGATAAGTTTCAAATAATTTTAAAAGGGCTTAACTACAAGCTGAATATTTTCTGAAACCAAAAGGGCTTAACTACAATATAAATGTTGAGCAACATTTAAAACCTTTGGTTTTTATTGAATAAAATAGCATACAAAATTTTGTAGCTGGATGTATTTTGGGTTGCTGTGTCATAATCAATTAAAAAATCAATTGTACATTCTTTCTATTCCTTACTTTTAAAAACCTTTGTTCAAGAGTATTTTAGATTCGACATAGCCTTACATAGCACTCTAGTGTAAAACTTTGTCAAGGTATGATGTAGTTTAATGGTAATAATCAATAAAAAAGTTGATTTTGGAATTTTTGTTAGTTACGTCCATTTTTTTTTTTTTTTGTATAAGCATTATTTCTTCTAATTTTCAAATAAGCATACTGAAATTTGATGCCAAATATGGTCTATAGAATTTTTCCTAAATAATGGACCGATTTCGACCAATTTAAATAGTTATCGAGCTATTAAACAAATAGGTCTACCAAATTATCTTGTGAAGAAATAACGCAATAGTTTATTCTTAATATTTATTTATAGTAAATACAAATTTAAATGTATTTTAATTTAAATACTTACAATACAAGTACATAAACTTAAAACTAATTGTTAAGTCATAAAATTTTTAAAATCAAATTGTTAAATTAATAGAGCAAAATCAAAATTAAGCAGACTAAAAGTTTTGAATCAGGCGATCTATATTGATTCATTTAAATGCCACACCATGGACATTTTCTAAATGATATTCCAAATTATGTTGAGCACTAAATATTTGACCACATATATGACAGGCTTTTCTCGGTTCGTTCGTAACAACTTCGTATTGAGAAAAGTTGGCAATAGTCAACGACTTCAAGATTACATCATGTTCTTTTTCCATATGTTTGTTTAGGTGATCCTTTGTTGTAAATGGTTGGTCACAAATAATGCAACTAAATTTTGGTGTAGGCGGTGCTGTTGCTTGTGCATTTGGTTGAACATAGTCTACTTGATTTGTGTTATACGACTGATTAGGTTCTTGTTCAACTTGATACTGATTTTCTTGGGGCTGTTGTTGTTGTTGATACTGGGTGCCGCCTGTGGGTTCGTCTGCTTCTGGGTGAGTACGTTTATGAACTTTTAGAGTGTATTTTTCGGTAAATGTTTTACCGCAAAACTCGCAACTATAACGGGGTCGATCCGCTCTATGTGTAACCATATGATGACGAAATGTTCTTTTCGTCTTGAATATTTGATTACATATTTCACAACGTAGAGGCTTCTCCTCTGCCTCATGTTGTAGTTTGTGATTGTAGAGGACTGTAGTTTGGGAGAAACATAAACCACATTTGTCACATTGATATTTTTTGGTATCCATATGGACTTCCATGTGACGTATAGTACTGATTTTCGTTGTGAATTCCTTGCTGCAAAAACGGCACTGATTTTCATTTTTACCTTCGTGAATATTCATGTGTAGCATTACATAGTCCTCATTGCGATGACTAAAGGAGCAAACACTACAACTAAATTTTTTGTGAGCCTGGACAACATGCCTTTGCAAACCATCTCGTGTCTTAAAACGCATTGCACATAAATTGCATTGAATTTGATTAGAAATATGAGGAGGTACACCAAAAGTGACTGGTGTTTCAGACGGTGTATCCTGACTAATAAAACGCTTTCTTTTTATTTCCGTCTTTTCTTTTCTAGCCTTAACGCCCATGGCGTCAAGAATTGTTTCAGTTATTTCCCTATCAGTGACATTGGTGTCATCAAAAATGTGGTCATCACTTAATTCCATCATATTTTCCATCTCCTGTAAACATTCTTCCTCTATGTCGCTTTCAAAACTAGTTACCGCCTTTTCTAATAATGATGTAAGGCTACGCTGTTTACGTGTGATATTGACCAGACTCAAGTCGTAGTCGGTTATTTGTACGAAGCATTTGCGGCACAACAATTCGCCAGTTCCAATATGCAATTCGAATTTACCCAAACGAGATAGATACAAAAGAACTGTCTTTATGCTTTTCTTGGATGCCGGACATATCGCTTCGTCAACACTCTTGTGCAACTTATCGCTAGGATTCTTTTTCCGGCATAGAAAACACCGAATGTATTCCTGCACCATATCTGCCATTACTTAATAAGATATTAATTTCAGTATTATTTAAAACAAAAAGAAATCAACATTTGTTTATGAAATTGACCAAGAAATGAATGAAAATAATTTAGTACACTCTTCTTCTTCCTTGTTTTGTGTTATTGCACTAAAACAGAGTTGTATATAAAAACAGGGTTGTACTGTACACTGAACAAAAAACATAAACAGTTACAACAAAATTTAACAGTGTATGTAAGAAATATTTTAAAATTTACACAAATTTATATATTTTACAACCGCAGGAGTAAACAGGTTATTTAAAAACTCCCTTTTTCTGGCAAGAGAATAGAATTTGAGTTACAATTTGAAAATTTAAATCAGAGAAGAGTTTTTATGTATCGTTTGTTGAGCTGTGCCCGATAGTTCATTTAAGTGACCGGCAATTTTCGTTTTTTTTTTAATTTCGTTCTACCTGTCACTTTGAAAGAAAATTCCGGTTAAGTACCACTCAAATACACAAAAAAAATACAATTGGTTTACATAGAAAAATATATTTCATAGATATAAAATAATTAAATACATATAAATTATGATAAATTTAACAATTTATCAAAATAAGAATAAAAACCAAAATACCCGTGAAGAAAAAAAAACTTTTTTAGCAAACTTTTTTTCAGTGTTTACGTTTTTTTGCACGCGTTCTTAGAATTACATATACATTGTAAACAACAAAAAATTACAAAAAAGGGTACATTTCTATACTTAATAAAAGCATCATTTATAATATTTTTAATTTATTTTTTTAATGTAGGCAATAGAGTAACACTTCAAAAACCAAATTTTATTAAAACTACTAAAAAATATTAAAGACATTATGGAGTAATCCCCTAGCAAACTTTTCAAAATGGCCAATATGGGGAAATTTGTAATCTTGAATAAAATCTTAACCCTTTCATGCGCGTAATTTTTGAAACCAGTTTTGAATAGAGTACAGTCATAGGAATAAGAAAATATGACTGTCACTTTTCAAAAAACAGCAGAATAGGGGGTACCCCCTAGCTAACTTTTTTATGGACCAATATGGGAAAACATTTTATTGTTGAATAAAATCTTAACCCTTTCATGCGCGTAATTTTTGAAACCAGTTTTGAATAGAGTACAGTCATAGGAATAAGAAAATATGACTCCCCTTACCTTAGAACTTAAGTTTACAAGGCTAAATTTTAAAAATGAAAATATTAAACAATTGCATAGACATCCATACAACATCCCATCACTTGTCGCATCTATGTATATCCCACAATCAAACTCCCTGCCAAAAGGTGTTGAAATTTGGTACATTTGTTTAAATACTACCTAATAATATTGTCGGTTCGTTTCGTCAGCCATTGTTTTATCAAAGACACCTATTAAAAATCAACAATTAAAAGTAAAAGTTGTAATTAAAAAGGAACATACACAAACAAAAACAACAATGCATAAACATAGTTTTCATGTTTTTATTTTCTTTTTATTTAAAGTAATTGAAAAGTGCTCTTAGAGCATTGAATAAATATATAATCAATTTTTATGTGTAAAGTTAGAAAAAAGCGAAAATCGAAAAAAAAAAGTCAAACATTTTTTGCATAAATATAATTTTAATTTAAGTTTTTATTTTCTTTCAATTAAACAAGAATATTTCTTTGATTTTTTTTGTTAATTTTTGGTTAATTTTTTATTTTATAATTCAAAACAAAATTAAACAATAAAATGCATATGAACATCCAATTTCAAAAACAGTATAATAAATTACAACTTAAATTCTATTAAACAAAAATAAATATTGAAAAATATTACAATAATAATAATAACTTCAATAATTATAATAATAAAAATAATAAATAAAAACTACACATTAATGAATAATATTATTTTTTTTTATTAACTTTTTGTTGTTCACTTTCACTGAACAATGAACTTGTTAGATTATGGATAGTATCAAGACTCTCTTAAGTAAAGAACTTTTACATATTTATATATTCCTTCATATAATCATTGTAATAATTTAGAAAAACTATTTTTAAATCATCAGAAATCATGTTGACCGACAATAACATTTCCGTCATAGCAGCTTTTGAGCACTTGTACTTTCGTTTGGCTATTAAATCCCACAAATGCGTCATCTCGATAACATATTCAATGGAATATATTGAACACTCTTCTTTTAGAATATTTAGGATGTATTTGAGCATATCGATTAAATCACAATAGTCCTGATCGTTAAGGGTAACATTGACTGCAAAAGGAATGTGTAAATTATAAACAATTGTAAATACATTTTGTCACCTTGAATGCCCAAAGACGTAATGCACAATATAATTTACCAGAAGAAACAAACAACTTTGTAAAATGCAAACGATTTAATATAAAAACAAGTAAGAAAGTGTTATAGTTGGTCAAGCCTGACCATACGATACCCTTCACCACTGAGGTCAAAGGTGTTCTTTTTCCTGTATATGTAGAAACAAAATACTTTGTTTATAATTTAACTTGTTTTAAATTTGTAATTTATACATATAAGCTTTGAATATTTTGTGAAGAAAAGAAGAAAATTTTCGAAATAAAAAATATAATTAAATAAATTAAGTTTTTTCTAAAAATCTTTAAATCTGAAACAATATTTACAATAGGTTATGGGCCATTATTGTTTCATAAAGACGGTTTAAAGATAAAGTTAATAAAGATAAGCAGTTATTCAAGAATTTAAAAAAAAAGGTAAATTTTTCAAGATTCAAGAAAGAAAATATAAAGACATCAAGATTCAAGGTGAGCGAAAACAGATTTTATGGTATAGAGAAGCTCAATCAAGACAATTATTATAACTGGAAATTCAAGATGAAGATGTTCCTCATTAAAGAAGATCTGTGGTATGTATTTCAAGATCCTGTTCAAGACACAGATTCGTGGAGGAAGAAAAATATGGAAGCCTTTGCTGTCTTAAGTTTATGTGTTGAAGATTCTCAACTCATTCATATACGCAATGAAAGATTAGCTAAGGATGCATGGCAAAACCTACAGAAACAGCATGAACGTGTCACATTAAGTTCAAAAGTGCACCTAATGCGAAAAATATGCAGCATGCAATTAGGCGAAGGTGAGAATATGGAATTGCACATAAATTCAATGATGGAACTGTTCGATAAATTAAAAGCAATTGGAAATCAAGATTTTTCAGAAGATTGGCAAGTTTCCATGATTTTAAGCAGCCTTCCATCTAGCTATGATAGTTTAATTACTGCTCTTGAGGTAAGACCAGATAAAGATTTGACAATGGAAATGGTTAAAGCAAAATTATTGGAAGAATATTTCAAAAGAGCATCCCGAAATGATTCTTCTAACGTTTCCGCTTTAAAGTCAAAAACAGTGAAGAAATTTGAAGGCAAAACTTGTTTCTTTTGTAAGAAGAGTGGTCACCTCAAGAAGGATTGCTATAAATACATAAACTGGTGCAAGAAAAATCAGAAAACAGCAAATATTATTGAAAAAGTTGAAGATAATGAAGATAAATACGTGCTGATGACTCAATTTTCTGGTGGAACTCAAGGTACATGGATAGTAGATTCAGGTGCAAGTTGCCATATTGCCCATGACAAGAAGCTTTTTAGTGAAATCAATTATAATGAATGCGGTCAATTAATTAGTGTTGCAAATGGAAACAGTTCTCAAGCTAAGGGTAAAGGAGTTTGTAAAATCAAGACCAGAGGTGTAACTTTAACTATTGGTGATGTATATTATGTTCCAGATTTTAATTCAAACTTATTATCGGTTAGGAAAATTACAGAAAAGGGTTTTATTGTTAAATTTGTTAAAAATGAATGTATTTTAGAAAGAAATGATAAGATTATTTGTAAGGCTTATCTTAAGAATAGTTTGTACACTCTTAATGCAATTTCTGAAAAAGCTTTTACGGTTCATAATTGTAATAAAGGTTGTGTTCACTATTGGCATCGTGTTCTTGGTCATCATAATGAGGATGGTATTAAGAAGCTGATACAAAATGACTTAGCAAAAGATATAAAGATAATTGAGTGTAAAGACCATAGCAATATTTGTGAAATTTGTTTACAAGGCAAACTTGCAAGAAGTCCGTTCCCTAAAGAAAGTTTTTCAAGGTCGGAAAACTGTTTTGATTTAATTCACTCTGACGTTTGCGGCCCTATATCTCCTTTGACTTGCAGTGGTTATAAATATTTTGTTACATTCATTGATGATCATAGCAGATATTGTGCAGTTTATCTATTAAAGACAAAAGGTGAAGTTTATGGCAAAATAGTTGAATTCTGGAATTTAGTAAAAAATCAGGTGGGATGTTATCCAAAGACAATTAGATCAGATAGAGGTGGGGAATATATAGCCGAAAATGTTAAACAGTTTCTATCAAGATGTGGAACTAAAATTCAGTATAGCGTACCATACAGCCCACAACAAAATGGAGTCGCTGAAAGAAAGAATCGTACTTTGATGGAGATGGTTAAATGTATGTTGATTGATTCAAATTTAGATAAAAGTTATTGGGGTGAAGCTTTGATGTTCGCGAATTACGTTCAAAATCGCTTACCATCAAGAAGTATTTCAAAGACGCCTTATGAAATAAGATATGGTATGAAACCTTCATTAAAAGATATTCATACATTTGGTTCTTTATGTTATGTTCATGTTCCAAAAGAAAAAACGAAGAAACTTGATTTGAAGGCAATTCAGAAAATTTTTATTGGTGTTGATTTTAACTCAAAGGGTTTAAGAGTTTGTGATCCAACAACAAATAAAGTCCAGATTTCACGTGATGTTGTTTTTATAGATCAAAAAGAAACCATTAAAGAAATTCCACAAAATAGTAAAGATGTAGTATATTTTCCTATGAGTAGTCCTAAGGTTAACGAAGTACCTTCAGCGGATGTAGAAGTTCCTGCAGTTAATGTAGAAGACATTGAAAGTGAAACAGAAAATCAGGATGTTAGTCATATAGATGAAAGTGAAGGTGAATCTGATTCTACTGTTGTAAGCGTTAGCAGTAATACGTCTCGCAATCAAGTTTCGGATTCTGAATGGTCAGGTACTAGTGAAAATTTTGAAGATGCTATACAAAGTCCTGTTTCAGTTCAACGTGTGTCTACAAGAGTGAATAAAGGTGTGCGTCCAAGTCGGTATCAGATAAATTCGGCAATCATGACCCCAGATCCAAGTAATTTCAATGAAGCTATTTCAATTAAGGAGGAGAAATCTCAGTGGATTGGTGCCATGCAGGAGGAGCTTAAATCTATTAAAGAAAACCATACTTGGGACCTTGTTGATCTTCCCCCCGGCCGTAAGGCAATTGGCTGCAAATGGGTTTATAAGAAAAAGTTAAATGAAAAAGGAGAAATAGATCGATTTAAGGCACGACTTGTAGCACAAGGATACAATCAAAAATATGGTATAGATTATGATGCAGTATTCGCACCAGTTGTTAAGCAGACTACAACAAGAATTTTATTTTCAATTGCTGGTAAACAAAAAATGAAGGTATTTCATTTTGATGTTAAGACTGCATTTTTAAATGGAGATTTGGAAGAAACAATTTATATGAAACAGCCTCCAGGATTTATTTCAGAACAAAATCCCAATAAAGTGTGTTTACTCAGGAAGAGTTTATATGGGTTAAAGCAAGCGGCTCGTTCGTGGAATCAATGTATTCATAAAGCGTTAATTGAATTTAAATTTAAGCAAAGTATATTAGATCCTTGTTTGTATACCAGGAAATCCAAAGAAGGTATGGACTATATTTTAGTATATGTTGATGATATGATTATTGCAAGTAAGGATATAAAATTTATTGAAGAAATTTTTAAGATGTTAAACTCAAAATTCGTCATGTCAAATTTAGGACCAATTAAACACTATTTGGGAATGGAAGTTACTCAAGATAAAGATGGAAATTTTTTATTAAGTCAAGAACAGTATATCAAGAAAATTGTAAATGAATTTGGTCTTCAAGAATCTAAAACTTCAGATATACCATTAATTCCTTCATATAACAAAACTTTGGATTCAGAAAGATTATTAGATAATAAAATTTACCAGAAAGCTATTGGATCTCTTTTATATTTATCTGTAAATACAAGACCAGATATAACAGCCAGTGTAGCAATACTAGCACAGAAAATTCAAGCACCATCTAAAGAAGATTGGAATGAAGTAAAGAGAGTTATAAAATACTTAAAAGGATCAGCTAATTTATCACTCAAGTTAAGTAGTTCAACAGAAAATAATAATTTATTTGGATATGTAGATGCAGATTGGGGTGAAAACAAAACTGATAGAAAATCTCACAGTGGTTATGTATTTTATTTAAATGGAGGTGTTGTGAACTGGTCGTGTCGAAAGCAAAGTTGTGTCTCACTATCAACAGCAGAAGCAGAATTTATAGCACTATCAGAAGCTTGTAAAGAAGTAAAGTGGATACATGGTCTTCTACAAGAAATGGGCCATATAGTGAATACACCAATTACAATAATGGAAGACAATCAGAGTTGCATTAAGATGGTATTAAATGAAAAATTCAATGCTAGGTCAAAACATATTGATATAAAGTATCATTTTGTAAAAGATTTTTGTATACAAAATTTTGTAAATCTTAAATATTGTCCTACAGATAAAATGATAGCAGATGTTTTGACAAAACTACTTCCTAAGCCACGATTGTTAATGTTAAGAACACTTTTAGGATTATCATAATTATAAACAAAGAGGAGGAGTGTAGAAACAAAATACTTTGTTTATAATTTAACTTGTTTTAAATTTGTAATTTATACATATAAGCTTTGAATATTTTGTGAAGAAAAGAAGAAAATTTTCGAAATAAAAAATATAATTAAATAAATTAAGTTTTTTCTAAAAATCTTTAAATCTGAAACAATATTTACAATAGTATAAAGACAAATATTTACAAAATTTTGCCATCATACAAACATTTTCTAAAAACTTATATATATAAGCTGATTTCACGATTTGGACTTATATGAGAGCTATGGTCAAATGTGGACCGAATATCTCGAAATGTGGCAAATTGATTACAGTTGTTACAAAAATTATGTTTGCAAAAAATAAACTTAAAATTGTCATTATCTTCAGATTTACGAGCGTTTTAATGATTTTTGTCTCATTTAGTGCGTTTTGACAGAAGAATTTGTATGGGAACTATGGTCAAATGTGGACCGATTTAAGTTTACATAAGCAGTATTTGTTTTAAATTTCATGAAAAAATATTGATATTTGTGGCCAATATATCAATTAAGGGAAGTGGAACGTATGGGAGGTACCATAAATAATGTACCGATTTTGACGAATTTCAATAGCCATGGTCCCACTATCATAAATATTATCTGTGCCAAATTTCATCAGATTATCTTTAGAATTGCGACCTGTACTTTGATTACAACCCAGCCAGACGGTCGGACGGACTGATATCGTTAAATCGACTTAGAAAGTGATTCTAGGCCTATTGGTCTAAGACAAATATTTCTATGCGTTACATACGTCAGCACAAACTTATAATACCCTTTCCACCTATGGTGGTGAAGGGTATAATTAGCGATTTTAAATGTTTTTGTTTTTGAACGTAAAAGCCCAAGATTTTGAGGAGAAATGTATTTTATCCTTGTATAATAGATTCCATAAAAAAAGCAGTTTAGATTTTTTTGAAGGTAACTTCTTTGGGAATTTCAGGTGACAATATATAGATAGGGAACAGCTGTGAACGTAAAATAGTGTGCTGTGCATCCTAAATTATGTATAATTATACCCTTTACCAATAGGGGAATTAATCAGCCTTATTGCGATTGTCGAATTCGACTATATGACAGTAAGTACTAGATTAATAAAATTGTGTTAATGTTTTCTTTAATCTAGTACTTACTGTCGTAGTCGAAGATACGTCCTCGACAATTGTAATAAGTCTGAATAAAAATTAATTATAAAATTTTACAGATTACGTTAGATATGATGAGCACGTAAAATTCGTTTTCCGATTTGGCTCAAATTTTCAAAACTGACTTTTTAGACCTAGTGTCATAATATGTCCTTGTTTCAAAACAAACAAAAATATGATATATGTACTTACTTTGAGGCAACTGAAACCATTCATGCACCAATTTCGTGGCTAAATAACATCTGGCATCATTTAAATCTAATAGATACTTTTGCGTATCTTTAAAAATCTGATAAAGACGTCTCCTAGTAGATGACTCCCTTATGGTGTAAAATAAGCGTTTAAAATCGTGATACCACTTCATTTTCTGTCTGCAGCCACAAAAAGTACAATAAAGACTGGTATCTATTTTACCATTTGGAATATCACTTTGCCACCAATTTAATGTGGGCTTTTCTGGTATATCGGGTACAAATATTTGGTTACACTTGGTGTTATCACAACGATATTGATGAAATTTATTCTGAAGTAAAAATATTCATTATATACATATTTAAAACTCTAAAAGTAAATGAACTTACAAATTCTATATCTTCATTTTCAGTTTGAAGACAATTTTTGCATTCACATTCAAATTGATAGATTCGTCGAAGTCTCTCCCGTCTTGCCTCACTTTTGCCTTTGCGACAGTCAAAATCATAACAGTTTGTTATTTCATCACCCTTATTAAAATCACGCAAGGCATACGTACTAATAATACGTCCAGAAAATTTTGGTTGAAACGATTGGACACAGGAATGATTACACAAGCTCAAATAGGGTAAATTAACCGAAGCTACATCATCGTAGTTATTGAAAAAATGTAATAAGCCCAATTTTAAATGCCAGGGACTCGACCACACTTTTTCGTTTAGCATGTGAAAGTCTGTGGTGGTATATAAAGTTAGTGGAGTTGGCAGTATTGTTGTTAATGTATGACCATTCGATATTCTTTGACCTATATGTCGAAATATCAAAGAACCAGTTAGTAGCTCCCAATCTATGAGTTTACTTTTGGCTTTCAGAATCTCAAAATAATTGGTATAATGTTGCAAATAGACCACTAAATGATGTGATACTAAGGCATACCATAGCAAATCCATGAGTGAGCTTTTATCTAAATGAGTTATCATGCGCAATGATTCGGCGTATGGTATATTATTGTTTTTCCAAATTTCTCCATCCTCTGTAAGTTCTTTCCATATTTCTGATGTTGTTCGTTTATTGTCTAGATTTAAAACGTCCAATATGGAGAATAGACCATTGTCGAGTAAAATTCTTAAAGCTAAATGAGCAATACCAACATGAGCATATAATTGAATGCGATATGCTGGGCATTCGAAGATATGTATAACGCTGTGTTGTTCCTGGCATTTAAGAGAACAATAGTTAACACGGCCACGACATTGTAAACATGGAATTGGTATAAAATTAACCGTGCCGCACTGATGGCAAACACGCTGAGTATTTTCAATGGGCGCAAAAGCCGACGCCCGTTCAGAGAAAATTAAATCATTTTTTTTAATCAGACATCCTGCTACCATACTGCGACCATTTTCCGTAGAAATGCTGCAAATAGTAAAAGGGAATCGTAAATGTTTTGAAAAATTTACTCCGTAATAATATAACTATATTAAAAAATCATTGGGTTATTTTTGCATTAAACCAATTTAGCTCAATGTCCTGAGGTGGCGCACAAAACATTTTATTCTAGGATAAATTTATATGAAAAACAAGTAAGAAAGTGCTATAGTCGGTCAAGCCCGACTATACGATACCCTTCACCACTAAGGTCAAAGATGCTCTTTTTCCTGTATAAAGATAAATATTTGCTAAATTTTGCCTTCATACAAAAATATTCTCAAAACTTATATATTTAAGCTGTTTCCTTCATTTGGACTTATATGAGAGCTAGGGTCAAATGTGGACCGATCATCTCGAAATTTGGCAAATTTATTATTGTTTTTACAAAATACAAAATATGTATGCAAAAAAATAACTTAAAATTCTCATTACCTTCAGGTTTACGATCGTTTTAGTGATTTTTGTCTCATTTAGTGAGTTTTGATTGAAGAGTTTATATGGGAGCTACGTTCAAATGTGGACCGAAATTTGGTGCAGGGATTTTTGTTTACATAAGAAGTATTTTTCCAAAATTTAATGAAAAAATATTGATATTTGTGGCCAAAGTATCAATTCCGGGAAGTGGGACCTATGGGAGGTTCCATAAATAATGGACGATTTTGACGAATTTCAGTAAGTATTTGTGCCAAGTTATCTTTAGAATTGCGACCTGTACTTTGATTATATGGTATAAATGGGTGTCCAGCCAGCCGTCCAAACGGACGGACGGACTGACCTCGCTAAATCGACTCAGAAAGGATTCTAAGTCTATTGGTATACTAAAAAGTCCAATACAAATATTTCTTTGCGTTACATATATCAGCACAAACTTATAATACCCTTTCCACCTATGGTGGTGAAGGGTATAAATATATAACATTGATAAGGATTGATCGTGACCCATATCAACAAATTGCTAACAAATTAAACATAATCTGACTTACATTTCCTGAGATTCTCTATTAAGATGTAAAGGCCTTTCAATATGATACTCAATATGCTCAGCCGCTTCCTTTTTAAGTTGTTTTAAAGCATTCAAAAGTTCCTGGCGTTCCTTTTCAAAGCCTTTACCTAACTTCAAGCACTGCAACTCATGTAAATGCTTTTCGGCATTTTTCAAATGTTTCATTTTAATGCTACAATAAGCTTGACGTATAATAATTTTGTGACGCAACGTCTCGGGATAACCCTGTTTTAAGGCACATATACAATCGTCGTAGGCTTGTTGATAGTAACCAAAAGTTTGTAGACCAGTAGCACGGTTAGCAAATCCTAAGGCCAACTCAGTACCCTTTGTGTCCAAAGCGGCATATATAGCGTCATTATAAAGGCGACAAGCTCCTAAAATATTTCGTTCATCTCCCTTGGCAGTGAATAAACGATTACCCTGTTGTCTTAGATCTTTAGATTCTTGAATCTTTTCTTCATCAGTTTTCAAAGCATACTCGTCATTTTCATCCCGCTCCAAAGTCTGTAGCCATTGAATAGATATACGACGTACAAATTTTTTTGGCTCCTCCGCCATAAGGTCAAATAGCAGACGCATTGTTTCGAATTCATTTTTATACGTTTTAAAATCAATACATCCACCTTGTACCGAAAATAACGAAAGTAATTTTGATTCCATTATACTATGGAATTGGTTGCAGGAATTTTAACTAGCGTCCCAGTATAGTCCACATTTAACGCATGAAGGACTTTTTGGAGTATTTCACTTAAGATTAATTGTCACGATAAGAAAAATAACTATTTGTCGGCTAAAAGAATTAAGGTTTATTAGTGTTGGTATTAAGTAGAATTCAGTTAAGTACCAAATTCACGTACTAAAATCTGTACAAAAAAACATTGCGAACATTGTATGACATACACTACGTTGCAAAACTATAATTACGTATAATTTTTTTAATATTTTAACAAAATAATTTTTATATAAGTACCTTATTATATATGTACCTTGTTTAGTGAAAAGGTTATATAACACTTTATTCATTAACGTAATTTCCATCAAGAGGATTTCTATAGCAGTTTTGTAATTTATATTTTGCCTAAAAGTAGTCCCCAGTTTCATCTTTACCTATTTATTCGTTTAAATATTCTTATCGGTAGCCATTTTGTTGAGTTTTGCGAACGCTTGGGTCCAAATCTTAATTCTTAAACACATCTTTTTGGGAGAAAACTTATATGTGCAAAGTTTAAGTAAAAACTTTAATTTATTTTAATTTATAAGCGTTTTTGTCATTTTCGGGGGACTTAAGACAAAGGACCAAAATCTCTATTTACGAACGCTGTAAGTAATAATAAATTGGTTTTAAAGATAATCCTGGACCAAAGGTAATGTTTGTGCTATAAACAAAGAAGCAGACGCGAAAATAGAAGGGTTAACAAATGTCATACCGAGGCAATTCGAAAAATACTGAGAAGAGCACAATGAAGTATTAGAAAAAAAAACATGTCAAATAGGCATATCAGGATTAAGATGTCCATATTTTGATCCCATATTTCATTTGTGAAATTATATGGACTACCTATAAAAAAATAAAAAAAAGTTATGAAAATTCCGAAATTGGTCTAATTTGTTTATACCCTTTCACCACCATAGGTAGAAAGGGTATTATAAGTTTTTGCTGATGTATGCAACGCATAGAAATATACGTCTTAGACCCACTTTTAGTATACCAATAGGCTTAGAATCACTTTCTGAGTCGATGTCCATCCGTCCGGCTGGCTTGACCCCCATGTAAACTTTGTAATAAAACTACAGGTCGCAATTCTAAAGATAATTTGATGAGATTTGGCACAGATCATTTTTTTGATAATGGGATCATGGCTATTGAAATTCGTCAAATTCGGTTTATTATATATGGTACCTCCCACTTCCCGGAATTGATATATTGGCCACAATTATCAATATTTTTTCATGAAATTTAAAACAAAATTTACATAAGCAGGTAAATTAAAATCATTGTACCAAATTTCGTTGAAATTTGTCCACATTTGACCATAGTTCCCATACAAACTCTTTAAAAACGCACTAAATGAAACAACAATCACTAAAACTCTCGTAAATCTAAAGATAATGAGAATTTCAAGTTTTTTGCACACATAATTTTTGTAACAACTGTAATTAATTTGCCAAATTTCGAGATAATCGGTCCACATTTGAGCCTAGCTCTCATATAAGTCCAAATGAAACAGCTTAAATATATAAGTTTTGAGAAAATGTTTGTATGATGGCAAAATTTAGCAAATATTTATCTTTTTAGAGGAAAAATAACACCTTTGACCTTAATGGTGAATGGTATCGTATAGGCGGGCTTGACCGACTATACCACTTTCTTACTTGTTTTAACTAATTCTGACCAAACATTTTTTTTAATTTAGTGAAAATATTCATATATTTTCGATATTATTTTCAGGTTGCTTGACCTTAAATTTGTCATAAAAATATTATATTGAACTATAAGTTATACCACTGTGTGCCAAATTAGGTGTTAATAATTGTATCAGAATGAAACCAAATGATGATAGAAGGCTATTAGTAGACTAATGCCCTAAAAGGATTTTGAAAAGTTAGCTCGAGTTTTAAAGTTATACCTATTTGGAGTTTGGCTATTTAAATGTAAAATTTCCAATATTTTTTGTGGATTAAATAAGTGAATAAATCTAACAATTAAAACTGTGTGCTCATAATAAAATTATATTAGTTGTGTTTTTTTCGAAGTTTATATCTATATCTATAAAGATTTCGAAAAAAAAAAACGGTATTGCTACTTAGCTTTCTAAACTTGGTAACACTACATATTTTGCTTATTTTATGTCAAAAAATAAAATAATTTAAAATTAAAAAATGTTTTGTGTATAACAATTTTTTTGTAGATTTTGGATCCATTTTAAAAATCATCATATTCATTCTCAAAGATCCAGATTTATACCCTAAGCTAATAATATATACAGTATAAATAATATGCAATCTACCGAAATTTCATCTTCCTCTAAAATCAGTATTTTTTATTTGTAATGAGGGTAGCGACATAAAATGAAATAATTTGATTAAAGTTGCTCTATTGGCATAAAAAGACCATTTTTAGCATACTCATTTGTGGCAAAATTTTTCATTATTTCATATTTCATTTTTGTTAAAAAAAAAAATTCAAAAAAATAATTTCACATAATTAAATATTTTTTATTTTAAGACATTTTTTAGTGTTGCAAATAGAAAAAAAATTTTAAATTTTAAACTAGGCAGCATTTTTATCCCTGCTTAAATTTTTAGTAGCAATAAATATAACTACTTATGAAATTTATATAACTACTTATGAAATTTATATCTACTTAATTTTGTACTGGAAGTTTATATAAACTTCGAAAAAAAAAACACAGCTATTAATGACTTTATAATTTTTGTGAATTTAAATAGATGGGCTGCTTAGCGGACGATATGTTTAGGATTATTTTTCCCATCACTAAAATGCCGACACATTGCTACCAAATAAACTTGGCAGTACTTAACGAATGTCACAACAAAAAATATTATATACCCGTGAAGAAAAAAAACTTTTTTAGCAAACTTTTTTTCAGTGTTTACGTTTTTTTGCACGCGTTCTTAGAATTACATATACATTGTAAACAACAAAAAATTACAAAAAAGGGTACATTTCTATACTTAATAAAAGCATTATTTATAATATTTTTAATTTATTTTTTTAATGTAGGCAATAGAGTAACACTTCAAAAACCAAATTTTATTAAAACTACTAAAAAATATTAAAGACATTATGGAGTTATCCCCTAGCAAACTTTTTTATGGACCAATATGCTGTTTTTTGAAAAGTAACAGTCATATTTTCTTATTCCTATGACTGTACTCTATTCAAAACTGGTTTCAAAAATTACGCGTATGAAAGGGTTAAGATTTTATTCAAGATTAAAAATTTCCCCATATTGGCCATTTTGAAAAGTAGTTTTAATAAAATTTGGTTTTTGAAGTGTTACTCTATTGCCTACATTAAAAAAATAAATTAAAAATATTATAAATAATGCTTTTATTAAGTATAGAAATGTACCCTTTTTTTGTAATTTTTTGTTGTTTACAATGTATATGTAATTCTAAGAACACGTGCAAAAAAACGTAAACACTGAAAAAAAGTTTGCTAAAAAAGTTTTTTTTCTTCACGGGTATAAAACCAAAACAAAATTTTTTAGAATTGTAACAGTATTAAGTATTTAGGTATCGAGTACTCAATAAACATTGTTAAGTCCCGTTTCACACGAATCAGGGGGGTTACTGCGTATCTCGATTCGAAAATAAAACTGTTCGAATTTGTATGCTTAAAGCATTGTGTTATGAAAATAATTTCTTTCGAATCGAGTTACGCGGTAACCCCCCAGGTTTACTTGATCAGTTTTTCTTTAAATTTCTTCACACACAAATAATTTCTTCATCAGTTTTCATTTTATTTTCCTTAAATTTCATACAAATGTTCAAAAATTTCGTAAACTTGATTGTACGGTCAATTTTAATTCTGTCAGTTTTTTCTGATAGAAATTCAAGATTTGATAGGCCAAACCTGACTAATGTAAAAGTAGACTAATTTTCCCAAGGCATATATATATATATATTATGATCTACCTTGAATATTCCTATTGTTTTGAGTGGCTTGCTTTAGTTAAGAGTTGTCAAAAATAACAGCGGCACATGAACAAAAGCATTGGCAGCCGTACAATGTATCGTTGAACGAAGACCGGTCAGTTAAATAACCGGCTAACTCCGTTCATTTCAATGATTCGTTCATTTTAACCCGGTCGTTCAAGAACGGCACAGATCTAATCGTTTGGAGCTCAAACTACTTAAATTTATATCGGAAATAATATTTTGTTTATTCAAAAAACAACACCTCATGAATGTCTCAGTACATTTTTCATTGCCATTGACTGCAGCTTCTGGTCAATATGTCGATGCGATGATATAAAAAAAAAAGCTGATATAAAAAAATTTGCTGTTTCGTAGACAGGAGTCTTCCACTTTGGGAACAAATACTAATATACAAAATATGTGGAGTGCTAGGGTGAATTCTACAACTTCTCAATCTGCAAGGGTTAGGAACAATTAGTTTAACCTGGCAGATTTTGAAGCGTTTTCAAGTTGTTAAAAAATTTTCTTTATTCATGGTACTTGTAACCTGTTCGACCGACCGACAACTCAATATCTTCTACAAATCAGAAAAGGTAATTTTAAATGTATCTCTGTATTTTCTTATTCCGATTTTCAGTATTGTGTGTCACTGATTCCAGCCATATTCCTTACAAGTATGTATACGGGATGTGTTTATTAGATTATTGTGTTTGCAGTTAAGCTATTTATTCTGCTTAGAGATCAAGAATCAAAATTTCTTCTGGTTATGCGGTACTTACTGTTAAGGTCAAAGGCCGATAATATTTTAGAATTCCATGCTCATCGATCTTGTGCGCATATTCTTTAGTTTTGTATGCCAAATTTTGAAAGATCTTTCTCTACTTAGTCTTTAATCGAAGTTAGGGGGCCGTTTTTATTATAATTTTAGCTTTTTTATAGTTAGTATGGGAGAACTCGCGGCACATGTTAGCTCACTTCATTAACGGGTGTTAACGTAGTTCCCCGGGTGATACTACCAGGAGGCCAGTGTCCACAGTTGATATGAAGGATAAGCAAGGTAAGTCTGGGCTTACCAATTTAAGACCAATCAGAACCGTTGCTTGGCATCCAACATCCCCCACATTACCCATGTTCTGCATAACATAAAAACATACTCTGCAAATTTTTTTCACCTACAAACTGTTAAACTTTTTTGTATGGGAAAAATGAGAGTATTTTCGGTTTTGCCCAATTTTCAACAACTAGGAATTAATTTATTTTAAAAAATTTAATGAAATATAAAAGAGAACTAAAAGAGTTTTATTTTAAGTCATAAAAATAAAAAAGCCATAAAGTAGTTTTGGAGTTATTGCAGTTTTTCCCAGAAAATTCTTATCCTTAACGACACTATTGAACGATATACGTCTAAAAGTAGCTAATGCGACAAAATATGCCAAAAAAGGTACATACTCATTTATTGGAAAATTTTAATATTGAAATCGATCGAGGTGACCATTTCAATAACATAGAATACGCAAATTACAATATTATTAAGTTTTTTGATAAAACCAAGAAATATTGGTTTTAGACGCGTTCCGATCAGTGTTTTTACGGCTACTCTGAAAGTAGCTGTAGCGACGAAAAAAGCCTACTATTTAGGATACAAATTTGTTAACAAAATAGTAGCCAATATCCATCTACATCTGCTGCTTCATTCACATCAGGAAATCATTGGATAAGGCTACGGCTTCAACTTTTTCAAATAACAGTAGACGCTATATTATTTTACTTAAAAAAAAAATAAAGCGGCAAGTAAAAGCAACCTCTTTGCTATTGTAACCAAAGATTTGGTAGGAGTAAAAAACAAAATAAATGATCTACTTAATTTTCTGCTTCAATTTGAAAAGTAGCCAAAAAAAAAAACATTTTTGGACATTTGGACTTATATGAGAGCTAGGGTAAAATGTGGACCGATTCTATCTTAAAATTAGGCACATTGATTGCGGTTGTTACAAAAATTATGTATGCAAAAAATAAACTTAAAATTCTCATTATCTTCAGATATACGAGCGTTTTAGTGATTTTTGTCTCATTTAGTGCGCTTTGACAGAAGAGTTTGTATGGGAGCTATGGTCAAATGTGGACCGATTTCAACGAAATTTGGTACAGTGATTTAAGTTTACATAATTTGTTTTAATTTCCGTGAACAAGTATTGATATTTGTGGCCAATATATTGATTTCGGGAAGTGGGACCTATGTGCCAAATTTCATCAAATTATCTCTAGAATTGCGAGCTGTGCTTTGATTACATCGTTTACATGGATTGACATCGCTAAATCGACTCAAAAAGTGATTCTAAGCCTATTGGTATACTAAAAGGTGGGTCTAGGCCAATATTTCCGAACTGTAACAAAAGGATTTATATTTAGATACATAAGTTGTTTTGGATAAAATCATTAAACTTACCTTCGACTTCTTCCAAAAAATACTTTTCATTAAATCCTGATGGTAAATGAAGCCATTAGGATTTAAGAAAAGTAAAGAAATGTCCTCTTTTTTAGTAAAGTCCTCTTTTTTAATAAAGTCCTCTTTTTTTAGGTACCTCAAGAACTTAAAGGTTACTCCTGCTTTTAATTATTTATAACTTGGCGTCGTCCACTGACTTCTTGTTTTCCAAAACTTTATCTGGCTATGACTTTAGAGACACGTGTCGATAAATGACTAAGTAACATAGGTTTTTGAGTTGTAAACGCATGTTTTCAACTTTAAAAACATCGGTATCAAAAATATATATACCAATTGTTTTCAATTTGGCAACGACCAGTGACGATTTTGCAACGTAATTTTTTTATGAGTGTTTCAATGGCTGGCTATATCTTATTTGTGACATAGATTTTGTTTGCTGGGAAGGCACACCATACAACCAACACCACCACGTTCGTAAACATAAAAGTGAAAAGAATCCAACACAGAACAAATGAACGAACTGACTAACTGTGTATTTTCTACAATTTTTGTTTAGGTGAATTTCGAATAAAAATTACTTTAGAAATCAGTTCTTTTTCGCCCTTCGTGCGGTTCGTGTGTCTTTAGCTGTGTATTCTATGGGTGACCGTCTCGTTGAGTGACTTTGTTTTTTTTTTATTATATATTAATTTATTTATTTTTTCTGATTAATCTAACCAACTATAAATGTGTAATTTCACTTAAGAAGAAAAAAGTCAAGCAAAAAAGGAATGAACAAAAGTATATGTAAAATAATCGGCAACTGTAAAGAATTAAAACGGTTTGTTTAATGAAAAATTATAGGAAAACATAAATATTAAAGTCAGTTAAAGCACATATTGACGAACGATTAATAAAGTATTCTCATATAAAAATATTTAAAATTAAATATTTGTGTTAGAAATAATCTGTTGATTCTCAATTTTTATGATTGTGCGAATTTTAAAACATTTATGTTTTTCGGTTATTTAAAGGCGGCGTCAGCAGCAGCAGTCAACTAACTAAATGATGTCCGTTTGTTGTTGGTTTGTTGCGGTTGTTGTTGTTGGTAGCGATGACGAAATTCCTTTTAGCCAAAAACAAAAAGTCTGTAAATTGTGAAATAAAAGAATAAAGACAAAATTGGTTAAACTAAAAATAAAATAAAAAAACAAACAAATCAATATGTTTGATACTTAGTTCTAAAAAATTGTAATTTTAAATGCATTTATTTATAAATTGTAAAAATATTGTTAACTTACGATTTAACAATATAATAACACGTGATTAGATAATAACCAAAAATACTTATAATGCATGCATTTTTTGCAAAAAAAAAAAACACAACTACAAAAAACTAATGAAATTTCTCACGCGTAGTAATTACCATCAAACAAACACACATGGCTTTTACAGTTTTTTTATTTATTTTCGTCGTGTATTAATAATATAAGCAAATTTATTACGTTAGTTTTTGCTTCGTATTTACCGCTATAATCACAGCTGTTTTTCTATTTTATATATATTTCATTTTGTTCACTCTCATTCTTTGTATCTCTCGGCATTTATCACAAGTGCTCTCTATTTTTGACACAATTTTTTTTTTATTTTTGTTTATTCTCAGTTTGTGTGTTTGCAAAAGAAAGTAAAAAAATTTGCGTAAATCCCCCAAAAATCTATCTAAATATTTTGCTAAATATAAAAAAATAAATGTAAATATTTATACATATGAGCAAAAATCAAATAGTTTTAATTTTCGAAGTTCAAAAAAAAAAAAATCGCACACTTAATATTTTTTGGGGTTTTATTAATGGAGCTTAGTTGATGTAAAATCAGAACAAATGTAGTTTATTCAAGCCGGTTTAAAATTTTTTTAGGGGGTAGAATCTATGATTTTGAACAAAAAATCAGAGACTGAATATTAATACTTTTTAAACAATAGCTGTGTTCCAGAACTACCAATACTGTACAATATTGTACAATTTTTAACCAGAAATTACAATTAAGTCATTTTTTTTCAGTACAGGAACACTTTCCTGTAGTTTCTGATTAAAACTTGTACAATATTGTACAGTATTGGTAGTTCTGGAACACAGCTAATATCTTCATATATTAATCCATAAAAAAACAATCATTGAAGTTCAAAAAAAATTGATTGCAGTTGTTACAAAAATTATGTATGCAAAAAATTAACTTAAAATTCTCATTATCTTTAGATTTATGAGCGTTCTAGTGATTTTTGTCTCATTTAGTGCGTTTTTAAAGAAGGGTTTGTATGGGAACGTTGGTACAGTGATTTTAATTCACATAAGCAGTATTTGTTTTTAATTTCATGAAAAATATTAATATTTGTGCCCAATATATCAATTCCGGGAAGTGGGACCTATGGGAGGTACCATAAATAATGAACCGATTTTGACGAATTTCAATGGTTCCATTATCAAAAAAAAATGATCTGTGCCAAATTTCACTAAAATATCTTTAGAATTCCGACCTGTAGTTTGATTACAGCCAGACGGGCGGACGGACATCGCTAAATCGACTCAGAAAGTGATTCTAAGCCTATTGGTATACTAAAAGGTGGGTCTAAGACAAATATTTATATGCGTTACATACATCAGCTCAAACCCTTTCCATCTATGGTGGTGAAGGGTATAAAAATGTCGATAAAAAAATTTAAATTTTATTTCTGTATTTGTTCTTTTAGAAAGCGTCTTTAGGACGTTTAAATAACAATAAATTCAAGTATTGTTGCAAATTTTATGTTGAAATGGTTTTGTGCAACAAATGGTCAAATACGAAGCATTTCAAACAAAATATGATACAGTCACTTACAGCGACCCTTTGTTTATTTATTGCTTAAATTCTCTATTATATCTCAATTCCGATGTTCCGGTCCTGTAGTAAGTACCAGAAATAATCAACCTATTTAACTCACTTTTAAAGAATACTACAATGGGTGTCTTACGAATACTTCATAATTAAACAGTAAAAAAAATTGTATCAAGTAGGACGCGGTAGTACTACGGTACCAATCGGGTTATAAATGTTTAAAAAAAAGTACAATTGTATCATGTTTGCCATCCCTGTTTCAAATATAAAAATTCCTCTTTTATTTTTCGATCGAAATGAAAATAAATTTATACTTGATGGATTTAAAAAACATAGCATGAAAATTTAGCCCTAGTTTTCGAGTTATAGGCCTTCAAAATTTTATATATAAAAAGTCGATAAAATGGTAACACTGTTTGCACTTGTTGCATTTCTACGCTATAGGGCAACTTGCAATCTTTGTATGCCCGGAAAGTTAAATTGAAATTTCAATTAGTAGTGCAAAATTGTTGTGATTTTGAAGAAATAAAAATGAATATTAAAAGCTTGAAACAAATTTATGATATTTTTGACAACATTTTTTAGATAAGTGCCTGAACCTGCATTACCAGTTTTAATGGATTGGTGCAATATACCAAGGCAAGGAGAATACCTTTGCAGAAATGGGTATCCATTTAACCTGGTAGACATGGATTCTGTACTACAAAAAAAATATTTGAAAAAAAAAAATCTTAACATGGGAAAGCTAGAAAGCGCGATTTTTTTAAAATAATTTTTCATTTTGTTGAAAATGTGAAAACTAGAAATGAAAGAGAGTGCTGTAGGCAAAAAATTATTTTTAAAAAATCGTGCGATTTCTTGAAAATAATTTTTAATGTGAATGCTAGAACTGAAATTGGAAAATCGCACGATTTTTTGAAAATAATTGTTTATACTTTAAATTAATCTTTTTTTTATTAATTGATTTATTACATATGTAAGTGAGCATATAAGAGCATGGACTTTTGTTAAATAAACCGTTTGCAACTTTCTCGTGGTCAGGGCTGCCAGATACTTTTTGGTCACCATCCCTAAATTTTTAGATTTTTAGCCCCAAAAATACCCATTTCATAAAAAAGAGTATTTTCTTACATTTTTATTCAATTAAATGAAGTTATCGATTCTATTAACATAAAAATGCTTACAATTACATATTACAAATTTAAATAATTAAATGTTAGAAATCATCAAATTCTTGAGAATTAGATGAGATAAACTATACATAAGTCTACTTTTACACCAATCAAGTTTACCTCATCAAGTTTTAAGTTTGTATCAGAAGAAGTTGATGAAATTGAAATTGATAACAAGTTTACTAAAATTTTGAAAATTTGAAGAAAATAAAAAGGAAACTGATGAAAAAAATGGTTGTGTGTGAACGTGAGTGCATATTCAAAAGAAATGAGAAATAAAAACTGATCAAGAGAATCTGATGTGTGTGTACAACACTAACTTTTTTGAATTAAATTTATAAACATTTCAGTTGTCGGTTGAAATTCTTGACCACAAATTTTGTTATTATTACGTTTTGTTGTTTTTGTTAAACTCATAACTGAAAATACTCGCCCTGCGCAGGCATTGCTTGTATTCCAATTTGTAAAAAAAAGTTTATTCCATTGAGTTTCGTAGACATCAATTGGGAGTAAAGTTATTTAAAACTTCTTTATTAGCAACACTGAATTTTGGTTGAGATATTGGGCTTATACATTTTTGCATGTCAAAGTATTTGTTCCTTAAAAATATTTGAATTATCTAGTGGACTTGACAGATTACAGTTGGTTAGTTCTTTTTCGAATTCTGACCCATAATCGGATGCAATTTTTATATCAAGAAACGAATCAACCTATAACAAAACATTCTTAATTAAAAAAATATGAAGTTTTAAATTCACAAGTTAAAAAATCCCCAAAAAATTTGAGTGAATCCCCAAGCCCCAAACCATTTTTTTCGGCTTTTTGAAGATTGAATATCCCCAACGTTGGGGCCAAAACCCCAAATCTGGCAGCCCTGCTCGCGGTCATACCTCAATCAAAATGAAGTCATAAAAGAGTGCTACCATATTTCAGCAATATTACCTTATTGCAATAAATAAATAAAATAGAATAGGGTCTTACTTTTTAACAGTACGTTTACACACGTAGGTGACTTGTTACAAGTTGTGTATACGTATTCTTCTGACATGCAATTAAAAAAATCACTGGCAATCAAAATCGCTTGCCAGTGAGCCTACAACTTGCAGAAGTGTGATTGTGTTAGTAAAAAAATATAAATGTATTGAGCTTGCACTTGCATGTGTAAATGCCGTGTAAGACAGAAAATTACTATGTAATATAAAATATTTTTGATTTACTTTTCATTGGGATCAATTTTTTTTTTAATTTTAATCCCAGCTTTCCATAGACACCAAGATCATTAAAATCGGTCAAAAATGCTGACATACATATATATAAGTCTTAATACCGGAATATCTTTCGTTACTTTTTTGTGTAGGTATAAAGACAAATATTTGGTAAATTTTGTCATTATATAAACAGCAAGCTATATTCGTCATTGGGACTTATATGAGAGCAGAGATATCTTTACTTTTCTTGTAAAGTAAAAAAATCGAGTTAGGAAAGGGTATATTGGGTTTGTTCTGATGTTTGTAACGCACCATCATTTGTAACGCATCATATCCTTTTAGTATACCAATCGACTTAGAATCACTCCCTGAGTTGTTTTAACGATGTCCGTCCGGCTGGCTGGCTGGCCGGTTATCCACGTAAGCTTGTTATCATTCTACAGGTCGTAACTTTAAAGATAATTTGATGTTAATGATAATATGATGATTTAAATTCACTTTCTTACTAAATGTTATCACTTTATTTTTATTACGAGTAATATCGCTGTGGAAAATTACGTGACATCGGATTTGATCAACACGAAAGGTGTTGATTATGTTTTTAAATGACAATACTTCAAATCTTAAAAGTGTATACTTGAATGAAAAGTAAATACTTAAATGCAATATTTTTTTATTACGCTTTTGCAGACTTCAAAATATGAACATCAACCATTTGCAAATTAAGAACAATTGTGTGATCATTTATTACTTGCAATTGATAACATAATGCAGTAAATGTATTTACAAAAAAGTTGATTGACCTTTTGTTTTGCATATAAGAAAATCGAAAAACAAGTAATTTATGTGTGAACATTTAAATATTGAATACAATCAAAATATTGAATGTTAAATGCTTTAAATGGCTATGTTATCATTAGCCTATATTTGCTAAAAGTGAATTTACTTTGAAGACCGACATAGGAAGTAATAATAGCGACAATATATATCACAGAGTTGTAAGATTTCTATAGAATAGTTGACGATAGGATGACATTTGTATCGATAAGTTGACGACAGCAAAAGTTGACGACAGGAAGACATTTCTATAGCAAAAGTTGACGACAGGAAGACATTTCTATAGCAAAAGTTGACGACAGGAAGACATTTCTATAGAAAAAGTTGACGACAGGAAGACATTTCTATAGCAAAAGTTGACCACAGGAAGACATTTCTATAGCAAAAGTTGACGACAGGAAGACATTTCTATAGCAAAAGTTGACGACAGGAAGACATTTCTATAGCAAAAGTTGACAACAGGAAGACATTTCTATAGCAAAAGTTGACGACAGGAAGACATTTCTATAGCAAAAGTTGACGACAGGAAGACATTTCAATAGCAAAAGTTGACGACAGGACGACATTTCTATAGCAAAAGTTGACGACAGGAAGACATTTCTGTAGCAAAAGTTGACGACAGGAAGACATTTCTATAGCAAAAGTTGCCACAGGAAGACACTTCTATAGAAAAGTTAACGACAGGAAGACATTTCTATAGCAAAAGTTAACGACAGGAAGACATTTCTATGGCAAAAGTTGACGGCAGGAAGACATTTCTACAGCAAACGCAGACGACAGAAAGATATTTATTTAGCAAAAGTTGACGACAGGAAGACATTTCTATAGCAAAAGTTTTCGACAGGAAGACATTTCAATAGCAAAAGTTGACGACATGAAGATATTTCTATAGCAAAAGTTGATGACAGGAACCCATTTTTATAGCAAAAGTTGACGACAGGAAGACATTTTTATCACAAAAGTTGACAACAGGAAGACATTTCTATAGCAAAAGTTGACGACAGGAAGACATTTCTATAACAAAAGTTGATGACAGGAAGACATTTTTATCGCAAAAGTTGACAACAGGAAGACATTTCTATAGCAAAATTTGACGACAGGAAGATGTTTCTATAGCAAAAGTTGACGACTGGAAGACATTTCTATAGCAAAAGTTTTCGACAGGAAGACATTTCAATAGCAAACGTTGATGACAGGAAGATATTTCTATAACAAAAGTTGACGACAGGAAAACATTTCTGTAGCAAAAGCTGACGACAGGAACCCATTATTATCGCAAAAGTTGACAACAGGAAGACATTTCTATAGCAGACGACAGGAAGTCACTTTTAAAGCAAAAGTTGACGACAGGATGACATTTCTATAGCAATAGTTGACGACAGTAAGACATTTCTATAGAAAAGTTGACGACAGGAAGACATTTCTATAGCAAAAGTTAACGACAGGAAGACATTTCTATGGCAAAAGTTGACGGCAGGAAGACATTTCTACAGCAAAAGCAGACGACAGAAAGATATTTCTTTAGCAAAAGTTGACGACAGGAAGACATTTCTATAGCAAAAGTTTTCGACAGGAAGACATTTCAATAGCAAAAGTTGACGACATGAAGATATTTCTATAGCAAAAGTTGATGACAGGAACCCATTTTTATAGCAAAAGTTGACGACAGGAAGACACTTCTATAGAAAAGTTAACGACAGGAAGACATTTCTATAGCAAAAGTTAACGACAGGAAGACATTTCTATGGCAAAAGTTGACGGCAGGAAGACATTTCTACAGCAAAAGCAGACGACAGAAAGATATTTCTTTAGCAAAAGTTGACGACAGGAAGACATTTCTATAGCAAAAGTTTTCGACAGGAAGACATTTCAATAGCAAAAGTTGACGACATGAAGATATTTCTATAGCAAAAGTTGATGACAGGAACCCATTTTTATAGCAAAAGTTGACGACAGGAAGACATTTTTATCACAAAAGTTGACAACAGGAAGACATTTCTATAGCAAAAGTTGACGACAGGAAGACATTTCTATAACAAAAGTTGATGACAGGAAGACATTTTTATCGCAAAAGTTGACAACAGGAAGACATTTCTATAGCAAAATTTGACGACAGGAAGATGTTTTTATAGCAAAAGTTGACGACTGGAAGACATTTCTATAGCAAAAGTTTTCGACAGGAAGACATTTCAATAGCAAACGTTGATGACAGGAAGATATTTCTATAACAAAACTTGACGACAGGAAAACATTTCTGTAGCAAAAGTTGACGACAGGAACCCATTATTATTGCAAAAGTTGACAACAGGAAGACATTTCTATAGCAGACGACAGGAAGTCACTTTTATAGCAAAAGTTGACGACAGGATGACATTTCTATAGCAATAGTTGACGACAGTAAGACATTTCTATAGAAAAGTTGACGACAGGAAGACTCATATAGACATTTGTATTGGTAGACCACTGATATTAAAACTGACCGAAATCGTGGCATTATTTCGGTATATACATATGTATATATATTGAATTTTGTTCTACTTATTAGATTAATTAAGGAGTTATAAAGTCCTATTTATTTCCAGAACAAAGAAAAATTATATTTTGCGCTTCAATATCTTATTCGCTATAGAAATAATTGTTTTTGAAAAATAACTATAAGGACCACTAAGTACAATAAATTAAAATGCCGTCACAAACAACAATTTTTTTTTTTAATTTGTGTATTTTTACATGAATAATGTAAATTTTTCTAATTTTTTGATTTTTAAAAAAAGTAGGTCTAGATTTTCCAGAATTTCCATTTCATACAATTGTTATATTTCATTGTCATATTCGCTACATTTTTACGTCAATAACCATTTCAATGCTTATTCAGAAATTTTAAGATTTTAACCATTAAAATTTTTGCAATGTTTTCTCTTTTACAATGCAACAATAGTTACAATGAATGACAAATTATGTATATATTAGAAAAAAAAAAAACATAATCTGCTACATTTTGACGGCTTAATGTAAAAAAGGCCTAACTCGATTTGTTGTTACCTTACAGGAGAAGAAAAAAAACTTAATAAAATTTGAAAATTTTTGGGTACAACAAAAACTTCAACACAATTTTTAATAAAAAAAATCTTTGTTGTATCTAAAATTTTACGGTTTTCATGAAGTTTTTTCCTTCTCCTGTAAAGTAACAAAAAATCGAGTTAAGCTTTTTTATATTAAGCCATCAATTTACACTTTATGAAACAATAGTTTTCACATTAAGAATTTCTTACAGCTTGGCTGTTCGGTATTTGTATTGTAAGTAAGGAAGATTTATTCAAAATAATGATAATATCAATTGTAAAATAGGCAAATATGAAAAGAAAATGTGTAGTGTAGATCGTTATATATTACTTATCTGCAGTAGATGCCGACAGAGAAACAATACTGTTTTGCTATTGACAATGTCGCCAGTACTACTTGCCTATTTTGTCCCATCGAATGTTATCTACTATTGACATTTAACATTATAAGTTCCTACGAAATCTACCAGTAGACTTTACCACTATTTACTTACTATTGACTTGTAGTTCCTTTGGTTCAAATAGAGACATTGATATCAAATTGGGGCCTACTGATATACATATATGTTGACAATGTCACTAGAATAGTAGTCTCTATATGTGACGCACAAAATAGAAAGGGACCTACGAATTTTGTTCAGGAGGGCAATTTTAACAAGTAAGAGTGTTATTTTCAGCTGTACCGAATCTTATATACCCACCATCAAATTGTACGAGAGTGCAGCTAATTTAAAATGTTGACCAATAGTGGTATTGTTGGTATAGTTAGTATAGTTCAACACTTAAAAGTATCTACAGTTTTACATAAATAAGCTGTTAAATACTTTTCGTTGTGCTTAGTACGTAGTTAAGATAAGCATGTTGATAGTAACATGGCACGTTCATATATTTTGTTAGGAGTTCCTAATGCATCTACCGTACCTATATAAAGTTTGGACTTAACATTGATTGATAGCTATCTAATTGCGGAGGTACATTCGTTAATATACTGAATGTACCTCCAAATCTTTTTTCGGCACAGCCGAATATACATTCGTTACTTTACTAAATGTACCTCCAAATCTTTTTGATTGTAGATATAAAAAGGGGATGTTATATATATAAGAACTACAGACAAATGTTGACCGATATACTGGCTGGTATTTATATAAAGTTTATTTGTGCAAAATTTAGTGGCCATAGCTCGCATAGTTTATAATTTAATAGCTTTTAACTGGCGTTTGTGGCATTTTAGTGGTTTCCGGGAGCGGTTTTTATATGAAAGCTATGGTCAAATATAGACCGATTCCTATAAAATTTGACATACTGACCAAAAGTTGCATAAAACTTCTCTGTTCTAAATTTAGTAGTCATAGATATTACAATTTTATTATATTTATCAGCATAAATGTAATTCCCGGGGCAGGGTTATATGGGAGCTCTAACTAAATGTGAACCGATTTCTCCCATTTTCAGCACACGTATAACGTATCGAAAATACTTTTGCAAAATTTTGTCTCTCTAGCTCTTGTAGTTAAGGAGCTATCGCGCTTTTCTCTGACGGACATAAACCCCCTTTTCTTTTTGTATTTTTGTGTTTCCGTAAGTTTTTTATATGGGAGCTATGGTCAAATGGTGACCGATTGTGACAAAATTTTGCACACTGGCTAACATTGAAATAAGACTTCCTTGTGCTAAATTGATTAATAAGTGATTATATATGTTACAATTTTAGATTTATTGGCATTTAAGTGTATTTTTGGTGGAATTTTGGCTGTTTCCGTAAGTTTTTTGTATGGGAGCTATGGTTAAATCTGAACCGATTTCGATGAAATTTAATATGCTGCCTAGTGCTTATTTAAAACTTCAATATACCAAATTGTCATCATAGCTATTATAGTTTGTTATTTATTAGCAAATAAGCGATTAGCCTAAGCGAGATTATACGGGAGCTATGGTCAAATGTTAACCGATTTTGCTCAATTTCAATACCAAAATTTTCTCAGAAATGAAGAATGTTTTTACTAAGTTTTAGTAATCGTTTAACCGTAATCGCGATTTCAACAGACAGACAGACAGACAGACAGACGGAAATCGCCCAATCTTCTTAGAATTTCATAAGGATTCAGAATATACTTCAATTTTGGTTTTTGAGCCAATATTTAGGAAATTACAAACGGAATGACAATATCAATATACCCCCCATTCTTTTTGATGGTGGGCATAAAAAAGTTGAGTCGGGGTGGCTGACTCAACTTTTTTATGCCCATGATTAAAGGTAATGTAAAAACAATTCTTAATTTTTTTTATTTTTTCACCACGCCTACAAATACCGCCCTTTTTATATTTTCATAACACTTTATATATCGGTATTCATGGCTCTGTAAGGACTACATTTCTCTTACTAGTAGTTTTTTACTACCACCTCAATTTCTAGTCATAATAAAATGGCGACACAGTGAATAAAATACTAAAAGGTCGGTATTTGTAGGCGTGGTAAACAAATAAAAAACATGTTAGGATTGCTTTAATATTATCTTTAATCCTAGGGGGTGACTGACACAACTTTTTTTTCGTATGGAATTCGAACCGCTCTATTACACAAGGTATGAAACTAACCTTAAATATCTACCAACTTGTTGAGATCATGACGTAGACCCGATGATTAATTTTATTCATCGTTTCACTTCAAAATAATTTTCTTAGTCTTGTAACACACACCACGTTTTAAGGCATCCTTTAAACGCCAATAGTTTCTACCATAAACATTGACAAAAATAAGGTCTTGATCGGCAATATTTCCAAAATCGATTTTAGTTTGTGGTGGTGGGGTTCCGGGTGGGGGAGCGTACAACTAAAAAATTTTATCACACAATTGCTGCCAGAATTAATTGTATGTTATGTTTTCTTATGACATATACGTACAACATACAAAATTTTATAAATTAAGGAACTTAATTAAAAAATTCTTTATTTATCGGTTATACATGTCAATACGCCCGTAAATATAGAGCCGTAAATATAGGAACAATCAAAACTTTTACTTTATTTTATATGATGGATGCATGTGACGTTATGATTTTGAAGAAAACTCATTCTGACTACCCTATTTTTGGATTTGTATTTAGACTACTGATATTGATAAATGTGCTATTTTTTGTACATTTGCAACGTCATTTCCTAAGGCGGCTCTTGATAACGTGACATTTATCATATTTTATATAAAATGAAGAATATTCGCGTTTCAATGGGACATATTCTGGTTACAAGTATATTTTTTCGCACTATAGCATTATAGAATGTGAGTAGTGGAAAATAAAAATGATAACGTGCTTATATTCTTATATTTAAAGATATCATAAGTATTAAAATCCTTGATATGTCATGCTTTTCAATCCAGTTAATGTTTTCAATACAAAATATTTAAATAACATATAATATATATTTACTAACATGTAATTACGACTAAGTTCGCACTCTATTGTATTCGCATAGAAATATTTAAGATTATTTTGTTTTTTTTTTATTACTTAACAATTTGAAAGTGATTCATCATCATCAATAATTTATAATAATCATAGTTAAATGCTTGAGTATAAATACGTAATAAAAATTGTTTAAGTAAATATATAAATATTTATAAAATTTTAATTGAAACAAACATTCACGACCTTTATTATTATTTTATTTTCCATAATGACGTACAATTTACTAGATGTGTATAAATAATTGAACTTGATTAGTTAAAAATTCACTAGATACTTATGCAAAATATTACAAAATTATTTTAGAATAAAGTGCTATAAGATGCTATTGATCTCGGTTTTTGAGAAAACTCACAGAACTCGTCGTTGTTAACAATTTTCACAACCGTCTGGTGAACACAAAAATCACCCAATCTAAGGTTCATACTTATAATCAGGCGTTGGCAGCACATACCACCAGTAGCCGATGAATTTGTTTAATTTACGTAAATACCACGATCATTAATAAAAATCGTGAAAATGAGTATTAAGTATTATTATGAGTATTAATTATGAGTATTTGTTAATGAAAAGGCAACAACAAAATAGGCAAGAAACAAATCAAAATCCAATTTATAGCAACAAAATACATGGTTCGATAAAACAAAGTAATATAATCTCGAACATTGTTGCCATGACATTACTATTTTTGTGAACATTGGGAAAATTTTTTGTAAATATTGGGAATATTTTTCAAAACAGAAATAAATTATTATATTAAACAATTTTAGATATTTATATTTTTTTAGATATTTTCGATCCAAACATTTTTTTATAGAAAAATTTTTAATAAAAATATTTTTCTTTGGAAAATTGTTCGATAAAAATTATATTTTACAAAAAATGTTTGATAAAAATATTTTTCTGTAAAAAGTTCCAATAAAAATATTTTTATATCAAAAAAATTTCAAATCTTCTGTAGTAAAATTTTTCTTTTTACAAAAAATTTTCTATATAAACATTTTTGTAAAAAAGTTTTCTATAGAAAAATTTTTGATAAAAAAATTATAGAAAAATTTTTGATAAAAAAATTGATAGAAAAATTTTTGATAAAAAAATTTTTTATTGAAAAATTTTTGATAAAAAAATTTTCTATAGAAAAATTTTTGAGTTTGTATGGGAGCTATGGTCTAATGTGGACCGATTTAAACGAAATTTGGTACAGTGTTTTTATTTAACATAAACAGTATTTGTTTCAAATTTCATGAAATATTGATATTTGTGGTAAATACATCAATTCCGTGAAATGGGACCTATGGGAGGTACCATAAATAATGATTCGATTTTCAATAACCATGGTCCCACTATCAAAAAAATGATCTGTACCAAATCGACACAAAAAATGATTCTAAGCATATTGATATACTAAAAGGTGTTACATACATCAGAACAAACTTATAATACCCTTTCCACCTATGGTGGTGAAGGGTATAAAAATGAAGTATAAAACGTTTTTCTTTCAAAACGTTAAAACTACATATTAAAAAAAATACCTACCTAAAAACATAGAATAAATAAATACCTAGAAAGTCAACGAAACGTCAAAGTACACCTGGGACCTGTCAATAGTACGGATCAGTAATAGTGTATTGGTAAGCCTAAAAAGAGCTTTTACTTTTCTTAATGAATACAAACAGTTGCACAAAAAAGTATAATATGATGGAACGAAAATTTTCTTCAAAATTTTCTCCATAATTTTAAGAAATTTTCTTGAGAAATCCATATTTTAAGGTATAGAATGAGTTTTACTTGATTTTAGGATAATTAAAATCTATAAACAATTTTTTATTCTAAATTTCATTATTTTTTTTAATACCAAAAATTGCAGCCCTACTTGTTCAATACAAATTAAGCAAAAACAAAAAAAAAGAATGTCAAAAGAAAACAAAATAAAAAATTTTCAGTTTGTAAAAAATAAAAAGTGTTTCGACATCAAAATAATGTTAAAATATTAAAAAAAAATAACATTTTATGTGTGCAATTTAGAACAGTGCGTTTCATTCAAAATAACGCTTAATTTTTCAAACAAAATTTTGAGTACAAAAAGCTTTTCTGTTTGTCAAAAAAGCTTTCATTTCGTGTACGTGTGTTTTAGTCATAGAATAAATAAATACCTAGAAAGTCAACGAAATGTCAAAGTACACCTGGGACCTGTCAATAGTACGGATCAGTAATAGTGTATTGGTAAGCCTAAAAAGAGCTTTTACTTTTCTTAATGAATACAAACAGTTGCACAAAAAAGTATGATATGATGGGACGAAAATTTTCTTCAAGATTTTCTCCGTAATTTTAAGAAATTTTCTTGAGAAATCCATATTTTAAGGCATAAAATGAGTTTAACTTGATTTTAGGATAATTAAAATCTATAAACAATTTTTTATTCTAAATTTCATTATTTTTTTTAATACCAAAAATTGCAGCCCTACTTGTTCAATACAAATTCAGCAAAAACAAAAAAAAAGAATGTCGAAAGAAAACAAAATAAAAAATTTTCAGTTTGTAAAAAATAAAAAGTGTTTCGACATCAAAATAATGTTAAAATATTTAAAAAAAAAATAACATTTTATGTGTGCAATTTAGAACAGTGCGTTTCATTCAAAATAACGCGTAATTTTTCAAACAAAATTTTGAGTACAAAAAGCTTTTCTGTTTGTCAAAAAAGCTTTCATTTCGTGTACGTGTGATTTAGTAGAATACTAAATTTTAGTGGATCAGCTGACGACCTTCTATATATTCTTCTATGGTTTTAGTAGAATACTAAATTTTAGTGGATCAGCTGACGACCTTCTATATATTCTTCTATGCCTAAAAATAACTACATATTGAAAAAAATATTGCCGTTTTTTTATACCTTTAACTAAAATAAAGGTATAAAAAACGGCAACTCTGCCGACTATTTTTTTGTTCAGTTCGGTAGAAATCGGTAGAATGACTCTATTTTTGACATTTTCAAAACAATAGATCAATATAAATTTTTGCAGCGATTAGAAATGTTTAAATTGAACTTCAAATTGTGCTCCATATCCTCCGTATTCGACAGATCTCAAAAAAAATCTTTCCATAAAGAATAAAATTTCGCACGAATAAATAGGTTAGCACTAAACCTTTATCAATTTTGAGGCCAAAGATAAATCGTTTGCAAAAGTGCTCTTGGCTGGGATTAGGTTCATAAATAAAGATAATTGTTTTTGGCCATAACTGACAAATGTTAGTTTTTAAGTGCTCAAGAGTTAAAGGTTTATCTGCATAAACACGGTCTTTCACGTAGCCCCACAAAAAAAGTCTAATAGTGTCAAATCGCATAATCTTGGTGGCCAGTTGATATCGCCACGACGAGAAATAATGCGGCCAGGAAATGTCTTTTGCAATAAAGCCATATTCGCTCGAGTTGTGTAGCATGTGGCACCGTCTTGTAGAAACCACATATTCTCCAACTCGTATTCTTCTATAATGTGCCGTAAACAGTCCTAATTCCTGAGAATTCGGGTCTTCGGCAACACTTTCACTTACAGCAGCGATATCTTCAGCGGAACGAGCGAAACGATGATGCACAGGTCTTACAATATTTGTAACCGCTTCAATCTCTTCAAATTTCTTCACAATTTTGCCAAGTAGTTGGACGATTATGTAAACCATAATCTCCTCTTAAAGCGCGATATGTGGCTGTTGCAGAATCACCATTTTTGTTGCATGTTTTGATTATTTTTATGCGTTGTGTGATACTTAAGCGATCAATTTTCGTCAATGTCAGACTTAGTTTGACAGATGTCAAATTTGCAGTCCTATACTTTTTAAACCACGAAATGGACAACCCGATATTTAAATTTTAGTTTTTGTTTAAAAAAATTATTGAATATCGTGACCACATATATATTTATCAATAAGTAAATAGTTAAAATAATTATTAATTACATTCATATGTATATATAGATATTTAAACACATATATATTTTTTATGTAATCTTTTCAAGTTATGAAATTAAAATCCCATATACAAAAAATGTATAAATTAATTGTATTTTTTTATCTACTTAAATTAATTGCTTCGCATTGTTTGTTACCAAATATCCAAATAAAATTCTCAACGATATTTAATTGTACTCGTAGTTTTCTAAATTCAAACCAATTAAATTTATTTAGATTGCAATAAAAGTGTGTACACGGAATTAGTTTTGTCGGAGTTTATACAAAGCAATTAATTTTAAACCAAATCAGTAGATTTTAAGTGTAAATTAATGGTGTTTTTATGTTACACCAATGCAACATTGTGAAATTCTTCGCGTTCTTTAAAAAAATGCGCGAATTTTTTAAAATTCATCATATTCTTTTCATAATATGATGCATTAAAAATATGCGAAAATATAATATTTTGTACACTCACTCGACGAGCACATGCAAAAAAGACCACTTTTTACAACCCTGCTGTTACTCTTTATACAAATGTGATTTCACCATCATTGGTAGAAAGGGTATTATAAGATTGTGCTGATGTACATATGTAACGCAAAGAAATATTTGTTCTAGACCTACCTTTTAGTATACCAATAGACTTAGAATCACTTTTGAGTCGATTTAGCAATGTCAATCCGTCCGTCTGTCTGGCTGGCTGAACCCCCTTGTAAACCATGTAATCAAACTACAGGTTGCCATTCTAAAGATAATTTGATGAAATTTTGCAGAGATTATTTTTTTGATAGTGGGACCATGGCTATTGAAATTCGTCAAAATCAGTCTATTATTTAAGGTACCTCCCATAGGTCCCATTTCCCGGAATTGATATTGTGGCCACAAAAATATATTTTTTCATGAAATTGAAAACATATACTGCTTATGTAAACCAAAATTACTGCACCAAATTTCGTTGAAATCGGTTCACATTTGACCCATAGCTCCCATACATACTCTTCAGTCAAAACGCACTAAATGAGACAAAAATCAGTAAAACGCTCGTAAATCTGAAGATAATGAGAATGACGGAAACAGCTTAAATATATAAGTTTTGAGAATTTGTTTGTATGAAAGCAAAATTTAACAACTATTTGGTTTATACAGCAAAAAGAACATGTTTGAGCTTAGTGGTGAAGGGTATCGTATGATCGGGCTTGACCGACTATAGCACTTTTTTACTTGTTTTTGTGTGTATATATAAGCTTAAGAAAGAATTTCATAAAAATATTAATAATGTTGCAAATAAAATGGGCGTTAGAGAAATTTTAATCAGGGAATTGTTAAAAACATAATTTTACCTTAACAGTGTTGCACATGCTTCTGTTTAAAAAAGTGATTTAAATCGTTCATTTATTTAAAACTTGAATATATATCACTAATTAAATGACAAACGAGGAAAATTCCGATTTCGTTTCTAGTTGCGAAAAATGTAACATTATTCAAGGGAACTGGCAAAACTTAAAAAATGTGCATATTCTTAATGCAACATTGAGGGTAACATATTTCTCAAGAAAAGAAATCACCATAATTAACTTTATAGACTAAACTTTCCGACTAGTATCACAAAAAAAAAAAATGAAAAATGTACCTCTGGGTCTACCTTTAATATTATTATCTGTTACTTATTGTTTTTTTTTTTATTTATATTTTCTTTTTTAATTACTTGTAACAACTTCTTTATAAAAGGTATTCATAATCCAGTGTACTCTGCTTAGTAAAAGAGTAAAGAGGTAATGTATCACTCCACAAGAACAAAATGCATTAAAATAGCTTTTTTACACTTTTATTTTTTGAAAAATATACACTTTTGTTTTGATTTAAAAATATTTAAAAGTTATTTAAATATTAATTTTCTTTAAAATACAAAATAATGAATCAGGAAATGTATAGCCAATAAATAAAATCCAGCATTTCAAGAAATTATTTACGACAAAGATAAGAGTAATTTGAAAATGTATGTTCACCATCACTGCTCTTTTGCTACAATTCTTTTTTACTCTTGTACTAGGGTAAGCACCCTACGTTGTGAATACCTTTATTGTATTTTGTATGCCAAATATTTGTGAGAAACGTTATCTAAGCATACTCGTACATTCATTATTTACATCATTGACGATTAAAAATCGATTAACTATTTAAGTAATCATTTTTACTTTGAAATGATTGTAAAAATTTAAGTAAAATGTACGTCGAGTCTCAATTACGTACACCTATTTTGTTTTAATTTTCTAGTAGTATTCCTTAACCCTTTCAAATATTTTAATTACATTAGGTCACTGTAAGAACCTTAAAGATGGAGTGATATTTATTTCTATCACTTCTGGTTTTATCGCTATGAGATGTTGCTTATTGGGCATTGGTAGTACATTAAAAAACATAGTCATTGGTAGTAAATTTTTTACAAAAATAATTACGATTGCACTTTTGTAAAATAAAATGCAAATAAAAAAAGCAACCGTTCCAAAAATTTAACAGAAGGATGATATGGGTTAAAGCAGTTTCGCAAACGTACAGGATTTTGTGCCTCCATTTAAGGGTTAAAATTGATTTTGTTATTTTTTTTTGAGTTATCAAAATTCCATTTTAACTTTGTGAATTCAATTGACAAAATCTTTTTTCTCTTTGTATAAAAATTAACGAAAAAATTCTAAAATATTTTCATTAACTCTTCCAAGTTGACACTAAATTTAAAATTTGCATTAACTTCGAATAATAAACAAAAATATAAAGCAAAAAACTCTGGATAAGTTCTTTGCCTAACTAAAAAGGTGAAAAAGTATATGAGTTTTTAAGTGTCAACATAATTCTCGTTTTCAACTTCGTTTAAGTGTTCAGTTAAATATGGGCATTTCCAGGATCGCGAACGGGACATTCGTACGCACTCAACTTGAAAAAAAATATGAAAACTCAATTTTTTTTAACTTTTTATAAATATTTAATAGCATTTTAGTAGAGCAATTTTTGAGAACAAAAAGATAATTATAAAATATGAACGTTCTCCAAATATTTTCGATAAACTTGCGATCGCGAACGGGACAAAAAATGTAATTCATTTTTTTCGGTGTGTGGTTTTCTATAAAAGTCTGCGAATTTTGTCAGTTTATAAAATGGAGATTTTTTTTAACTAAAGCAGAGATATAATGCTTTTATTTAGCATTTTGTTTTTTTAATTATCCTTATTATTATTTTTTTAAATATTTTTTTTAAATCGCGAACGGGAAAATGATTCCAAAGAATGTAGTATAAAGAATCTTTGAATTATACCGTTATTCGGAGTTTGCTTGATCTCTACTGTGGTGTTTTTAAATATTTATTGTTGGTATATTTAGTCTATAAGAAAAGTGCAATCGACATGATATGTAACACTCAGAAATAACTCAAGGAAAAATGTCAATAAAAAACGCTAAAACCAAAAAAAGCAAAGATGCTCTTTGCTGACCACTTTTCTTAAATTACAAATGGTAATATGTATTTAATTAGGTATATTCTTAAAATCCAATGCATTAACTAACTAAATTTTCACAGAAAAGTCTTTTTTCTTCAACTTTAATATTTTGGTAGCGGTTGACCTTTTCCAGGAAATGCCCATATGTGGGTTATCTTCAGCGTTACTGTTATGCGACTAAAGTCGCAATTCGCGACTTTTTAGGTGGCCTGCGACGCAACCTGCGACTTTTCTTCCATGGCCCTTTTTTGCCACTTTTTCGAGTTTTGTGCGACTTTTGACACCTTTTTAGAAAATTATTTAAAATTTTTAGTCCATATTCAATATCTCAACTTAAATTCCATAAAATTATTGTAACTTAAGTATAAATGCCATCACTTTGGTCTCAGTTTGCTATCTAAAACCATTAAAAGCAATATATGATATTTTGCACGATTTTCTTCATACAATTTTAGAAAAAAATATTTTTTGGTGCGCTTTTGCTTTTAGGTGTTAAATGGCAAAAATTCAGTTTACGAGATAGTTTGGAATTTTTATACATATTTGTCGTATGTTATATCAACATGGAGAACATAATTGAGATATATATCAAACGATGGACAACTGAAAGATCTACCAATCCTTATCTATTTTTTAGAAATTCATTGAGGGGGCCGAAAAATATGCGAACAAAATTTAAAAGTGGCGAAAACGTGATTATATTTTGGCAGCCATTAAGTAGTATTTGAATGACGAAATTAAAATTTAGAGGGCAATAAATTCATCCCCCAAGTATGGTGTCTATATCATAAAATAACGACTGGGTCCAAATGAAACGAAAAAAGAAGACGAAATATGAAAAGAACATAAATGCTTCATTCGATTTTTTACGATTTTGAAATTTGCATGCCAATTGCGCTTAGAAGTGCAAACTTGCGCTACTAAGATTTTGCTTTCAGTATACTTCTAGACTTAGGAGTTCAAATCTGTAATTAGATTTTCCGAACACTTAAGAGTACAAAAATTATTCGAGTTGAAAGTCTGTTTTATAGGAATTAAAACTGTTTGATTTTTTCCTATATATAATATCTTTTCAAGTATCAATTGCTTTATAGTCTTTTGTTCATTGTTAAAAAAAAATGTTATAAAAAAAGTGTGCGACTTCTTTTTTTATTGAAAGTGACTTTTTGTGCGACTTTTTTTGTAAAAAGCGACTATTTTTGCGACTTTTTCAAATTTGTTAGCGATAACGCTGGTTATCTTAACAACTGACATTAAACAGTGTGTGGCACGGTGCACCGTGCACCGCGGTGTGCTGACGAAGTCTGCAGAGGGACAGAAAATGAGGAATTCCACACTGCTTTGTGTCACATAATTTTTTCAGTATAACTACTAATTACCCAGTGGGTAAAGATAATTAGGTTAACTCTAGTTTTCGAGATGTAGCGTTATCAAAAAAAAAAATGGAGGAGGTAACGCAATAAATATTCGCGTAACTCGAAAACTGTTTATTTTCTTAAACCAAGTAAAAAATCGAAATTCGGCAACAAAATTATCTTTCAGAAACACTAATTATTTTTTTCAGGTGGATTTTTATAATTTGCTTGTTTTGTTCGGGACTTCGTATATTAATAACTACTGCATAACTGGATTTTTAAAAGTGGAAATTTTTGGGCTTTACATTTTTTTTTTACAAACATAAAAATATATTTCCAAAACAACTACTTACAAAAATAATTGGTGTTTCTGAAAGATAATGTTGCCGAGTTACGGTTTTTTTACTTAGTTCAAGAAAATGAACAGTTTTCAAGTTACACGAATATTTAGTGCACAACCTCCTCCTTTTTTTATAACGCTATATTTTTCATAACGCTCGAAAACTAGAGCTAATCTAAAAAACGGTAAGCACTATTCAATTTAGCGTACTCGATTTACCTTCACCCACTAGGTCTATCTTTTGTCGGTAAAAAACGGCCAAAATCGAGCACAGTATTATTAAATTGAATTATGTATAAGAGAGGTCAATTATGTCCTTGACTCAGGTACATATATCTCAAAAAGCATAACTTCAATTTTCTGAATTCTTCTCTTAAATATAGATAATAGTGTTCACAACAAACTATAAACAACAAAAAAAAAGTGGTTTCACGGGTTCACTAAATAAAATTATTTTGTGAAAACTCCTCATATCAACAAATTTGTACAGAAAATTCGTAACACAAATTTTTGATTTGAATTTCATTAATTTTCCAAAACGAATCTTAAAAAAAAATTGCTATGGAAAAGGTGTTTGATAGTCTACCACGTTATTAGAATTGTAAAAATTATTTTACGTCAGTCGCAGAGGGTTAATATTATGTCACATAATGTATGTGTTTGGTGGCTTTGATGGGAAACATCTACTACGAACTAAGGAGTGCGCACAAAAAAATAGGGACTTACACTTTTCGTTATAGAAATGAAACTAAGTCTTGAATGTTTCTTATTTTTTATTTTAGTTAAAGCAAATAATGTTCGAATTCATTTGTGTACCAAATTAATACTTCTTTTAAATGTTTTAAAATCTTTTTTAATTTTTCTTTAATATCATCAATTAAGTATTTAATTGTGTAGTTTTTTACCATTTTGCTAAAACTTTCGCATTTTCTGCAAAAGTCTTTTTCATTTTTTGCTAAGCCCTTCGTGTCCTTTAAATTTAGTTTTACTAATGCCCAATACCTCTCAATAGGGGCAATTTGGTGGATTAGCTTGTTTTGGCACAAAATCAACATTATTGGTATGGTACCACTCAATAGCTTTTTTGCTATAGTGAAAAGTTGCAAGAACCGGCCAAAAAATATGGATACCCTATTGCTATTTAAAAATGAAAGCAATAATTTTTGGAGACACTCGCTAATGAATATTTAAGAGTTTAAAGAGCCGCTAGTAATGTATGAAGTGCTTCTCTCACCACATGTGCAAATTGCTTGCCATACCAAAAATTTCTTTGGGAACTTCGTTTCGTTTTTTGCACACGAAATTTTTCTTCAACGTTTCTTCTAAAATCGGCAACATAAAATTCTTGACTAAAAAGCTGGAAAAATTTACCAAGTCTTATGTTTAATCATCCATTACACAGCACTCACGATTATTAAAAAAAGTCTTTCTTCTGAATTTTGGCCCTCTTTTAGACTCAAAATTTCTTTTTGTATTCCTGCAAGGCACTTTCTGGACCTTAAATGTCCTAATCCTGCTAGTTTTTTCACTTTTCTGACAAAGGTCTCAGAGCATCAAACTTTCTGAGCCACTTTCCTTCCTGACATGTTAGTGTGTTTTAGAGAAGTCCATATTATTTTATTCGCTTTGTTTTGGTCGGAAAATCCTTTTTCTTCCATTTCCTTGCTTTGTTTTAATGCTCAAAGATGCTTTATATTCTTTAATAAACTTGAGAACTGTTGTTTTGTTAATACCTGCTAGCCTAGCAATCGTTTTTTTAAAGCAGCTCCGATTTTCAGTAAAAATTTTAATTTTTTTTTTTGTTTGGAGCCCATTTTCAAAAACAATTTTCGTTATTGAGATGCCAATTGGCACGTGGCTTTTGAAATATATGATTAACAAAAATAGTGTAATGGTTTTCATTTCAATAGTGATAAAAGTTATAAACCTAAAAGAAGGTTCATTTTTTTCGTGCGCACTCCTTACTCCCCTACAGCCTAACTCTCAACACATTGTCGTACTGTCAACAAATATAACATCTCGAGGCTGTAATTGCTCAGAAGCGGACGGCTTTGGTCAATAGAATATAAGTTGTCTTTCATCAGGATAACTCCAGGTCACGCACGAAAATAGTTACTCATCAGAAGCTCTGGGAGTCCGGATGAATATAATTCGGACTATGTGCTTTCACAATATGTTTTGAAATTATTACTACCTATTCCTACCTATGACGAACGATTTTATTTTTTAAATGGCAGAATAGTTTACTTAGATCGGATTATTATACTTAAATTAAAAAAGTCTTCTCTTTCATACATTTCTACAGTAGTAATTTACTACACTTAATGTAATGTTTCATATTAATTTTCGTTCCATATAAAAATTGTGTCATTATTCATACACATATACAAATAATCAATGGAATTTTTGTGGAATTACTTCCTAAAATTAAAATCAATAGAATACTTTTTTTTTCGTTTTAAAAGACCACTATATACAAAATTATTATAATACACACATTACAATTGCCTAATCATTAAAAACTCATAATATTTAAAACCAATTAGTTTTTTTTCTAACGAAACCCCTATTAATGCTACTTCAAAATTATTAACTTTTTGATAATGTGTATGATATCACACCTTTTGAATCCCTTAATTATTTTTGAGTAATTAGAAATGCTAAAGTTTTTTTTTTTCGTTGTAGGAAACAATTTCACAATTTAATAATTCTAAATTTATAGCACATATTTATGTGTGTAGGTACAGTAATTTCTCGATTTACATCGCGATTTTTATACCCATCGCCGTCATAGGTGGAAAGAGTATATTGGGTTTGATTTTATGTACATATGTATGTATATAACATAACATAGAAATATTTATTTATTTATTAATACTATATATTATAAAGTAAATTTATAATATATATAAAAAAAAAGGCGCCGGGTAGCTAGACCATATGCGCACAAAAATTAAACAATTATTTATAAAAGAATTAAAGATTAAATTCATAAATATTTTCAGAAAATTTAAATAACAAAGACAAAACAAAACAAAAATATAATTAAAAGATTTAAATTAACAGATAAATAGAAAATGAGCTTCAAAAATAATAGGGAAAAATAAAATTAATTTTTTTTTTTTAAATCAAGTAATACTTTTTTTGTTTTTAATTTAAAAAAGGGAACTAATTGGTCTAAACATTTTGTATGTTGTGCTTTTTAAGGCAATTTTTAATCAGTGGCAAGTTGTTTTTAGTGGTGCAGTCAAGGACTTCATCTAGTGGCATATCCAGTTTTGATTCCAGGCATTCCGAGAAAATATGGGGAACAGTAATTATTTCAAGACAAAAGCTGCACACCGCAGGCTCAGTCTTGTCGTAGTAGTGCTGGGTAGTAAAAACAGTTTTTCCGGTTCGTAACCGTCCCAAGAGGATGCATTCTTGGCGAGTAAGAGTTTTGCAATATTTTGGTCTTCTAGACTCTGCATTCTGCTGTTTTTTGAATACTCTAAACGGATTTGATATTGTTTTGGAAAAAGCTGGAACCTCCGTGATTTCAAGCAAATTAAGTGCTTCCTTAGCAGCTTTATCCGCTGCTTCGTTGCCACCAATGCCAATGTGAGAAGGGATCCATAAAATCATAATTTTAAGATTGGGATCTGGAATGTGAACTAGTTTATCATAAATACCTCGATGATTTTTCCCAATAGCCTTAACGACACTAAGACTATCAGAGCAAATAACAGTTGTTTTTTGTTCTTGAATTGCGTACTTAATTGCTCTTTGTAATCCAGCTAATTCAGCAACAAAAATTCCCACATTATCTGGCAAACGTTCTGCAAAAATTGTTTGGAATTGATTGTCAAGATGTTTAACCATGGAATAGGAAGAGACGCCATTATGAAAGGATCCATCTGTATATAATGTAATTTCTGGTGCAAAATTGTTTACTTTTTGAGTCATAATTTTTTTAAAGCAAACTGGATTTGTGGAATTCTTATTAAAAAAAGACAGACTATCGTCAATTCTTATTGCATTTTCAGAACTAATTGGAGTTGCTGGTTTAAGAGGTATAGAAACGCCACTCTGTTTTATAAGGAAAATTATTTTCCTAACGGCAGATGGTGAATTTGTCTTTGATTCTAGATGTTTCCAAAAGGTTTCATGCAACCCATCAAAGGTGTTGGTAATTGCTCTAGAGGCCATAGAGACGGAGTATTTCTCAACCAATGACGTAAAATCTGTAAAATCAGCTTCCTTCCTCAAAAGAGCCAATGTTGTTGACCGAAGTAGACCAGTTGCTGTTCTGTAGCAATTATTTAGCGCGGTATTTATTTTGTCGACATTTTTCTGCGATGTCCATCCGTACAAAGTAATACCATGCTGAATAACCCCAGTTGTTAGAGATTTACAGATGTTAATCGCCGTCTCAATGTGCGGGCCTTTGCAACGGGAACATATTAATTTTAAAAGATTGTTAATTTTTGCTAGTTTAAGTGCTACGAACTTAACGTGATTATTCCACAAGAGGTTTTTGGAAAATAAAATTCCCAGAATAGACATCTCTTCAACTGTATTAATATTCTGGTCTCGAATATATACGCTATTTAGGCCACAGTTTCGCTTTCTGCATATGTGGAGTATTTCGGCTTTTTCTGCTGGTATAGCCGCTCCTCTTTCTTTAGCCCATTCATTAATTTTATAGTCCAGTTTATTAAGATTTTCACGCACATTATCGGGATTTCCAGAAGCAACTGTAAAAATATTGTCGGCATAGATTCCAATGTAGTCAACACCTGACACATTTTCTACTGCCTTAACCAGAGAATTGGCATATATAGCATACAGCATTACTGATAAGGGGGATCCTTGTGGTATACCATTTTCAAGGGGATACGATACAGACAAAAAACCGTCTACCTTAACTCTAAAAGAGCGATTTTCCAAAAATGATTTTGTTAAAGTTATTACCTGTAATGGCATTTTCCAAGCACTAAGTTCCTGCAAAATATATGTTACAATGACTCTGTCAAAAGCCTTTTCAATGTCTTCTGACAGCACGAGTGAGTGTTTTTTCTTTTTTAAATTTGTTCTTAATGTTTCCTCCAGTTGGTGACAAATACTGTGGACTCCTCGGCTAGGCAAGAAAGCATGTTGGTTAGCATTTAATTCTGCTCCAGCAAATTTCCAAAATCTTTTAGAGATGATTTTTTCAAAAACTTTGGATACTACCGGTAAAAGCGATATGGGTCGGTATCCTTCGATCTTATTTTGATTTTTAGAGTGTTTGGGAATTGGAGTTAATATGGCCGTTTTCCACTGATGAGGAAAATTTCCAGATTCCAATATATTATTGTATAAATCACAAATACGTTGTTTAAAATGATCGGGAGAGTTTTTAATCATATTGTACGTTATTTTGTCACAAGCGGGAGTACTACCCCTAAGTGATTTTAAAATTTCATTTAGTTCATTTAAATCCACTTTATCCGTCATTTTTATATATTTAATATTAATTTGTCCAGAACTTTCAATCACCATATTGTTTTTTGCTGAAATTATATCTTCGTCAAATGAGCTATTTGAGCTCAAAGAAGACCAATGTTTTGCGAAAATGTCTGCAATCTCTTGAGGATGAGAAAAATTGTTTCCATCTACGAAAATTGTGGGAAAGTTGTCTATCTTGTTTGTTCTTAAATTTCTGACTTTATTCCACAAAAACCGGACGTCCATGGATGGGTTTAAAGAATTAACGAAATTCTCCCAAGTGCGCCTTTTGGCAGTCCTGCACTCCCTCTTAACCCTCGCACAGGCTCTTCTGTACTCAAGAGCATTTTGCTGATTTCTGCTTCTTTTGAAGAGTCTCCAAGCATTTTGTCTCAAACGTAATAAACTTGAAATCTCGGAGTTAAACCATACTGGATTACTCGTCTTATATGGTTTGCGACTGAGTGGAATGGATTCATTGGCTGAACTTCTTAATATGCGGTTTATTTGGGCTGCTTCCTTGTTGATGTTTGTCGATTTTTCAAACTTTTCATTAAAAAAAACTGCTTTTTTATTAAATAGTGGCCAATCAGCTTTATTGTCTTTGAAACGCGAAATAAAAAGTTTCTCTATTGTTTTGTTCGAGTTGTTTGTTACTATGATGGGGAAATGATCCGCGACGTCCGGCAGGTCTAAACAGCGCCAAGATAAACCTGGGGCTAAATCAACACTGCTCATTGTAACATCAATCGAAGTTAATGTATTTCTCGTACTGAAAAGCGTTGGTGATCCATCATTCAAAACCACCAAGTTTTTATCATCTGCAAACTTTTCCCAAATACTCCCGCTAGGCGAGTTATAGGAAGATCCCCAAATACAATTTTGGGAATTAAGGTCACCCAAAACCAGATGTTGTGTGTTATCAAATAATGTTATGTTGTCGACCATTAGAGGATTTAAATTAAAGTCACCTTCTTTGTATATGTTTGTTATTTGTAAGTCTATTTCACATTTTATAATTATAGATTGAAACAGAAGATTGCCATTTGATTTGATGTGCTGTTTTATATTAATGTTATTTTTAACAAAAATGGCTATACCCGATTTGGCATAATTATAATCTTTGTTATGGTGGAAAACTTTAAAGCCGGGCAAATGAAGGAAACGTAGATCCTTTTGAGTGATGTGAGTTTCTTGTAATGCAACAATGTTTGGTTTATGTTTAGAAATTAATTGTTCGAGAGCAAATTTATGATTAGTGAAACCTTGAATGTTCCACTGTAATATGATTATGTTTAGACCAATGTCCATAAAATGTTATTATTTTTTCTTTCCTTTTTTAGGCAAAGTATTTTTAAATGTGTTAGGTGATATTATGGTATTTAAATTAGGAAATTTTTTATAAAGTTGACTGCAGGGAGAATTTTCATTAGGTTTGTCTTTACCATCCTTTTTGGGGGTAGTAAATCCTGTTGTGTTATTTTTAGGAGGTGTTATCAAACCTAAATTTTCATTAATTTCCATTAAAATATTTTCTTCTGAGAGATTTTTATCGATTGGCATATTGTTGGAAAATTGATCATCTGTTATGTCCGAAAAAAATTCTTCATCAAAAGTGCTGCTTATTAGCATAAAATCAGAGTTTTTTTTAACAGCGGCTGAATCATTTACAGTAGAAGTAGAAGAAAATTCGTTGAATGAGTTCGATTGAACTGCTATATTATCTGAGAGAGATTTGTCTTGAGTATTATCTTGTGTTGAGATTTCTATTGATGTTGTTTTTGGTGAGATGAGGTTTTGAGTGTTTTTGCTGAGAGATGGAGGAGAGTTAATTGAAGTAGAGTAAACAGATTGAGTTGATGTTTTCGTTGGTTTAGGTTCTGTTGATTTGTTGCTATTTAGTTTTGCATGATTTGTTTGGTTTTGTAACGACGACGTTGTTGTTGGTGAGATGACGTTTTGAATATTTTTGTTGAGAATTGGCGGGGAGTTTATTGAAATAGAGTTAATGAATTGTGTTGATGTTTTTGTTGGTTTAAGTTCTGTTGAATTGTTGCTATTTACTTTTGCATGATTTGTTTGGTTTTGTAACGACGATATTGAAGTGTTGTTCAAAACCTGTGCGTATGTTTGAAGATGTTTGGAATTTTGTTGAGTTGGTTGTAAGATGTTGAGAGAAGGGTTGTCGTTGAATATGGCCCATGCTTGTCGTGTGGTGCATTTTCTTGTGATTCTTAAATAGTTGACGGACTTATGTTTCCAATATGTAGGACAGTTGGGATCGTATGAGGCGTGTGTTTCGATTTGGCAATTAATGCAAAATTTGCGGGAGCAGAGATCATGTGGTGGAGGTAAAGCGCATTCTTTGCAGAGTTGAATGCCTTTGCAACGGTTTTTGGTGTGTCCTAGTTTATGGCATGATGAACATTTCATAGGGTTTGGGATGTACTCCTGTACTTTGACCCTTTCCCAACCAATTTTCAAGTATTCAGGCAAATGTATAAGGTCAAAAGTGATGACCGCAGCTCCTGTCGCAATAAATAAATCTCCTTCTTTTTTTGTTATTTTTCGGACCTCGGTGACATTTTGATCTTTAAGAGATTCTGCAATTTCTTCTTCGGGAATATTGATAATTTTTTTTGAAAAAATACGACCTTGAATTGTGTTTAAAGTTTTGTGGAGGGAGATTTTCACTGGAATAATATCAATATTTTTAGCTTTTAAGAACTTTTCCGCAGTTTTGTTGTCTGTTACTTTAATGAGGAGATCTCCACTTCGCATTTCACTTACTTCCGAATAGTCTTTTGAAATATGGTTTAGTCCTTTTTCCACTTGGAAAACATTGTACGATGACAATGGGCGGACTTCACTGTTTGCATTTTGTGAAAAAGTAGATGCAACTAAATAACGTGGACGTTGTCGTTCAAACGATTGCGTAGGCGGTAAAGGTAAAAAGTCTTCCGATCTTGGTCTTTTATTTTTGTTTTTTCCGGTCTCTGAAAGCTCACGAAACCGGTTGTTATTAGGGGGGTGAACCCCGTTCATTGTTCCGAAACACTAAATATGTATATACGGATGAATTTATATATTTTTTATAACAAATTAATATAAAAAAGGCAAATCAAAAAAAGAAGCAAAAAATCACTTGTGTTCGTAACTATTATTGTTTTTCGTTTTAAATACGAGCTCTTTTTAAGATCAATGTTAGATAACCGACACGAGAGAAAAAACCATGCGCACTCGGCGACTGCCTGACATAGACTGAACATAGAAATATATTGATAAGTAAAGCTGTTTCACCCATTTTGTTCGAACAAAATTTTTGTCCATACAATTTTTTTATATATAGTTTAACAAATTATTTTCTCTCTCTCTCTCTTAAAGAGAGCTGTCAAACTACATTAAAAAAAATTTTGTCCGGACAAAAATTTTGTTCAAACAAAATGGGTGAATTCAGCTTAAGTATACCGATCGAATCACAGTGTTGATTTTACGATGTCCCTCGACTGGTTTACTTTCACACCATTCAGGTCTGGATCATCAAGTCCTGAGTTTGTATGAGAAATAGCTGACAGAATTTAAATTGATACAAACCCTACCGTACTATCAAGCATACGAAAATTTTTAAAATTTGTATGAATTTTTAGGAAAATGAAATGTCGATAATCTGAGCTTTTATCTTTGATTTACAAACATAATGGCCCATCCAACAGTAGAAACGCGTCGAGGAATTGGCTGTCCCCACAAACACTGTCATACCCTTCATTACTATAGGTGGAAGGGGTATCATAAGTTTGTACTGATATATGTAACGCATTAAAATATTGGTCTTAGACCCAACTTTAAGTATACTTAGAATCACCTGTGTCGATTTAATGATGTCGTTCCGTCCGTCCGTCTGGCTGGCCGGACCCCCATGTAAACCTTGTAACAAAGTGCAGGTCACAATTCTAAAGATAATTTGATGAAATTTGGCATAGATAACTTTTGTAAGAGTGGAAATTAAATTCGTCAAAATTGGTCCATTATTTATGGCACCTCCCATAGGTTCCACTTCCCGGAATTGATATTTTGGCCACAAATATCAATATTTTTCATGAAATTTAAATCAGATACTGCTTATATAAACTAAAATTACTGTATCAAATTTCGTTGAAATTGGTCCACATTTGACCACAGCTCCCATACAAACTCTTCTGTTAAAAAGCCTTAAATGAGACAAAAATCACTAAAACGATCGTAAATCTGAAGATAATGACAATTTAAAGTTTATTTTTTGCATACATAATTTTTGTAAAAACTGTAATCAATTTATTTAATTTCGAGATAATCGGTCCACATTTTAACCCTGCTCTCATGTAAGTCCAAATCACGGAAACAGCTTAAATATATCAATTTATTTAATTTCGAGATAACCGGTTAACATTTTACCCCTGCTCTCATATAAGTCCAAATCACGGAAACAGCTTAACTATAAATATAAGTCCTGGGAAAATGTTTGTATGATGACGAAATTTAGCAAATATTTTTCTTTATACACGAAAAAGAACACTTTTGACCTTAGTGGTGAAGGGTATCGTATGGTCGGGCACATTTTTACTTGTTTGGCTTTTTATTAATAAATTGTCAAAAATAAATGTAATAGACTCGGATTAAGTGCGAATAATTTTTCTTTCGAATAAATTTTTTGTAGTTGCTTAAATCAATGCTACAAAATTTGTTAGAAACCACCTATATTTGACCATAGTTCTCATTTCAGACCCTATTTCGAAATACTTAAATCCTAAAAAATTATTAATGTATAAATAAATAAGCACAGATATGTATGTCTCTAATAAACTTGTAAAGTTATTGGTCTATATTTGGCCTTAGCGGTAAAGGGTATCAAAATGTCGGGCTAGTTTTTTAATCATATATTAAGTTCATTGAACTTTTGACCTTTGAATAAAAAGAAGTCTAAATCATTATTAGACCAATTTGTTCTAATTTGTAAACAAATTTGGCTAGCAACACCATTTACAAAATTCTAGAAACTAATATTGAAACTCCGTTTATAGAGGAATCACTTTACAAGGACAAAAATACATATAATATATATAATAATAAGTACTTAAACATATTTTATATATAAATCATAATTTTTTTATATATTTTTGTAATTCTATTATCATTTCAGTTGATATAGCAACAAAAATTTTAACAACATGCAATCGATAAAACCGAATGACTTGCCACAAAATCCCTATGAACGTGTAAATATATTTTCCCGATTATGTTTTTGGTATGAAATTCATTCAATTGATATCATTTTACTGTCATCTAAATTAAAACCATAACAATATTTCATAAAAATAATATTTAATTATAATTTATATATGTTTGTATTTATGTAGGTTTACATTACCAATATTTTTCAAGGGCAGAAAGAAAACGCTAGACACAAAGGATTTATATCGGGCATTAGGTGAACACAAATCAGGTACTTATTGATTTTTATTTCTTTTTGAAATATCTTTAAACAGGCTAATGCGTAATTAATTTAAATCGTGTAACGGAATAAAGAGTTTATAACAGTATAAAAATTTAATTTATATATTCAATAAAATTTATTATACATATTGGAAAAAATTTCCTTATCAGTCGTTAGGATTTTGCAAAGCAAACAATTTCTCTGTGAATATTGTCAAAAAGGTTATCTTTTCGATGTAGGTATTAAGATTTTTAAGTACCACTTAAATAAAAGAAACCTCTAAAACAAAATATTTACTGTTATTGTCGAACATATTGTCAACACTATTTGGTAATGTCACTACAACTTGAATATATTGTTTACACTTTGACTTAATGTAACAATCTTGTATTGCACAGTGTAATGATGGGAAAATAGAAATAAAATAAGTCTGGAACTTCTAAGCCGTTGGGCGGATTTTAAAATTTTGTATGTGCATATAGCAGAAGTGTTAGGGAGCTTAAGTTTTGAACCTAGAAGACAGGTTTTACTGGGGCGGCACAATCGGCCCCCAAACAACTTAGACTTATAAATTTTTTAAAACGATATATAATTGTTATTTCCCAACCGATTTAAAGAATCATGCTATATTACAAATACATAGATTAAGATTTGAAAAACATCGCCACATGCATATAATATCGAGCCCTTAGATTTAAATAATCGTAAACGACATTCCGTTAAATATCTTTTAAGCTATTAGAGATAGCGTAAGCACATTTTTCTTTTATTCTTAAGTAGTTTTCGAATGCGTAAACATCTTTTCGATAGGTTTATATGTGCGATAGTCATACGAACCAATAGGTTTTACATACAATAGTGCTCAACTTTGGCCCACTGTAGAGTCCACTCTGCTAAAAATACACATATTTTAAAAAATTTGTCTAAAACTCCAACTATCCATTGTCCGATTTCTGCATATTGCTCTACAATCCGCCTAGTAGTTTAAAAGCTATTGAAGTAAAGCTAAAAAACTTCACATACAATACTTTGTACCATAACTTCTAAACAATTTTGAAAAAATTTAATTCGTTTGTCGAAAGTTGCAAACTAACAAAGAACAAAAGTGATATGCACCAAAATATTCCCCGTTTTTGTTTAATAAAGATTTTTTGTAGCTTACGATCAATATTTTTCCTGTCGCTTGCGATCATTTTAATCTAAGGGCTCGATATCTCTTATGGTTTTAAAGATATTCGATTTTAAAAATTACAATTTAAAATTTTTGTCCCAAACTGCTCCGATTTTTTACTAATATCTAATTTATATATAACCCGATTTTCTTCATTCAAAGTTTTCTAAAAAAGAATAAAACATTAAAAATGTTACGATTGTATGAAAAAGTCTTTCTATGTAAAAAGTTATAAGAGCTAAAAGTTATTATTCAAAAAATACTTACTTACTAAATGGCCTTTATTTAAATCATGTTAAGGTCTAAAGCCGAGCATATTTTAAAAATCTATGAGCTTCGATCATGTGCCCATGTTCTTCAATTGCGTAGGCAAAGCTTTTATTGATTTTCTACTAGGTATTTCCATTGAAGTTTCGGGCGTCCTCTTTTTGCTTTTTCATAGTAATTGTTTTTTCCCAGGAGTGGGTTACTAGGCCGACGTCGTAACCCATAGAACTCGCGGCACATATTAGCTCACTACATTAACTGGTGTTAAGCTCACTACATTAAGGGGTCCGGGTGATACCACGAGGAGGTCAGAGTCCACAGTTGAGATGAAGGAATACCAAGATAAATCTGGGTTGGTGTACATAGTCTAATCCAATAAAATTGTTTGATGGGTTAGTTTATGTTATATCTAAACGCCGAGTATCTACTTTCAATAGCCTTTAAAAGCTAATACCGGTTATGCGGATAATTTCATAATATGTCTCTGTATATATTTTCCAACAAAGAAAAACTAATTTACTGTTAAATAATGAAACTGAATTCTGTGTCAATGTAAATGATTTTCCATTTATTCATTTATACAATTATTCAATTGTTAATCATTGTGGCATTTGTTTTGTTTTTTTTTTTTTTTTTTTTAATTTTTTACATTAGAAAATATTTATTGATGACGATCCATTGAAGTCAGTAGTATCGACAGCATCAGCTTCATTTCACAAAATCATGCACATCAATTTAATTCAAATTCAAACGTATAGAATAAATAAATTTGTTTTATAAATACATACCATGAACATCAGAATATGTATGTACTTTTATTCATAGTATAAATATTTTAGATGCATGAACACTTTTTTCGCCACAACAATTAATTGAAATTAATTGGAAATTGATTTTTTCAGTTTTTTTTTTTTTATTTTGATAGAGCAAAATTTTTTTTGTGTAAATGAGAAAATTTGTTTATTTTTGGGGCGTTTTAAAACTGTTACATAGTTACTACTCTAACGTCTATTGTTTGACATAAACAACACATTAGTTTTAGTAATAGTCTTATTAAATATAAATATTAAAGGTATTCATAATCTAGAGTTCTTTGCCTAGTAAAAGAGTAAAGAAGTAATATAGCACTTTACAAAACCAAACACATTAATAATGTAGCTTTTTAACACTTTCACTCTTTTACTTTTACGAAAGAAGTACAAGTTTGCCTCTTGGTTTAAAAATATTTAAAAGTCATATCAATAATTTTAATTACGAAACAAAATTAATATTTTTAAGCAAAAAATAAATAAACAAGACAAGTGAGGATAAAAACCGAAAAATACCATCAGAAAATGGATAGTCAATAAAACCTGGAAACCCTAGATTTTATGGGGCGGCACAATCGGCCCCAAAGTAGGGCACCTCAGGCCCATAAATCACTTTAAACATACTGCACCGAATTTTAACTAATACCTGATCTATATATAAACCGATTTTCTTGATTCAAAGTGTATTCAAAGCTTTACTAAAGTTAATAGTACCTGGTTGACCGAGCCTTGCTCGAAGCTTTATGATAAGCATTTCGAGGCAAATTTTAAACTTTTCATTTTAACATTTTCATATTTTATTTTATAAAGTACTATATACTGCGTGCGCCACCAACTAAAATAAATTTAGAGGAAAGAAATTACACAAATATCCAATTAATTTTGAATCATTTTATTAATTTTGTCCAATGAACACATGATCAAATGCATAGTTTACAATTAAATTCATTTTGAGTAATTTTCAGTGGCGCCACCTGTCGGAATACTGTCATACAAACTTCGAAACCTTCACCGGCTCATGCGTAACAACTTTGCTAAAGATCAAAGAATCTTCAAATCATTTGGAATAATTTTCAGTTGCGCTACTGTTGGAAAATATTCATACCAACTTAGCAACCTAAGAGCATGATCAAATGCACAGTCAGTGTTACCGCTGACAAATTTGAAAAAGTCGCACAAAAAGTCACTTTCAATAAAAAAAAAGTCGCACACTTTATAACATTTTTACTTAAACAATGAACAAAAGACTATAAAACAATTCATACTTGAAAAGATATTATATATAGGCAAAAATCAAACAGTTTTAATTCCTGTAATACCGACTTTCAACTCGAATAATTTTTGTACTCTTAGGTGTTCGGAAAATCTAATTACAGATTTGAACTCCTAAGGCATGCAAATTTCAAAATCGTAAAAAAATCGAATGAAGTATATGGACATTTTCATGAAATGGTCCACCGTTAGTTAAAAAATCAAAACGCTCGCATAATATTTTTAAGAACAGAAAATTAAAAAGAAACTATTAAGATTTTACTATGTAAACAAATTTTCAGTTATCATAATCTTGTCATTGCTGCTGACGAAAATAATGTATATGTAATATTGCAGTTTGGTATGTAAGTAACTGATACAACAACAAATGAATATAAAAATGTGAGATGAGAGCAAACTGTGCATCAATAACGGAATATTTAAATGTTTTTTTCGGCAACATTCCTTTGTCACGTGCGTAAGGCAAAAGAACCACATAATGCCACTAGTTGCTCATTATCAGTTGAAGTGTCTTGTTGTTTAGTTTCTAAAGCAAGTTTTTTGTTTGCTTAAATAAATTATTGAAATTAATAGCCTTCTACAAAAAGTAATTTTTTTTTTTTGGATTTTTGAACTTTGTCACGTGCGTAATAGTAAGTACGAAAAATTTAATGCTGTTCATTTATGTCCATTTGATAAATTTTATTTTAATTTAAGACAAGTAAGAAAGTGCTAAAGTCGGTCAAGTCCGACCATACGATACCCTTCACCACTAAGGTCAAAGGTGTTCTTCTTCCTGTATAAAGGCTAATATTTGCTAAATTTTGCCATCATAGAAACATTTTCTCAAAACTTATATATTTAAGCTGTTTTTGTCAGTTTGGCTTACATGGGGCCTGGGGTCAAATATGGACCGATTACCTTGAAATTTAGAAAATTGATTACGGCTTTTACAAAAATTATGTATGCAAAAAATTAACTCAGAATTCTCATTATCTTCAGATTTACGAGTGTTTTAGTGATTTTTGCTTCATTTAGTGCGTTTTGACAGAAGAGTTTGTATGGGAGCTATGGTCAAATGTGGACCGATTTCAACGAAATTTTGTAAAGTGATTCAGTTTTACATAAGGAGTATTTGCTTCAAAATTCATGGAAAAATATTGATATTTGTGGCCAAAATATCAATTCCGGGAAGTGGGACCTATGGGAGGTACCATAAATAATGGACCGATTTCAATAGCCATGGTCCCAATATCAAAACAATGATCTGTGCCAATTTTTTTCTTAAAAACTTCTGAAAATATATGTTAAATTACTAAAATATGTATGAAGGTAAAAAGTGTCACGTGCTTAATGTAACGTGCGTAATGAACAAATTTGTTTTTTCTTAGCCAACCAATGCATACTTGTTTTTGAACAAAACATGATTATAAAGGTCCATTAATAGCCTTAATAAAAACATTTTTTCCGAAAAAAAATCTCCTATAATTCGCTTACTTTTACAATATTCCTTACGGCTCTAAAAGGCACTTACTTTTTTTATCACGTGCGTAAGTCAACTTTGAATGCATGGAACTTGGGTACTCAGTGCTCAATTTTTTAATATATATACTTTTTAGAAAGAACTCATCACATATAATGTACGATTCTAAAATTCATTCAAAAATTCCAATCCATTTTTATTTCCACAATATTCAAAGACAATAAAACGTGTACAAATGTCACGTACATAACCATGGAAGTACCCATATACGTTTTTTCATATTTCGTCTTCTTTTTTCGTTTCATTTGGACCCAGTCGTTATTTTATGAAATAGACACCATACTTGGGGGATGAATCCATTGCCCTTTAAATTTTAATTTCGTCACTTCAAATACTACTTAATGACTGCCAAAATTTAAGCACGTTTTCTCCACTTTTAAATTTTTTTCGCATATTTTTCGGCCCCCTCAATGAATTCCAAAAAATGGATAAGGGTTTGTAGATCAGTTGTGCATCGTTTGATATATATCTCATTTATGTGCTCCATATTCCAAACTACCTCGTAAACTGAGTTTTTGCCATTTAACACCTAAAAGCAAAAGCGCAGAAAAAAATCATTTTTTGCTATTATTGTATGAAGATTTTGAAAATCGTGCAACGAATTATATATTGCTTTTAATGGTTTTAGATAGCAAACTGAGACCAAAGTGATGGCATTTATACTTAAGTTACAATCATTTTAGGGAATTTTAGTTAAGATATTGAATATGGGATAAAAATACAAATTTTAAATAATTTTCTAAAAAGGTGTTAAAAGTAGCACAAAACTCGAAAAAGTAGCAAAAAAGGGCCATGGAAGAAAATTCGCAGGTTGCGTCGCAGGCCACCTAAATAGTCGCAAATTGCGACTTTAGTCGCATAACGGTAACGCTGTGCACAGTTTGTAATTAAATTTTTAGTAATTTTCAGTGGCGCCACCTGTCGGAAATCATTCATGCCAATTAAGAAACCTCTGTCGGCTCTTTGTTTAATATCATAGCATAATCAAATGTAGTGCCACCTGTCGGAAAATAATATTACCAAGTTAGAAACCTTCGTCGGCTCATGCGCAACATCTTTTCTAAAGAGCATAATATGATCAAATGCATAGTTTACTATTCTATAAAGGACATATCGACGCTTTATATTTAAAAAGTGCTATCTACATTTTCAACCAAAATGGTTTTTAATAGAAACGTGTTCCTTGACTTATCTGTCATATGTCATATAAATTTTAAGAAAGAAAAATAATTCTAAAGCATTTTTTTCTAAATTGTGTTTGTGCTATCTACATGCATCATAATCAAAAAATAGTGTTATCTACATTTAAAATATTTGTCGAAATAATAACATTAACAATAATATACATTGTAATTTGTGATAAATCAACAAAAATACAACGTACTGTAATCATGGATTTCTAAAATATGCTCAGACTTTGACCTTAACAGGTTGTAAATAAAGGTCATCTAATTATTATTATTATTTTAATTAAAATTCGTTATATTTTGATAAAAGCCTCAATTTTCATTATATTTTAATTTTTTGTTGTTATAACGATAAAATTTTAACTCGTTAAAAGTGCATTTTGTATAGTATTATAAAACAAAGTTTACAATACAAAGTTTATTTATAGTTAATGACAAAAACAGTTTTTTCGCTCTTCTGTAAAATTGTGAACTTGTAGATAGCACTTTTTTTATATAAACCCTCGATATATAGAAGATATAGATATACCTATTACTTTAATATTAATAAAAATACCTATTTCTTCCCCTTTTTATTCCGTAATTTCAAAAAAGTTCGATATGCATATTTGGTACTTCCTTGGTACCAATTGAATTCGGTACATTTCATTAAAACTCAGTTCAATATCGTTCCTATTCATATTACTTTATGAGATATTAAGTTATCATTTTATCCCCCTTTTACCCATTTTGGCCGCCGAAATCAAAAAAGAGTGCCAAATACGTGTTCAATATTTTTTTACATTTATTGATTTCAAAAGATAGGAGTCTACTTTGAGGGCCGATTGTGTCCCATTGTAAAATATAGTCTTTTCAGGTTCAGACTTATTTCCATAATTTTATTCCATCGTCCCACTGTGCAGCGTATGAAAACGACTTGTTGAGCATCATATGTGACACATAGGATATTGAAAGGTTTAACGAGCTCTATCCTAGTAGCAAATTTATTTATTTTTTTTTTTTTAATAACATCCCAGCAAAACTTTGGTAATGGCAAGTACTCTGGTAACTGGTTAATTTGTAATGACTACAACATACCCTCCGAATAACTAATAAGTTATTACAGAAGTACTTATTTTTAATTAAGATGGTAATTTAAACTGAATGGCCCGGTTCGAATCCCACCAAGACCAACATTTTTTTTTTTATTTTTTTTTATTAAAAGAGTTTTTTAAACGATTTTTGAATTTTAAAAACTTAAATATTACCTTCTGTAAAAAAAAATTTTGGAAAACTAAATCACGGTAATGAAAAAATACCATCAAGAGTTAATTTTGATTATCTAGGGGATGTTGAATACCAAACACAGTTTTGATTGGTCTTAACTTGGTAAGCCCAACTTATCTGTGTCATCCTTCATCTCAATTGCGGACACTGACCTCCTCGTGGTATCACCCAGGGAACTAGTTTAACACCCCTTAATATAATGAGCTAACATGTACCGAGAGTTGTCCCTTAAGATCAATAAAAATGGGTTAGGACGACGGGCTAGTAACCCTCTCTTGGAAAAACTAATTGCAATGAAGAGGATAAAATTAGAATTAAAATGTTCCACCACCTAATGCTAGAAGAGGGCGTCCGAAACTTCCATGGAAAGGCCAAGTAGAGGAACATTTTTCAAAGTTTGGCCTATAATATTGGAGATATTCGCACAAGATCGAAGTCCATGGAATTCTAAAATATGCTCGGACTTTGACCTTAACAGGTTGTAACTATAGTAAATTTAAGTAAGTAAGAGCCCATGTTATATAACCAAAAAGGAAGATTTAAACTAGTTAAGTTTTAAAATAATTAAAAAAAAACTTCTTTATTTTTTATTAAATGCATTAAACATTTACAAAAAATCGTATAGAAATATAAAAATCTAAAAATTACAACAAAGCAAAAAAAGCAGGGAAAAACAAAGTTATTGTCACATGATTTTGGATCTAAAAATAAAAATTGTATATATTAATTATAAGCTGCTAAGTTTTTAACATGTGAAGTAGTTCAGTGGAAGAGTCTCCGAATAGCAGTCGTAGGGTTCTGGGTTCGAGCCGCCATGGGGTCATACAAAAAATTTTGTATTTTGTTTAAAAATATATTTTTTTTAAATAAAACAACAACAAAAATAGTTGTTGTTTTCCAATTGCTTACCCAAGTCATTACTATTCTGCAATTGGTAAGTACTAGCCTCCAATGACATCCCCATGTTAATGTAATGACTTAAACAGTGAATGTGTAAGTAGTTCGTGTTCAATAGTTTAGCTGTTTAACTCACTACTTGGTAATGAAAAGTTTTGCTGGGATGTTTTATATGACAATTTTTCGCCGAAAGTAGGCATATTAATATTATTCTTTATAAAATAAGTAACTATTGATAGTTTTTCATAATATATTATTTAAAATATTCATTCATTTTGGATCGTTGAGTAACATTGGTAAATTCTTGCCGTTTTCGATTTTTTGTGAATTTTTAAAAAATAATTTTTTTAAATTTTGCTGAAAAAAGAACATTTTTTACATAAGAATATAAATAAATACAAAACCGTAAATCTCACAAAAAATTTGTGTTAAAACGACTTGAGGACAATTTTGTCTATTATTATTTAAACCATTTATAAATTTTTTAATTAATTAAAACAAAAGATATGGTTAAATAACTAGAACAACCTATTCAAAAATCCTAAATAAAAAAAAATTATTTAAATCGATGAAAATATTTTATTTAAATATTTCGAAATATTTTCCTGAGTCATACTTCATTTTCCAAACAAAAAGACAATTTTAAGGTATTTAAAAATTTCATAATTTGTATGTTCCGGTGGGATTTATTCATAAAACTCTATGAAATTATTTAAGTTTTAAGTTAACACATTTTTCTGTTTTTTTATGACGTATGGAATTTTAAATTTTCAATATCGTGAGATATTATATTTAATATACGAGTAAGTACATACCTCATATTTATTAATACAAAAAACTCACGTACATTTAGTTAGTAATAATGTTATTGTTTTTTGTAATAAATGTCAAAAATATTTCACTAAGTTAATCGATAAATATTTAGTTCCACGAATAGAATCTTAAATAAATAAAACTAGTCTTGATGTGAAAAATCATTTGATTTAAAGATCATTATAGTTAAATTTTAACGAATCTCTAATAAATCGTTAGAGTTGTGAATGAAAAACATTTGAGGACCTGCCTAATGTTCATATTAATTTAATGTTTATATCGAGTTGTATGTTTACAACTCATGGTATTCTAGGTAATTCACAATGTCTACAAAAATTAATTTATACATGTACGTTAGAAATACTAATATCAAACAATTTATCATTAATCACCACAAATTTATTTTCATTATTAATCAAATTTAACATTGTTTATCTTCAACCACTTAACTAATTATCTGACATATGTATGTAAATTTCGAATAAATTGTATTTTACGGGAATGTATTTTAAGCTTTTTCTATGAACTTTTTTCATTATTTCACTTCTATACAAAAGTTTTGGTTGCGCATTGAACTTTTGGGATAATTCATCAAAGATGATTTGATAATTTGGACCAAAATATGACAGGCTCATCTTTTACTCCAAGGACGATACCTATTCTTTTTGGGCAAAATCGTATTACTATTTCGGGTACCTCCCATAGGGAGTTTTTTTAACTTTACAGCCACAAATTTATTTGTGTTTTAATAATATACAGCAAAAATATTGCTTATTATAACCGGCTTGACCGACTAAATGATTTTATATTTATATAGATATTTTACAATTTCACATATTATATATTTATACCTTTCACCACCATAGGTTTAATAGTGGGACCATGGCTATTGAAATTCGCCAAAATCGGTCCATTTTTTATGGTACCTCCCGCTTCCCGGAATTGATATTTTAGCAAATCAAATATCAATATTTATACCCTTCACCACCATAGGGTATTATAAGTTTGTGCTGATGTATGTAACACATTTGTCTTAGACCCACCTTTTTGTATACCAATAGGCTTAGAATCACTTTCTAAGTTGATTTAGGGATGTCAGTCCGTCCGTCCGTCTGGCTCGACGGCTGGCTGGCTGGACGCCCATGTAAAACTTGTAATCAAACTACAGGTCGCAATTCTAAAGATAATTTGATTTGGCACAGATCATTTTTTTGGTAATGGGACCATGGCTATTGAAATCCATCAAAATCGGTCCATTATTTATGGTACCTCCCATTGGTACCACTTCCCGGAATTGATATATTGGCCACAAATATCAATATTTTTTAAATTTAATACTGCTTATGTAAACTTAAATCATTGTACAAAATTTCGTTAAAATCGGTCCACATTTGACCATAGCTCCCATACAAACTTATGTGCCAAAACGCACTAAATGAGACAAAAATCACTAAGACGCTCTTAAATCTGAAGATAATGAGAATTTCAAGTCTATTTTTTGCAAACATAATTTTTTGTAACAACTGTAATCAATTTGCTAAATTTTGAGATAATCGGTTCACATTTGGCCCTAGCTCTCATATAAATCCATATGACGGAAACAGCTTAAATATATGTATAAGTTTTGAGAAAATGTTTGTATGATGGCAAAATTTAGGAAATATTTGTCCTTATACAGGAAAAAGAACACCTTTGACCTTAGTGGTGAAAGGTATCGTATGGTCGGGCTTGACAGACTTTCTTACTTGTTTTTCGATAAAATTGGCGTTGTTGAGCATTTAAGGGTTAACTTTTAATAGAATGAAAATTTTTTGATCGATTTAAGTGATATGATATAGCTACGATATAGCCAAGAGTCTTTGCCCAACATTGGTATATGTATGTATATGGGAATTTTTTCTCCAAAATAACCGAACTTCAAAGTACTATGACTTTTAAACTCGAGCTAACTTTTCAAAACCATTTTAGGTTTTGGTCTAATAATAGAATTCTTTCATTTTAATTTTCTCTTATTCGTAAAAATCGATAACCTGGGCCAAAATTGATCAATTTATGTAAAATTAAGGCCTGTACAAGTGCAGAAAACAAATTTAACTAAATTTAAAACCATAAAAGTAGTACACTCTCAGCTGAAAACCCGTGAATTTTGACTTATACCTCTATTCAATTAAATACTTTAAATTTTGTATAATTATGACGGTGCAAATAAAGATATCTATTTTACGGTTTGTTCAGTATAAATTTATGTGGTTTTTTACTTAACTGATTATAATATTGACTGTCTAATTGATTTCGCACAATTGATATTTTTACACCACGTTTGTCATAAGTATGTGAATTAGGGTGGCTCACTAAGGAGATGTTCTATCAATTTTCTTCATCTTGTATATTGTAGATCACGATCTAAATCGTCCAAAAAAAAAAATAAATAAAACACATCGATAAAAAAATGTAGTACTATTCAGAAACATTTAGAATTGAAAAACTTAAAGAATAGACCAACAACTATAAATTATAATTTTAAGGGAAATTTTAATAAATCAAAATCATGTATTTAGTTTACCGAGTTTTCGAAATAAGTTTTTTAATTAATATTCTAAAAATATTAATAAATTCTTGGGCCATCCTAATGAAAAATAAATACGTAAATATTTGCGCTTTATTTACATTAGACATTATTGTATCATATTCTGTTCTATTGCATTGTATTACAACAATAAATTCTGTTTAGTAAAAACTAAACATGCGTAAACAATTGTTGCTCTATATGTATATCCCAACAAACAAATTCAATAAGGAATTTTTGGATGAGCCATTAAAAAGTTCAAATTTTAAAATTCAATATAACAAAAACAGTTAAAAATGTCTAATTTGTTTTTTTTTTTTTTTTTTGAGAAGTGCAATTGTTCTGGTTTGAAATGGAATACCATTTTAATTATATGTTGGCCTCACAGTCCGATCGAACCCGTTTTTAAGCACTTTTTCGAGTATATGGGGTCGTACCACACTGGTAATGGGTGCATTGGCTACTGTAAGGCCACGTGTGGCTATGAAGAAGAAAATGATTATTAAAGAATATAAAGCATATTTTAGCATTGAAAGAAAGCAAGAAAGTGGAAGAAGTAAAGGATTTTCCGACCAAAACAAAAGGAATAAAATAATACCTACTTTTCTAAAACACCCTAACATGTCAGGAATGAAAGTGGCTCAAAAAGTTTGATGCTCTGAGACCTTTGTCAGAAAAGTGAAAAAACTAGCTGGGCTTAAGACATTTAAGGTCCAGAAAGTGCCTGTCAGGAATGCAAAAAGAAATTTGGGATCTAAAAGAGGGCCAAAATTCTGCAGAAAGAGTTTTTTAATAATCGTGAGTGCTGTGTAATGGATGATCTTGGCAGATTTTTCTCAGCTTTCTGGTCAAGAATTTTATGTTGCCGATTTTAGAGAAAACGTTGAAGAAAAATTTCGTGTGCAAAAAAACAAAGTTCCCAAAGAAATTTTTGGTATGGCAAGCAATTTGCACATGTGGCAAGAGAAGCACTTCATTCATTACTAGTAGCTCTTTAAACTGTGAAATATACATTAGCGAGTGTCTCCAGAAATGATTGCATTTCATAGGGTATCCACAACTAATTTTTACACATATACTTTAATGGCATTAGGACCATCGCTATTTTGGGCATATGACAGCCTTTCGAAATTAAGTGATACCAGTATTTGAATATATTCTTATAGGGTAGACAGACGACAACCTTAATCTGTATTAACTCTCTTAATGCAAATTAACTTGTGGATTATCTCCATTCTAACTGCACTAAGTCCGGAGTTAATGCACAAAATTAATGTGCATTTAAGCTGGATTTAGCTTAAGCGATATGGCAACATGATCGAAAACCCCATCAACTGTGGCCAATTTTCCTAAGCTATCATTCTGTGTGAATGCAATTTTTGAATAAGAAGATTAACAATGTTTTTAATTGATTTCTTCTTGAATTATAGTTTTCTGATAAATAGTGATTTTTTACCAGCAGAATAGTTGCTAATGATATTTTCTGTTTATTTGATTTTAATATAAATGCCTAAAAAAATTAACAAAAAGTTGTTGACAAATGAACAGCTGTTTGTTAATGCAGAAACTGACGTCTGTCAGGGCAAAATTTTAATTCGCATTAGTGAGCTGCTAATGCGCATTAACTCTGTCTTCTGCCTATGGTATTATGACAGTTACGTCCTTTAACATTTAAGCTATCGATAAACATACGTTTTTTGCTATATCAGCATAAAATAAATAATTAAATTTTTTAAATATTCACCATTGTTTACAAAATTCTTAAATTTTTGAATTCATCTTAATAAATAGGTGGTTGAACTTTAGATTATTCTTTAAATATGAAAATTATATTCATTACTTGAAAATATCACTTATAAATTTTAAATTTGTTGTAAAAGGTCATAAAGAAAGCAAAGGGGGTAGAATAAGAACAGAGAGTTGATAAGATCATTAACCCTCTGCGACTGATATGGTAGTCTAGCAGATACCACAAAATTCTAACTTTTATTTCTCAAAAAATATGATGATAAATCAATACCTACATATATATAACACGAATTTTAGCTTTAAATTAGAAAAATTACTATATAAATAATAATTTGAACTAATAAACAAAAATTTCTGTTTTAAGTTTTACAAATCGGATCTTGGAAAATATAAGCCATGAAAAGACTATCAGACACGTCTTTCAAGATTGTGAAAAATATATCACGTCAGTCGCAGAGGCTTGAAAAAAATCGTCATAACCGAAAATTTAGAACATTTCCCTTACCGGACTAATTTACAATATTTATAGAAATTCCTTAAGTAATCAAAATTCGGGATTTGCGTTTTTAAATAGCATATAATAAAGATTGGATATCTGCTGGTTTCCTTTGCAGAGTTCAATAACATCACTTTAAATTGGTTTAAGAATAGGACTGGTTTCTTAAAATAAAAATTAAAATAATAAAAAGTTTTGAAAATCATAAAACAATAAGTCCAGTTTCACACGAATCAGGTTTACTTGATCAGTTTTTCTTTAAATTCCTTTGGAACCTACATTCACGTTCACACACGAACATTTTCTTCATCAGTTTTCATTTTATTTTTCCTAAAATTCATACAAATTTTCAAAATTTTCGTAAACTTGATAGTACGGTCAGGTTTGCTCAATTTTAATTCTGTCAGTTTTTTCTCATACAAATTCAAGACTTGATAAGCCAAACCTGACTAATGTAAAAGTAGACTAACTAACTAGTTTGTGTAAGTTTTTGTATAATTATTGAAATTAACCCATTTGTGCTCAGCGCCCCATTATTAAAACGATAGATATTGACCACTTGTGTGTATAACGCTATCACTGTTGAATCTCGGGCTGCTGGACTGGAAATCAATATTTCCAAGACAAAGATTATGCCTGGAGGCTATGGCGCAAATCCGTCAACACATATCAATGTGGATAACGAGGTTATTGGATTAATTACCTCGGAAGTTTGGTATCTACAAAAGGTGGCGCCAGCATTCTCCGAGCTATTTGAAAATCTCGGCAATTATCAATAACAACCAAGTTACAAATATATAACTCGAATGTCAAGTCCATCCTGTATTACGGCTGCGAAACTTGGAAACGCACAAATGCCATCGATAGGCTCCTTTAAACCTTTACAAACAAATGCTTACGGCAAATCCTTAATATCGGGTGGCCGAACCGCATAAGAAATGAACATCTACTTAAGCGACAAATCAAATCCCTGCATCTATAGAAGTATGTCAACGGAAATGGCGCTGGATAGGCCAAACACTTAGAAGGCCAAATACCAACATTGCTCGACAAGCGCTTCGTTGGAATCCATAAGGAAGAGGCCGTCGTGTTGGTGCACCTGCTACAACGTAGGGAAGGTCAGTTGATGCGGAGCAGCAAGCTATTCTTGAAATGACGTATTATGCCTAACATCTCGCAATAGTGTCCGATATAGAAGGATGGTTGAGGCCCTATGCTCCACCGGGAGTCATGGATAACAGAAGAATATTAAATTTATTTTGGCTTTAAATTATAGTCACACTAATAACCATACACTTGTGAACCTAATCTGATAAGCGGCAGTGTATTTATATAAATATAACATATGGGATAAAATGTCCCAGCCCCTAACACACAGATGGCGCTAGTTTTATTGCATTAGTTTATGAGTTATTGTGCTAAAAGCCACCTACTTTAAAAAAAAATGTTATTTCAAAACTTACACTTTATATAGATAGTATGACGTTATGTATGGAACAAGATATCGTGCAGGTGGCGCCCGCGGCTCTGCTTTTTGCATAAATGCTGCGGTATTTCATTAATGCAGCGTCCAATTTTTCTTTTTAATGCTTGAGTCGTCATTGGCTTATTAACGTAAACCATCGACTTCAAAAAACCACAAAGAAAAAAATCTAAAGGTGTTAAATCGAACGATCTAGGCGGCCAATTCTGGTCTCCAAAACGCGAAATAACACGACCGGGAAATGACTGATGTAGCAATTCAATTGTTGAAACCACATGTCCTCCATATTCATTTCTTCAATTATAGGCAAGAAAAACTGGTTATCATTTCACGATACCAAAGACCATTGACTGTTTGGCATACGTCATTCCACGAATAATTTGCTGCTTGCAACTCCGCATCAAATGATCTTCTCCACGTTCTAGCAGGTACACCAACACGACGGCAGTTTCCCTGCGGATTATCGAGCAAGGTTGGTATTTCGTTTTCGAAGCGTGTAGCCTATCTACCGCCATTTCCGTTGACATACTTCTATAGAAGCACAATATATTAAGGATTTGCCGCAAGCATTTGCTTGCAAAAGTTTGTAGGCGCTGTCCACGTTTTGCAATAATACAAGATTGACTTGACATTCGAGTTGTATATTCGAAACTTAGTTGTTGTTGATATTTGCCGAGATTTCCAAACTGTTGGGAGAATGCCGAACTCAGATTTTGTCTTGCTAATACGCGATTCAATATCCTAGTCGGTGCCACCTTTTGTAGATACCAAACAACCAAGATAATTAAAGGTACCTACACATCCAATAGCGTTCTCACGGCAGTCGGTTCTTCGTACCGGGACGACTCGGAAATCTTAAGCATAATCTTTGTCTTGGAAATATTGATTTCCAACTCAGCTGTCCGAGATTTAACAGTGATAGCGTTAGTGCTTTACTAAAGGTGACCTGAGCTTAGGATTAGAAGACATATGTACGTCATCAGCGTATTCCAAGTCCTCGAATTGTTTAAAGGTTGTCCATTGGATGCCGTGTCTAACACTCAGAGCCGTGCGTTTTGTGTTGTCGATGACGGGGATAAAAAGTATAGGTGGCAAAATATATCCTTGTCTTACTCCAGTAGTAACTTCGAACGGATTAGACAATTTTCCTTTGTGTAGGACCCGACATTTAAAGTCCACCTACATTGCCCAAATTGATTTTTGCGGAGTGTAGCGGAAACCGCATTGGATATTTTGTTAGAGTCACCCTTTTTTTGGTATTTTGACTAGTAACTTTCATAACAGAAGGTTGGCAGAGCTTCTTCTTCCCATATTTTACGCACAAATCGGAACCATAATCTCGTCGATCCTTCAACACCACATAAAAGCATAGGAAAACTTTGCCTCCAATACCTTAAAAAAATGTGTATATTCAAGTATCCTCTAAACTGTAAAAATGCAGTATTAAAAAGAGCCAAGACGACAACGAAATATTCGTTATTGTATTTTATGTATATTCGTATTTAACAAATTATTGGAATTATCGAAGGAACACTACTTGAATGGCTACCCTAATAAATACGCAAATAAAAAAAATATATATGCATTCTTGTCACTTGTGTATATTTGTGAACTTGTACTGTAGCGAAATGTCAACGATCTAAAATACTTATTTATCCTGAATGTAGGTTGAACTAATGTAATACAATATTAAATTTACATTAATGTAATTCTTACTTGTGTCAATTACATTGTGTTTACATAAACAACACCCCTTTAATATGATAAACCTGTTGAGTTTTAGTATTTTTATGTGAAAAATTTTCCAGGATTCAAAGATTGCCTTTTATGTTTCGAGATAAGAGAAAACAAATAAATATTTATATTTGAAACTGTCCTTTTTGCTTTTTAAATAGTTGTTCTTCATAAAGATCAATTTATCGTGAACCAATTAGCGAAATGAACGTTTATCTAGGAATTTACTTTTTATGAAAATGACGCATTAAATCTACATTTTTAAAATGACTCTTTCCTGAACATATGTGAGCAAGTTTGCTTTATCGTGGTGAAGAATGATCCGTTTTTGTCGTTTTCTTTATTTCTCCAAAGACTTTTTGCAAAAAATATGTACACTTAGTATATTTCTGAACTCATATTTGTGAACCGCCGTGGTATAGCAGGTTAGTCATCCGCCTAGCATACGTGAGGCCCCAAGTTCGATCCCTGGCCAAACCCTCTTGAAAAAATAAATTATCAAAACAAGCGGTTCACCTCATAACTCAGTTATTGAGTATTAGGCTATGTAAAACTTCTCGAGTCTAAAAATAGAATCGGATGCTGTTCATTGCCCGAGAGAAGTAACCCATGTTCCAATTGTAATGTTGTTGGGGAATTATATATTTACTATTCTGAATTGTCTGTTCTTCGTTGTATTAATCGTAAATACACTTAACAAACTTTATTATAAAAATGTATGTTGGTAGCACTGGTATTACCTATCCTGAAACAGAAAATACATCCCACGTATTAACAACGTCAACAAAGTATTTATGTTTAATTGTTTATATCTAAATGTCTGATAAAGAAGTCGCAATTTTTATGTATGGTTTTAAAATAATTAACCTTAAGTGCAAATGAACGAAGATGAGGTAGTAAAAAATTATATTCTATCTAAAATTTAAGTATACTTATCGACACTTTTTAAGTTGATTTACCATTTAAAAGTCTCTTATTTAATAATCGAAGGAAGATCATAAAAATGAAGAAAATCATAAAATAAAGTTCTAATTCAGTTCTAGTTCAGTTCTAATTCAGTTTAGTTCAAGTTCAGTTCTAGTTTAGTTTTAGATCTAGTTCAGTTTTAGATCAGTTCTAGTTCAGTTCTAGTTCAGTACTAGTTCTAGTTCAATTCCAGTTTAGTTCTTGTTCAATTCTAGTTCAGTTCTAGCTCAGTTCCAGTTCAGTTATAGTTCAGTTCTAGTTCAGTTCTAGTTCAGTTCCAGTTCAGTTCTAGTTCAATTCTAGTTCAGTTCTAGTTCAGTTCTAGTTCATTTCTAGTTCAGTTCTAGTTCTAGTTCAGTTCTAGTTCATTTCTAGTTCAGTTCTAGTTCAGTTCTAGTTCAGTTCTAGTTCTAGTTCAGTTCTAGTTCAGTGCTAGTTCAGTTCTAGTTCAGTTCTAGTTCAGTTCTAGTTCAGTTCTAGTTCAGTTCTAGTTCAGTTCTAGTTCAGTTCTAGTTCAGTTCTAGTTCAGTTCTAGTTCAGTTCTAGTTCAGTTCTAGTTCTAGTTCAGTTCTAGTTCTAGTTCAGTTCTAGTTCATTTCTAGTTCAGTTCTAGTTCAGTTCTAGTTCAGTTCCAGTTCAGTTATAGTTCAGTTCTAGTTCAGTTCCAGTTCAGTTCTAAAGAGTGTTCTAAAAAAAATATGCATTTACTATTTTAGACAAAATTTATCCATAGTGCAAGAAATAATTTATTTTTTTATCAAGTTAGTTTCTATAGATATGTCAGATACTATTATTTTAGAAATTATTAATTTTCAATAGTTATTTCAATCAAAATGGACTGCGAAAAAAAAGTTCGTGAAAATATAATTAAAATTTTTCAAAAAAATCCGTCATGGACTTTTAAAAAATAGCTAAAAATTTGAAAGTTGACCCTCGAACGGTTTCTAATGCCATCAGACGGTATAAGGAAAACCTGAGCATTGAAAGAAAACCTGGATCAGGGAGGAAAAAAGGTCCTACAGATATTGGTATGGCAAAAGAAGTCAAGCGACTCTTTCGAAGAGCGCCTAACACTTCCTTAAGAAAAGCAGCTCGTACGGTGAAATGTTCTACGAATTTTGCACATAGAGTCAAAGCTTATGCTGGACTGAAGACATACAAAGTCCAAAAGATTCCAGATCGCAATGCTATAAAGAACTTAGAAGCAAAAAAACAAGACAAAACAAGAGTTTCGCACAAAAAAACAAACAAAATTCCCTAAGAAGTTTCTCGTGTGGCAAGCTATTTGCAGTTGTGGCAAAAGAAGTAAAGTATTTGTGGCATCTGGCACAATAAACACAGAAATTTATATAAAGGATTGCCTACAAAAACGGTTGTTACCCTTTTTAAGAGAGCACAGAGTGACTACATTTTTTTGGCCCGATTTGGCATCATGCCATTATAGAAAAAAGACACTTGAGTGGTACTCAAAGAATAATGTCATTTTTGTACCACGAGAGGCAAATCCACCTAACTGTCCAGAACTTCGCCCTGTGGAAAGGTATTGGGCTCTGGTAAAAAACTAATTGAAGAACACAGGAAAGATTTCCAAGAACATGTCCGATTTTAAGCGCAGGTGGAACACATGCTCCAAAAAGGTATCGGAAGCAACTGTAAAATCTTTAATGGGAGGGTTTTCGAAAAAAGTCGATAATTTTGCAAAAGCCGAGTACTAAGTAAACATTTTAATGCTAAATGATTTTGTATAATGTGTCATTATATTTGCGTATTTTGTAGAGTTTTTATATTAAAAGGTTTGATTTTTATTTAAGAAAATCCAACTACAAATTTTTTTAGAGCACTCTTTAGTTCAATTCTAGCTCAGTTCTAGTTCAGTTCTAGTTCATTTCTAGTTCAGTTCTAGTTCAGTTAAAGTTCAGTTCTAGTTCAGTTCTAGTTCAGTTCTAGTTCAGTTCTAGTTCATTTCTAGTTCTAGTTCAGTTCTAGTTCATTTCTAGTTCAGTTCTAGTTCAGTTCTAGTTCAGTTCTAGTTCAGTTCTAGTTCAGTTCTAGCTCAGTTCTAGTTCAGTTCTAGTTCAGTTCTAGTTCAGTTCTAGTTCAGTTCTAGTTCAGTTCTAGTTCAGTTCTAGTTCAGTTCTAGTTCAGTTCTAGTTCAGTTCTAGTTCAGTTCTAGTTCAGTTCTAGTTCAGTTCTAGTTCAGTTCTAGTTCAGTTCTAGTTCAGTTCTAGTTCAGTTCTAGTTCAGTTCTAGTTCAGTTCTAGTTCAGTTCTAGTTCAGTTCTAGTTCAGTTCTAGTTCAGTTCTAGTTCAGTTCTAGTTCAGTTCTAGTTCAGTTCTAGTTCAGTTCTAGTTCAGTTCTAGTTCAGTTCTAGTTCAGTTCTAGTTCAGTTCTAGTTCAGTTCTAGTTCAGTTCTAGTTCAGTTCTAGTTCAGTTCTAGTTCAGTTCTAGTTCAGTTCTAGTTCAGTTCTAGTTCAGTTCTAGTTCAGTTCTAGTTCAGTTCTAGTTCAGTTCTAGTTCAGTTCTAGTTCAGTTCTAGTTCAGTTCTAGTTCAGTTCTAGTTCAGTTCTAGTTCAGTTCTAGTTCAGTTCTAGTTCAGTTCTAGTTCAGTTCTAGTTCAGTTCTAGTTCAGTTCTAGTTTAGTTCTAGTTTAGTTCTAGTTCAGTTCTAGTTCAGTTCTAGTTCAGTTCTAGTTCAGTTCTAGTTCAGTTCTAGTTCAGTTCTAGTTCAGTTTTAGTTCAGTTCTAGTTCAGTTCTAGCTCAGTTCTAGTTCAGTTCTAGTTCTAGTTCAGTTCTAATTCAGTTCTTGTTCAGTTCTAGTTCAGTTCTAGTATAGTTCTAGTTTAGTTCTGACCAAAGCAGAAAGAAAACTTTTAAAGATTCCGTATCTGATGAAATCTACGTTACGCTCAGTTCAATCTCAATGCTGCGATCGGCAAAAGCTAGCCCCGAGGGCATTTATCATTTTTTATGTTCACACATATTGCTCACACAGATAGGAGAAAGATAACAAATATTTAAAAATTATGCCTATAATATTCCACTTTCAGGGCCAATCGTTACCCCGAATTCTACTAGTGTCGTCATAGGCAGTTTCAACTTGCTGGTGTACCGTTGTTGCTGCGTAAAATTTAATAAAACAATAACGGTTATACTGCCTGTTGGTTGCTTTTCCATAATTTACTAAGTATCGAATTATGATTTAAAGAATTCATTTTTTGATTTTGCTAGTTTTTTTAAAAAGTTCAGAATTACAAGGTCGGCTAGAAAGTAAGTGTCAAAAACCCAATAAATTATAAAAATGTGTTCTAAAAATAATATCAAATTAAAATATATACTTGCTTACATGATTCGTGCTAAAAATATTTATGTATGAGTTGTAGAAGAAACATTTTTTTTTCGGATTATATTTTATATGACGACACTATAATACTATCTGACTTAAACTTTGTATGTCCTTAATAAATAAAGAGTATTGCATAGCACCGCGACCATAAGAAGCAATAGTTAAGGTACAGTTGTTGTTTGGAAGATGTAAATAAGAAAAAATAAAATTCTAAACCTTAAAACAATGTCGAAATTTTGTACTCTTATTGTAATAGCGTCGTCATATGACGACACCTATTTTCTGGAAACGTAAACACGATATGCAAGATTTTTTTCCAAATATATACTGAAGGTTACCTTGACATGCTATAAATTAAATATTATAATAATCGGATGATTATTTCATAATTCGGGAGAGTTAAGACAAAAGCCAAATTAAGTTAGGACCTTAATTTTAAAGCACTTCATATTAAAAATGAATTTAGCAAATTCGGCCTCAGTAGTGCGAAGAGAAGAGAAAAGCACAAAAAAAAAAACGAGGTAAGTAAATAATTATTATTTATTTTAATAAGATTTTTATTTATTTTAATGATAGACTCACATGACTTAGCTGATCAACTAAGTCATATGGTTGACTTATATATGTATGTATTACATTATAGATTTTTTTAATTATAATTTCTGATTTTCATAAAAAAACACTTTTCTTTAACATTAAACTGCACCAAAAATGTTGGCTTAATAAGCCACAAATGATTTGGTTAAAAATAACAGCTGATTTTAAACGTCAACAAAAATCGTTAAAGTGATTGTGAATAGCTGTGTTGTTAAAATTTTTTATAGAAACAATTGTGGTTAAAAAAGCGTTGTGAATCGACTACAATGCTTAAAGCTCTCATAAAAACCGCGTTTGAAAAAGTTGAACCTGGCACCATCGAAAATTGTATACGGATGTCTGGATTTTTGCAAACAAACGATGTTGTTGAGGAATTTGAACCCCAAGATGACTTGCCTTTATCAACATTAATACATTTTTATAAACTGTCCGATGTTAATGAAGCTAATTTTTGAGATTTCGTTAACATTGATGGAAGTGCTCAAACTGAAAATGATTTGATGGGAAATATTTTGGAAGATCCAGAAGAAATACTTATAGTGATGAAGACGAAGAAATTCCTTCGGAGTCCAAGGGAATGAATACCTTTGAGGAAGCTTTTTTAGATCTTAATAATATTTCTTGCCTTCATATGTTATTTATTTAGCTACTCTGAATATAAATACATTTCCATAAACAATCATAATTTTAAAATTCAATTACACAGTTTTGATTCGTTTGCGCTATAGCTTATTTGAAGCTTTTTATTTTTCTTGTAAAACTGATAAATACAAACTCACTATCAATAGAACAAGTATTAAAAAGTTATATTCTCTATACAAAAGTATTCCCTATACAAAAACTGTTATACAAAAGTATTCTCTATAGAAAAACGGCGACAGAGAATATCTCTGTAAGAAATGGTTATAAAAAATGATTTTCTATAGGAAAACTGTTATACAAAAGTATTCTATATAGTTAAATAGAAAAAAAGTTTTAAAATTTCCCAAAAAAAAAGGAAAATTTTCAACTTTTTCCAAAATGAGGAAATTTCCCTTAAAAATTTGAAGTTTTCAAAAATTCCCAAAATAGTGGAAAATTTTTAAAAATTTTCCAAACAAAATGGGATTTTTTTTAATTTTCCAAAAAAAAAAAATTAAAAATTCCCAAAATATTGGTAAATTTTTAAAATTTTCCCGTTAATATTAAGAAATTTTCAAAATTTGCCCAAAAACTTTGAAGTTTTCAAAAGGGAATACTTTTGTATAAAAGTTTTCCGGTATAGAAAATTTTTGTGTAACAGTTTTTCTTAAGAGAATACTTTTGTATAAAAGTTTTTCTATAGAAAATACCTCAACAGTTTTACTTTTATTATAACATATTTTCTATAGAAAATGCAATAACAATACCTATATAGAATGCTTTTGAATAACAATTTTCCAAAAGAGAATGCCATTTATGACCATTTTCTTTTAGAAAATATCAGTTTTCTATAGAGAATATTTTTATATAACAGTTTTTCTATAGATAATACTTTTGTATTACAGTTTTTGTATAGGGAATACTGTTTGAAAGCATTTTTCTATAGAGATACTTGATACTTTTTCTATTGATAATGAGTTTTTATTTGTCATTTTTACAAGAAAAATAAAAAAAAAGAAAAAAAATAAAAACCAATGTATAAAGTGTTCGTGTGTGAACGTGAATACAGGTTGAAAAGAAATATGAAGAAAAACTGATAAAGTATACGTGTTGTGTGTGAAACAGCACTTTGTGAACATCTGGTAACTATTTGTTCATAGAGAAATTTGCTTCAAATATTTTAAGTCCGGCAACTCGTTAACGTAATCGGAAGAAGAAAATACAACAAAGCAAACGAAAAAATGAAATTAATATACATTTTTTATTCAACTGCATAATAAAGAATTTTTTCAACAATAAATTAATAGAAAAAAACGTAATAGTTATCAAAACAAGCAGAGAATATAATATTTGACCTCATAATCAATAAACGAAATAAGAATTTTCACGAAAACACAATCATCACGCCAAAAGAGAAAGAAAAGTTAAAATCAAGTGAAGATAATATATAAAAAAAAACACCATGAATTTGGTGGATCACAATCCGTACGGAAATGGTTTATTGTATGTGGGATTCAATCAAGACCAAGGCTGCTTTGCTTGTGCCACAGACTCGGGATTTCGTGTTTTCAACAGTGATCCATTAAAGGAAAAGGAACGACAGTACTATCCCGAAGGTGGCTTGAGCTATGTGGAAATGTTATTTCGCTGCAATTATTTGGCTGTTGTTGGTGGCGGCATAAGACCTTTATATCCGCCAAATAAACTAATAATATGGGATGATCTAAAGAAAGCTCCAGCAATATCATTGGATTTAAATCAACCTGTTAAATCGGTGCGATTAAGGCGAGACCGCATCGTGGTTGTTTCTGCTGGCTACATAAAGGTTTTTACCTTTACACAACAGCCGCGACAATTACACGTCTTTGAAACCAATGCTAATCCCCATGGCCTATGTGTTTTATGTCCTCACAGCAATAAGAGCTTATTAGCATTCCCAGCAAGACGTACCGGTCATGTGCAGATTGTTGATTTGGGAAACACTGAACGTGCTCCTCTAGAAGTGGTGGCACATGAAGCTAATATATGTTGCATTGCTTTCAATCTCCAAGGTACACGTTTGGCCACAGCAAGTGAAAAGGGTACTCTTATTCGAATTTTTGATACCGAGACCGGTAAAAAGGTAAACGAGCTCAGACGTGGCAGCAATCAAGCAACCATTTACTGTATAAATTTTAATCATACATCAACTATGCTGGTAGTATCATCTGATCATGGTACAATACACGTCTTCAATTTGGATGACAGCAAGTCGAAAGATTCATCACTACCAATAGTACCAAAATATTTCTCCAGTCAATGGAGTTTTGTTAAATTTTCTATACCCAAGGAACCTCCTTGCATTTGTGCTTTTGGTTCGGATCCTAATTCTGTTATAGCAATATGTGCTGATGGCCATTATTACAAATTCCTTTTCAATAGCAAGGGTGAATGCAGCCGTGATGTTTGTACTCAATTCTTGGAATTAACTGACGACGATTAAGCTGATCAAAAAGTTTTATCAAAACTTGTATTTCGTTGTTCAATGATGAGTAGTGAACTTTTCGTTTTCCTTTTTTTTCGTGATGTCGCCTTTGTGGGATTTCAATATTATTATTTATAAACATATTTTTTCTTTATCATAATATTAAAAATTTTAAACTTAAATCTAAAGTTAAAGGAATTAAAAAAATGTATTAAAACGAGAGCAAACATACAAATTCATGTTAATAAATGCTTTATATATATGGAAAAATAAAATTACGTTTATTTCAAATATATACATAAAATATATATTTTAATTAAAGTTCTAGTAGAGTTCAAGTTCAGTTCTAGTTCAGTTGTAGTTTAATTCTAGTTCTGTTTTAGTTCTAGTTTTAGTTCAGTTCTAGTTCAGTTCTAGTTCAGATTTAGTCCAGTTCAGTTCTAGTTCTGTTCTAGTTTTAGTTCAGTTCTAGTTCAGTTTTAGATGAGTTTAAGTTCAGTTTTAGTTCAGTTTTAGTTCACTTCTAGTTCAGTTCTAGTTTTAGTTCAGTTTTAGTTTTGGTTCAGTTCTAGCTCAGTTTTTGTTCCAGTTGAGTTCAAGTTCAGTTCTAGTTCAGTTCTAGTTTAGTTCTAGATCAGTTCAGTTCTAGTTCAGTTCTAGTTCATTTCTAGTTCAGTTCTAGTTCAGTTCTAGTTCAGTTCTAGATCAGTTCTAGTTCAGTTCTAATTCAGTTCTAGTTCAATTCTAGTTCAGTTCAGTTCTGGTTCAGTTCTAGTTCAGTTCTAGTTCAGTTCTAGTTCAGTTCTAATTCATTTCTAGTTCAGTTCTAGTTCGGTTCTAGTTCAGTTCTAGTTCTAATTCATTTCTAGTTCAGTTCTAGTTCAGTTCTAGTTCAGTTCTAGTTCAGTTCTAGTTCAGTTCTAGTTCAGTTCTAGTTCAGTTCTAGTTCAGTTCTAGTTCAGTTCTAGTTCAGTTCTAGTTCAGTTCTAGTTCAGTTCTAATTCAGTTCTAGTTCAGTTCTAGTTCAGTTCTAGTTCAGTTCTAGTTCAGTTCTAGTTCAGTTCTAGTTCAGTTCAGTTCTAGTTCAGTTCTAGTTCAGTTCTAGTTCAATTCTAGTTCAGTTCTAGTTCAGTTCAGTTCTAGTTCAGTTCTAGTTCAGTTCTAGTTCAGTTCTAGTTCAGTTCTAGTTCAGTTCTAGTTCAGTTCTAGTTCAGTTCTAGTTCAGTTCTAGTTCAGTTCTAGTTCAGTTCTAGTTCAGTTCTAGTTCAGTTCTAGTTCAGTTCTAGTTCAGTTCTAGTTCAGTTCTAGTTCAGTTCTAGTTCAGTTCTAGTTCAGTTCTAGTTCAGTTCTAGTTCAGTTCTAGTTCAGTTCTAGTTCAGTTCTAGTTCAGTTCTAGTTCAGTTCTAGTTCAGTTCTAGTTCAGTTCTAGTTCAGTTCTAGTTCAGTTCTAGTTCAGTTCTAGTTCAGTTCTAGTTCAGTTCTAGTTCAGTTCTAGTTCAGTTCTAGTTCAGTTCTAGTTCAGTTCTAGTTCAGTTCTAGTTCAGTTCTAGTTCAGTTCTAGTTCAGTTCTAGTTCAGTTCTAGTTCAGTTCTAGTTCAGTTCTAGTTCAGTTCTAGTTCAGTTCTAGTTCAGTTCTAGTTCAGTTCTAGTTCAGTTCTAGTTCAGTTCTAGTTCAGTTCTAGTTCAGTTCTAGTTCAGTTCTAGTTCAGTTCTAGTTCAGTTCTAGTTCAGTTCTAGTTCAGTTCTAGTTCAGTTCTAGTTCAGTTCTAGTTCAGTTCTAGTTCAGTTCTAGTTCAGTTCTAGTTCAGTTCTAGTTCAGTTCTAGTTCAGTTCTAGTTCAGTTCTAGTTCAGTTCTAGTTCAGTTCTAGTTCAGTTCTAGTTCAGTTCTAGTTCAGTTCTAGTTCAGTTCTAGTTCAGTTCTAGTTCAGTTCTAGTTCAGTTCTAGTTCAGTTCTAGTTCAGTTCTAGTTCAGTTCTAGTTCAGTTCTAGTTCAGTTCTAGTTCAGTTCTAGTTCAGTTCTAGTTCAGTTCTAGTTCAGTTCTAGTTCAGTTCTAGTTCAGTTCTAGTTCAGTTCTAGTTCAGTTCTAGTTCAGTTCTAGTTCAGTTCTAGTTCAGTTCTAGTTCAGTTCTAGTTCAGTTCTAGTTCAGTTCTAGTTCAGTTCTAGTTCAGTTCTAGTTCAGTTCTAGTTCAGTTCTAGTTCAGTTCTAGTTCAGTTCTAGTTCAGTTCTAGTTCAGTTCTAGTTCAGTTCTAGTTCAGTTCTAGTTCAGTTCTAGTTCAGTTCTAGTTCAGTTCTAGTTCAGTTCTAGTTCAGTTCTAGTTCAGTTCTAGTTCAGTTCTAGTTCAGTTCTAGTTCAGTTCTAGTTCAGTTCTAGTTCAGTTCTAGTTCAGTTCTAGTTCAGTTCTAGTTCAGTTCTAGTTCAGTTCTAGTTCAGTTCTAGTTCAGTTCTAGTTCAGTTCTAGTTCAGTTCTAGTTCAGTTCTAGTTCAGTTCTAGTTCAGTTCTAGTTCAGTTCTAGTTCAGTTCTAGTTCAGTTCTAGTTCAGTTCTAGTTCAGTTCTAGTTCAGTTCTAGTTCAGTTCTAGTTCAGTTCTAGTTCAGTTCTAGTTCAGTTCTAGTTCAGTTCTAGTTCAGTTCTAGTTCAGTTCTAGTTCAGTTCTAGTTCAGTTCTAGTTCAGTTCTAGTTCAGTTCTAGTTCAGTTCTAGTTCAGTTCTAGTTCAGTTCTAGTTCAGTTCTAGTTCAGTTCTAGTTCAGTTCTAGTTCAGTTCTAGTTCAGTTCTAGTTCAGTTCTAGTTCAGTTCTAGTTCAGTTCTAGTTCAGTTCTAGTTCAGTTCTAGTTCAGTTCTAGTTCAGTTCTAGTTCAGTTCTAGTTCAGTTCTAGTTCAGTTCTAGTTCAGTTCTAGTTCAGTTCTAGTTCAGTTCTAGTTCAGTTCTAGTTCAGTTCTAGTTCAGTTCTAGTTCAGTTCTAGTTCAGTTCTAGTTCAGTTCTAGTTCAGTTCTAGTTCAGTTCTAGTTCAGTTCTAGTTCAGTTCTAGTTCAGTTCTAGTTCAGTTCTAGTTCAGTTCTAGTTCAGTTCTAGTTCAGTTCTAGTTCAGTTCTAGTTCAGTTCTAGTTCAGTTCTAGTTCAGTTCTAGTTCAGTTCTAGTTCAGTTCTAGTTCAGTTCTAGTTCAGTTCTAGTTCAGTTCTAGTTCAGTTCTAGTTCAGTTCTAGTTCAGTTCTAGTTCAGTTCTAGTTCAGTTCTAGTTCAGTTCTAGTTCAGTTCTAGTTCAGTTCTAGTTCAGTTCTAGTTCAGTTCTAGTTCAGTTCTAGTTCAGTTCTAGTTCAGTTCTAGTTCAGTTCTAGTTCAGTTCTAGTTCAGTTCTAGTTCAGTTCTAGTTCAGTTCTAGTTCAGTTCTAGTTCAGTTCTAGTTCAGTTCTAGTTCAGTTCTAGTTCAGTTCTAGTTCAGTTCTAGTTCAGTTCTAGTTCAGTTCTAGTTCAGTTCTAGTTCAGTTCTAGTTCAGTTCTAGTTCAGTTCTAGTTCAGTTCTAGTTCAGTTCTAGTTCAGTTCTAGTTCAGTTCTAGTTCAGTTCTAGTTCAGTTCTAGTTCAGTTCTAGTTCAGTTCTAGTTCAGTTCTAGTTCAGTTCTAGTTCAGTTCTAGTTCAGTTCTAGTTCAGTTCTAGTTCAGTTCTAGTTCAGTTCTAGTTCAGTTCTAGTTCAGTTCTAGTTCAGTTCTAGTTCAGTTCTAGTTCAGTTCTAGTTCAGTTCTAGTTCAGTTCTAGTTCAGTTCTAGTTCAGTTCTAGTTCAGTTCTAGTTCAGTTCTAGTTCAGTTCTAGTTCAGTTCTAGTTCAGTTCTAGTTCAGTTCTAGTTCAGTTCTAGTTCAGTTCTAGTTCAGTTCTAGTTCAGTTCTAGTTCAGTTCTAGTTCAGTTCTAGTTCAGTTCTAGTTCAGTTCTAGTTCAGTTCTAGTTCAGTTCTAGTTCAGTTCTAGTTCAGTTCTAGTTCAGTTCTAGTTCAGTTCTAGTTCAGTTCTAGTTCAGTTCTAGTTCAGTTCTAGTTCAGTTCTAGTTCAGTTCTAGTTCAGTTCTAGTTCAGTTCTAGTTCAGTTCTAGTTCAGTTCTAGTTCAGTTCTAGTTCAGTTCTAGTTCAGTTCTAGTTCAGTTCTAGTTCAGTTCTAGTTCAGTTCTAGTTCAGTTCTAGTTCAGTTCTAGTTCAGTTCTAGTTCAGTTCTAGTTCAGTTCTAGTTCAGTTCTAGTTCAGTTCTAGTTCAGTTCTAGTTCAGTTCTAGTTCAGTTCTAGTTCAGTTCTAGTTCAGTTCTAGTTCAGTTCTAGTTCAGTTCTAGTTCAGTTCTAGTTCAGTTCTAGTTCAGTTCTAGTTCAGTTCTAGTTCAGTTCTAGTTCAGTTCTAGTTCAGTTCTAGTTCAGTTCTAGTTCAGTTCTAGTTCAGTTCTAGTTCAGTTCTAGTTCAGTTCTAGTTCAGTTCTAGTTCAGTTCTAGTTCAGTTCTAGTTCAGTTCTAGTTCAGTTCTAGTTCAGTTCTAGTTCAGTTCTAGTTCAGTTCTAGTTCAGTTCTAGTTCAGTTCTAGTTCAGTTCTAGTTCAGTTCTAGTTCAGTTCTAGTTCAGTTCTAGTTCAGTTCTAGTTCAGTTCTAGTTCAGTTCTAGTTCAGTTCTAGTTCAGTTCTAGTTCAGTTCTAGTTCAGTTCTAGTTCAGTTCTAGTTCAGTTCTAGTTCAGTTCTAGTTCAGTTCTAGTTCAGTTCTAGTTCAGTTCTAGTTCAGTTCTAGTTCAGTTCTAGTTCAGTTCTAGTTCAGTTCTAGTTCAGTTCTAGTTCAGTTCTAGTTCAGTTCTAGTTCAGTTCTAGTTCAGTTCTAGTTCAGTTCTAGTTCAGTTCTAGTTCAGTTCTAGTTCAGTTCTAGTTCAGTTCTAGTTCAGTTCTAGTTCAGTTCTAGTTCAGTTCTAGTTCAGTTCTAGTTCAGTTCTAGTTCAGTTCTAGTTCAGTTCTAGTTCAGTTCTAGTTCAGTTCTAGTTCAGTTCTAGTTCAGTTCTAGTTCAGTTCTAGTTCAGTTCTAGTTCAGTTCTAGTTCAGTTCTAGTTCAGTTCTAGTTCAGTTCTAGTTCAGTTCTAGTTCAGTTCTAGTTCAGTTCTAGTTCAGTTCTAGTTCAGTTCTAGTTCAGTTCTAGTTCAGTTCTAGTTCAGTTCTAGTTCAGTTCTAGTTCAGTTCTAGTTCAGTTCTAGTTCAGTTCTAGTTCAGTTCTAGTTCAGTTCTAGTTCAGTTCTAGTTCAGTTCTAGTTCAGTTCTAGTTCAGTTCTAGTTCAGTTCTAGTTCAGTTCTAGTTCAGTTCTAGTTCAGTTCTAGTTCAGTTCTAGTTCAGTTCTAGTTCAGTTCTAGTTCAGTTCTAGTTCAGTTCTAGTTCAGTTCTAGTTCAGTTCTAGTTCAGTTCTAGTTCAGTTCTAGTTCAGTTCTAGTTCAGTTCTAGTTCAGTTCTAGTTCAGTTCTAGTTCAGTTCTAGTTCAGTTCTAGTTCAGTTCTAGTTCAGTTCTAGTTCAGTTCTAGTTCAGTTCTAGTTCAGTTCTAGTTCAGTTCTAGTTCAGTTCTAGTTCAGTTCTAGTTCAGTTCTAGTTCAGTTCTAGTTCAGTTCTAGTTCAGTTCTAGTTCAGTTCTAGTTCAGTTCTAGTTCAGTTCTAGTTCAGTTCTAGTTCAGTTCTAGTTCAGTTCTAGTTCAGTTCTAGTTCAGTTCTAGTTCAGTTCTAGTTCAGTTCTAGTTCAGTTCTAGTTCAGTGTCGTTGCGAACGGACGTGTTTTCAAATCGCTCTGCTATTTCATTAATTTTCTAAAGGAAATAAAACCATAAAAACCCATATAAAAAACATTTAAATAAAAATAAAAAAGCGCTACATTTTGATAATTAAATTGTGCTTAAAACCCAAAGTGTACTGTTTTCTTTTTATCCAAAAAATAAAATATAACTAAATCAAAAATATATTTCTTTTTTCAACATAACAAAACAATAATACAAATAATCCAAAAGTAAAACAAACAAAAAAAAAACAACAACAACAATGGATAAAGTTTTCTGTAACAAGTGTAACAAAGAAATTACAACACCAGCACATGTGATCTGTTACAACTGCAATTCGAATTATCATTTTTCCCCTTGCTGCTCGCTATCTGAGTTCACCTACGCCAACATGTATGGCGATAGAAAGTCGAATTGGAAATGTGCTGTATGCAAAGCACGAAGCAAATCCCCTATCACCCCCGCTAACCTTTCTGATGAAGTTAGCCAGCAGAGAAAACAGAGAAGTGATGATGAGAACCCCGAAGACCAAAACCGACAGAAAATGTTCAAAGATTCTTTGTCTCTCGATTCCGTAAAATCTACTTTATGCTCAGTTCAATCTGATGTAGGTGTACTTAAAAATAATATGATAGAGATGAATGCAAAATTTGAGCAAGTCATCAATAGCATAAACACATCGCACTTGCAAATTCAGCAGGAAATTCAAACAGCCCTATCAACAATAACAAACAACATTTCAAAACTGGTCGAGCAAGTAAGTGACCTCACAGCCAAAGACAAAGTAAGAGAGGAACAAATAAAGGCAATGGATACAAGGGTCAACAAACTGGAGCAGAAAATAATTGAAAGAAACATTGAAATAAAAAATGTAAACAATCCCGACCTTTCCCCTTATGATGTTATCAAATCAATTGCCTATTCTTTGAATGTTGAGATAAAGGAAGCCGATATAAATAATGCTTACCGATTAAGAGCACAAGGAGGCAAAATTATTGTTGAATTCTCTTCTCTTAATAAGAAAAGAGAAGTAATGAGTAAAATTGTTCGGCACCGAGTAGATGCCCAAATTGTAAATAATGATGAAAGCAACAGCATCAAATATATTTATATTAATGATCAATTAACTTTCCACAACCGGCAATTATTATGGGTAGCCAAAACAAAAGCTAAAGAGGCCAATTGGAAATATGTCTGGGTTAGAGATGGAAAAATATTCGCCCGTAAAACCGAAAATTCGTCATTAATTTTCATTAATAATGCTACTGACATTGAAGCAATTGTCAGTATCAATTAATTTTTTCGATATAAAACCTTTTCAATTTCAAAATAAAAAATTTTTTTTTTCAATTTCAAAATAAAAAACAAACTTTTTCAAATATAAAAATTTTTACAAACTGTAAAACATACAAATAAAAAAAAACCTAAAATAAATATGAATCAAAACAAAAACCAAATTGTTAATAATTTCAAATACATAAATGAAACGTACCTAAGTTATCCCATCACATTTGTTTTTATGAACATTCGTTCGCTAAGGCTTAACTTTTCTAAATTTCTTGTGAGCATAAACAATATAATAAACAAATTAAAGCTGATAATTCTTGTCGAAACAAATATCAATGATTGTGAAAATGTTTTATTTAATATCCATGGCTTCAACGCGGTTTTTATTAACAGGCAGGGTAGGGGAGGAGGGATAGCCGTCTACATAAGGGACAGTATTAATTATACAGAAATTTCTGCAACCGTCTCTTCATTTGAACTCATACAACTCGACGTTAAAATAAATAACAAATCGTTTTCCCTTATTGCCATTTATCGCCCCCCTGGTCTGAATATTTCCCTTTTTGTCAACGAACTTGAAAACATCGTAAACAAAATAAACAAAAAAAATGAAATAATATTAGTCGGAGATATCAACATCGATATTATTAAACAAACCCAAACAACAACAACTTACCTTGATATGCTTATATCGAATGGTATGAAATGCATGATAAAGGGAATCACTCGCGAAGATCTTAGCAAAAACACAGCCACGTGCATTGACCACATATTTGTAAGAAATAAAGAAGTATACGCAGATCAGTACACAGCAATAGTAACAACAACAACAACTGATCATTACGCTCTCTTTTTCGCTACACAGCAACAAGAAAATACACATAGCAGTGATCAATGTACACAAGAGCAACAGCTTAAACTAAACAATAAAACAGTGTGCGAAAAAATTAAAGATACAAACTGGAATCAAATAATATGTCTAGTTCAAAATACAAATGATTTATTTAATACCGTATCAGAAACTTTTCGTGAAATATATGATAACTCCCTAGAAACTAAAAAGCCGGGTAGAAAAAGATCGCCTAATCCTTGGATAAGCGAAGAATTAATTAAAAAATGTGAATATAGGGATAAACTTTTCAAAAAATGGAAGAAAAATAAAAATAACAAAACTTATGAATCGGAATATAAAAAACTTAGAAACTTACTAAATAAAAAAATAATTTATGAAAAAAACAACTACTTTAGAAAAAAATTTGTTGAAAATAAAAACAATATTCGTGTCACGTGGCAACTCGTGAATGAAATTATAGGAAAAAAAACAAATAGTATTGATGAAAACATTGTTAAAAATTTTGGATCTAATAATTTACCAAACTTAGCAAATGACTTTGCAATAAATTTTAAAAATAATACTACCAAAATAATGCATAATTGTCCAATTGCTACCCTTGAAAACAATACAATAACAGTGCAAAATTCGTTTTATATGGCCAATACAAATGAAGATGAAATATATAGTATTTTAACGTCATTAAAGACAAACAAAAGCGCAGGAATTGATGGTATAAGAGCAATAGATCTTAAAAACAACGCAAAATATCTCACAAAAATAATTACTCACATAATCAACTCAAGCCTTAATGAGGCCATTGTACCCGCCGCATTAAAAACGTCAGTGATCAGACCCATATATAAGTCAGGATGTAAGTCAGATTGCAACAACTACAGACCCATCGCCATTTTACCAGTCATCGAAAAAATATTGGAAGAAATTGTAGTTAAACGATTAACAAGTTTTTTAGAAAAATACAAGATCATCCACCAAAATCAATTCGGTTTCCAAAAAGGAAAAAACATTAATAAATTATTGGGAGATTTTGCAAACTTCATCAACACGAATCTAAGTAAAGGTATGCATTGTCTCACATTATTCATAGATTTCAGCAAGGCTTTTGACACTTTGTCACATACCAAACTACTGCAAATGCTTGAAAGAATCGGAATAAGGGGAAACACCTTATCGTGGTTTCAAAACTATCTTGAATGCAGATCTTATCAAGTAAAAATTAAAAATACATTCAGCGATAACGCAACGATAGATTGCGGAGTTCCACAGGGTTCAAAATTGGGTCCTATTCTTTATATAATATATGCCAACGAGCTGCTTAGCACTCTGAAAAGAAGTAGATCTTTCGCGTATGCTGATGACACAGCAATAGTCGTCTCAAATTTTAATTTACAATCGGCTGAAGAAACAATGCAAAAGGAACTGGATACAGCCAATCGATGGTGCCATGATAATGGGTTAGTCATAAATGCAACTAAAACAAAAATTATGCATATTCGGCCACGACACCTCACGCACACACCAATAGAAATTACGTTCCATAACACAGACTGCCTACATAAACACGCAAACAATTTCAATATAACCGCTGACAACTGTAACTGTAATACAATTATCGAAACAGTGGATGTCTACAAATACTTAGGAGTTATAGTTGACAACAAGTTCAAATGGAAGGAACACATCGAGGAATTACAGAAAAAACTTCGGAAATCATCGTATATGCTTCACCATTTGAGTTATTCATCGACATATAGTGTCCTCAGGCAAGTGTATTTCTCACTTGCAGAATCTCACTTAAGGCATGGCATATCAGCGTGGGGAAGCTCAACGCACTGCAGACTTTTGCAAAACACCCAAAACCAACTACTAAAAACACTCCTGAAAAACCTTCACTTTTCTGAAGCACGTAACATCTACAACATTAACCAAATCAACACCGTCAGCAGAACTGACACCAATATAGACAGTACCTCAACTAACGATCTTGTGGCAACGGGAGCAAGACGAAATAACGTTGGCAACATAAATATCAGCAACAATCCAACTCAAACTTCGTACTCTATATACAACAACACACACACAAGGAGCAATAGTTTGACATACAGTGTCGGACAAAATTATTCACACATGCATGTCAACTTACCAACATCTTTCAACAACGAAGATACTCAGCTAGCAACATCAACAAGAAACAACAGCACAACTCACCTACACACAACAAACAATAACAACCTAAATACCAGCTTGTCGAAACAACTCAATCTGCTTAACGTTAAAAATATTTATCACATGACATTGATAAACGAGTTTTATAAAGACAACAGATTTTTAAACGTTATAAATCACAGACATAACACTAGAAGTCGATCAGAAGGCAAATACAAGGTGCAACAATTCCAAAATGAATACGGTCGAAGTGCTTTAGGCGTAGCACTCCCAACAATATTTAACAAAATACAAAACGATATTATAAATGAAAAAAACGTATCAAAAAGAAAAAAACTTTTAAAAAACTATCTTATAAGTTCGCAATGAACACTTTAAAGAATTTACACTAAATTTTAATTTCTCCTGCTGACAAGCCAAATGGCTTAGCGGGATTTTTAAATCTTTATAATGTAAAATCTAAACCAATATATTTAAGTCAAAATCTTGTAAATAAAAAAATAAATAAATAATAAAAAAAAAAAAAAAAAAAAAAAAAAAAAAAAAAAAAAAAAAAAAGTTCTAGTTCAGTTCTAGTTCAGTTCTAGTTCAGTTCTAGTTCAGTTCTAGTTCAGTTCTAGTTCAGTTCTAGTTCAGTTCTAGTTCAGTTCTAGTTCAGTTCTAGTTCAGTTCTAGTTCAGTTCTAGTTCAGTTCTAGTTCAGTTCTAGTTCAGTTCTAGTTCAGTTCTAGTTCAGTTCTAGTTCAGTTCTAGTTCAGTTCTAGTTCAGTTCTAGTTCAGTTCTAGTTCAGTTCTAGTTCAGTTCTAGTTCAGTTCTAGTTCAGTTCTAGTTCAGTTCTAGTTCAGTTCTAGTTCAGTTCTAGTTCAGTTCTAGTTCAGTTCTAGTTCAGTTCTAGTTCAGTTCTAGTTCAGTTCTAGTTCAGTTCTAGTTCAGTTCTAGTTCAGTTCTAGTTCAGTTCTAGTTCAGTTCTAGTTCAGTTCTAGTTCAGTTCTAGTTCAGTTCTAGTTCAGTTCTAGTTCAGTTCTAGTTCAGTTCTAGTTCAGTTCTAGTTCAGTTCTAGTTCAGTTCTAGTTCAGTTCTAGTTCAGTTCTAGTTCAGTTCTAGTTCAGTTCTAGTTCAGTTCTAGTTCAGTTCTAGTTCAGTTCTAGTTCAGTTCTAGTTCAGTTCTAGTTCAGTTCTAGTTCAGTTCTAGTTCAGTTCTAGTTCAGTTCTAGTTCAGTTCTAGTTCAGTTCTAGTTCAGTTCTAGTTCAGTTCTAGTTCAGTTCTAGTTCAGTTCTAGTTCAGTTCTAGTTCAGTTCTAGTTCAGTTCTAGTTCAGTTCTAGTTCAGTTCTAGTTCAGTTCTAGTTCAGTTCTAGTTCAGTTCTAGTTCAGTTCTAGTTCAGTTCTAGTTCAGTTCTAGTTCAGTTCTAGTTCAGTTCTAGTTCAGTTCTAGTTCAGTTCTAGTTCAGTTCTAGTTCAGTTCTAGTTCAGTTCTAGTTCAGTTCTAGTTCAGTTCTAGTTCAGTTCTAGTTCAGTTCTAGTTCAGTTCTAGTTCAGTTCTAGTTCAGTTCTAGTTCAGTTCTAGTTCAGTTCTAGTTCAGTTCTAGTTCAGTTCTAGTTCAGTTCTAGTTCAGTTCTAGTTCAGTTCTAGTTCAGTTCTAGTTCAGTTCTAGTTCAGTTCTAGTTCAGTTCTAGTTCAGTTCTAGTTCAGTTCTAGTTCAGTTCTAGTTCAGTTCTAGTTCAGTTCTAGTTCAGTTCTAGTTCAGTTCTAGTTCAGTTCTAGTTCAGTTCTAGTTCAGTTCTAGTTCAGTTCTAGTTCAGTTCTAGTTCAGTTCTAGTTCAGTTCTAGTTCAGTTCTAGTTCAGTTCTAGTTCAGTTCTAGTTCAGTTCTAGTTCAGTTCTAGTTCAGTTCTAGTTCAGTTCTAGTTCAGTTCTAGTTCAGTTCTAGTTCAGTTCTAGTTCAGTTCTAGTTCAGTTCTAGTTCAGTTCTAGTTCAGTTCTAGTTCAGTTCTAGTTCAGTTCTAGTTCAGTTCTAGTTCAGTTCTAGTTCAGTTCTAGTTCAGTTCTAGTTCAGTTCTAGTTCAGTTCTAGTTCAGTTCTAGTTCAGTTCTAGTTCAGTTCTAGTTCAGTTCTAGTTCAGTTCTAGTTCAGTTCTAGTTCAGTTCTAGTTCAGTTCTAGTTCAGTTCTAGTTCAGTTCTAGTTCAGTTCTAGTTCAGTTCTAGTTCAGTTCTAGTTCAGTTCTAGTTCAGTTCTAGTTCAGTTCTAGTTCAGTTCTAGTTCAGTTCTAGTTCAGTTCTAGTTCAGTTCTAGTTCAGTTCTAGTTCAGTTCTAGTTCAGTTCTAGTTCAGTTCTAGTTCAGTTCTAGTTCAGTTCTAGTTCAGTTCTAGTTCAGTTCTAGTTCAGTTCTAGTTCAGTTCTAGTTCAGTTCTAGTTCAGTTCTAGTTCAGTTCTAGTTCAGTTCTAGTTCAGTTCTAGTTCAGTTCTAGTTCAGTTCTAGTTCAGTTCTAGTTCAGTTCTAGTTCAGTTCTAGTTCAGTTCTAGTTCAGTTCTAGTTCAGTTCTAGTTCAGTTCTAGTTCAGTTCTAGTTCAGTTCTAGTTCAGTTCTAGTTCAGTTCTAGTTCAGTTCTAGTTCAGTTCTAGTTCAGTTCTAGTTCAGTTCTAGTTCAGTTCTAGTTCAGTTCTAGTTCAGTTCTAGTTCAGTTCTAGTTCAGTTCTAGTTCAGTTCTAGTTCAGTTCTAGTTCAGTTCTAGTTCAGTTCTAGTTCAGTTCTAGTTCAGTTCTAGTTCAGTTCTAGTTCAGTTCTAGTTCAGTTCTAGTTCAGTTCTAGTTCAGTTCTAGTTCAGTTCTAGTTCAGTTCTAGTTCAGTTCTAGTTCAGTTCTAGTTCAGTTCTAGTTCAGTTCTAGTTCAGTTCTAGTTCAGTTCTAGTTCAGTTCTAGTTCAGTTCTAGTTCAGTTCTAGTTCAGTTCTAGTTCAGTTCTAGTTCAGTTCTAGTTCAGTTCTAGTTCAGTTCTAGTTCAGTTCTAGTTCAGTTCTAGTTCAGTTCTAGTTCAGTTCTAGTTCAGTTCTAGTTCAGTTCTAGTTCAGTTCTAGTTCAGTTCTAGTTCAGTTCTAGTTCAGTTCTAGTTCAGTTCTAGTTCAGTTCTAGTTCAGTTCTAGTTCAGTTCTAGTTCAGTTCTAGTTCAGTTCTAGTTCAGTTCTAGTTCAGTTCTAGTTCAGTTCTAGTTCAGTTCTAGTTCAGTTCTAGTTCAGTTCTAGTTCAGTTCTAGTTCAGTTCTAGTTCAGTTCTAGTTCAGTTCTAGTTCAGTTCTAGTTCAGTTCTAGTTCAGTTCTAGTTCAGTTCTAGTTCAGTTCTAGTTCAGTTCTAGTTCAGTTCTAGTTCAGTTCTAGTTCAGTTCTAGTTCAGTTCTAGTTCAGTTCTAGTTCAGTTCTAGTTCAGTTCTAGTTCAGTTCTAGTTCAGTTCTAGTTCAGTTCTAGTTCAGTTCTAGTTCAGTTCTAGTTCAGTTCTAGTTCAGTTCTAGTTCAGTTCTAGTTCAGTTCTAGTTCAGTTCTAGTTCAGTTCTAGTTCAGTTCTAGTTCAGTTCTAGTTCAGTTCTAGTTCAGTTCTAGTTCAGTTCTAGTTCAGTTCTAGTTCAGTTCTAGTTCAGTTCTAGTTCAGTTCTAGTTCAGTTCTAGTTCAGTTCTAGTTCAGTTCTAGTTCAGTTCTAGTTCAGTTCTAGTTCAGTTCTAGTTCAGTTCTAGTTCAGTTCTAGTTCAGTTCTAGTTCAGTTCTAGTTCAGTTCTAGTTCAGTTCTAGTTCAGTTCTAGTTCAGTTCTAGTTCAGTTCTAGTTCAGTTCTAGTTCAGTTCTAGTTCAGTTCTAGTTCAGTTCTAGTTCAGTTCTAGTTCAGTTCTAGTTCAGTTCTAGTTCAGTTCTAGTTCAGTTCTAGTTCAGTTCTAGTTCAGTTCTAGTTCAGTTCTAGTTCAGTTCTAGTTCAGTTCTAGTTCAGTTCTAGTTCAGTTCTAGTTCAGTTCTAGTTCAGTTCTAGTTCAGTTCTAGTTCAGTTCTAGTTCAGTTCTAGTTCAGTTCTAGTTCAGTTCTAGTTCAGTTCTAGTTCAGTTCTAGTTCAGTTCTAGTTCAGTTCTAGTTCAGTTCTAGTTCAGTTCTAGTTCAGTTCTAGTTCAGTTCTAGTTCAGTTCTAGTTCAGTTCTAGTTCAGTTCTAGTTCAGTTCTAGTTCAGTTCTAGTTCAGTTCTAGTTCAGTTCTAGTTCAGTTCTAGTTCAGTTCTAGTTCAGTTCTAGTTCAGTTCTAGTTCAGTTCTAGTTCAGTTCTAGTTCAGTTCTAGTTCAGTTCTAGTTCAGTTCTAGTTCAGTTCTAGTTCAGTTCTAGTTCAGTTCTAGTTCAGTTCTAGTTCAGTTCTAGTTCAGTTCTAGTTCAGTTCTAGTTCAGTTCTAGTTCAGTTCTAGTTCAGTTCTAGTTCAGTTCTAGTTCAGTTCTAGTTCAGTTCTAGTTCAGTTCTAGTTCAGTTCTAGTTCAGTTCTAGTTCAGTTCTAGTTCAGTTCTAGTTCAGTTCTAGTTCAGTTCTAGTTCAGTTCTAGTTCAGTTCTAGTTCAGTTCTAGTTCAGTTCTAGTTCAGTTCTAGTTCAGTTCTAGTTCAGTTCTAGTTCAGTTCTAGTTCAGTTCTAGTTCAGTTCTAGTTCAGTTCTAGTTCAGTTCTAGTTCAGTTCTAGTTCAGTTCTAGTTCAGTTCTAGTTCAGTTCTAGTTCAGTTCTAGTTCAGTTCTAGTTCAGTTCTAGTTCAGTTCTAGTTCAGTTCTAGTTCAGTTCTAGTTCAGTTCTAGTTCAGTTCTAGTTCAGTTCTAGTTCAGTTCTAGTTCAGTTCTAGTTCAGTTCTAGTTCAGTTCTAGTTCAGTTCTAGTTCAGTTCTAGTTCAGTTCTAGTTCAGTTCTAGTTCAGTTCTAGTTCAGTTCTAGTTCAGTTCTAGTTCAGTTCTAGTTCAGTTCTAGTTCAGTTCTAGTTCAGTTCTAGTTCAGTTCTAGTTCAGTTCTAGTTCAGTTCTAGTTCAGTTCTAGTTCAGTTCTAGTTCAGTTCTAGTTCAGTTCTAGTTCAGTTCTAGTTCAGTTCTAGTTCAGTTCTAGTTCAGTTCTAGTTCAGTTCTAGTTCAGTTCTAGTTCAGTTCTAGTTCAGTTCTAGTTCAGTTCTAGTTCAGTTCTAGTTCAGTTCTAGTTCAGTTCTAGTTCAGTTCTAGTTCAGTTCTAGTTCAGTTCTAGTTCAGTTCTAGTTCAGTTCTAGTTCAGTTCTAGTTCAGTTCTAGTTCAGTTCTAGTTCAGTTCTAGTTCAGTTCTAGTTCAGTTCTAGTTCAGTTCTAGTTCAGTTCTAGTTCAGTTCTAGTTCAGTTCTAGTTCAGTTCTAGTTCAGTTCTAGTTCAGTTCTAGTTCAGTTCTAGTTCAGTTCTAGTTCAGTTCTAGTTCAGTTCTAGTTCAGTTCTAGTTCAGTTCTAGTTCAGTTCTAGTTCAGTTCTAGTTCAGTTCTAGTTCAGTTCTAGTTCAGTTCTAGTTCAGTTCTAGTTCAGTTCTAGTTCAGTTCTAGTTCAGTTCTAGTTCAGTTCTAGTTCAGTTCTAGTTCAGTTCTAGTTCAGTTCTAGTTCAGTTCTAGTTCAGTTCTAGTTCAGTTCTAGTTCAGTTCTAGTTCAGTTCTAGTTCAGTTCTAGTTCAGTTCTAGTTCAGTTCTAGTTCAGTTCTAGTTCAGTTCTAGTTCAGTTCTAGTTCAGTTCTAGTTCAGTTCTAGTTCAGTTCTAGTTCAGTTCTAGTTCAGTTCTAGTTCAGTTCTAGTTCAGTTCTAGTTCAGTTCTAGTTCAGTTCTAGTTCAGTTCTAGTTCAGTTCTAGTTCAGTTCTAGTTCAGTTCTAGTTCAGTTCTAGTTCAGTTCTAGTTCAGTTCTAGTTCAGTTCTAGTTCAGTTCTAGTTCAGTTCTAGTTCAGTTCTAGTTCAGTTCTAGTTCAGTTCTAGTTCAGTTCTAGTTCAGTTCTAGTTCAGTTCTAGTTCAGTTCTAGTTCAGTTCTAGTTCAGTTCTAGTTCAGTTCTAGTTCAGTTCTAGTTCAGTTCTAGTTCAGTTCTAGTTCAGTTCTAGTTCAGTTCTAGTTCAGTTCTAGTTCAGTTCTAGTTCAGTTCTAGTTCAGTTCTAGTTCAGTTCTAGTTCAGTTCTAGTTCAGTTCTAGTTCAGTTCTAGTTCAGTTCTAGTTCAGTTCTAGTTCAGTTCTAGTTCAGTTCTAGTTCAGTTCTAGTTCAGTTCTAGTTCAGTTCTAGTTCAGTTCTAGTTCAGTTCTAGTTCAGTTCTAGTTCAGTTCTAGTTCAGTTCTAGTTCAGTTCTAGTTCAGTTCTAGTTCAGTTCTAGTTCAGTTCTAGTTCAGTTCTAGTTCAGTTCTAGTTCAGTTCTAGTTCAGTTCTAGTTCAGTTCTAGTTCAGTTCTAGTTCAGTTCTAGTTCAGTTCTAGTTCAGTTCTAGTTCAGTTCTAGTTCAGTTCTAGTTCAGTTCTAGTTCAGTTCTAGTTCAGTTCTAGTTCAGTTCTAGTTCAGTTCTAGTTCAGTTCTAGTTCAGTTCTAGTTCAGTTCTAGTTCAGTTCTAGTTCAGTTCTAGTTCAGTTCTAGTTCAGTTCTAGTTCAGTTCTAGTTCAGTTCTAGTTCAGTTCTAGTTCAGTTCTAGTTCAGTTCTAGTTCAGTTCTAGTTCAGTTCTAGTTCAGTTCTAGTTCAGTTCTAGTTCAGTTCTAGTTCAGTTCTAGTTCAGTTCTAGTTCAGTTCTAGTTCAGTTCTAGTTCAGTTCTAGTTCAGTTCTAGTTCAGTTCTAGTTCAGTTCTAGTTCAGTTCTAGTTCAGTTCTAGTTCAGTTCTAGTTCAGTTCTAGTTCAGTTCTAGTTCAGTTCTAGTTCAGTTCTAGTTCAGTTCTAGTTCAGTTCTAGTTCAGTTCTAGTTCAGTTCTAGTTCAGTTCTAGTTCAGTTCTAGTTCAGTTCTAGTTCAGTTCTAGTTCAGTTCTAGTTCAGTTCTAGTTCAGTTCTAGTTCAGTTCTAGTTCAGTTCTAGTTCAGTTCTAGTTCAGTTCTAGTTCAGTTCTAGTTCAGTTCTAGTTCAGTTCTAGTTCAGTTCTAGTTCAGTTCTAGTTCAGTTCTAGTTCAGTTCTAGTTCAGTTCTAGTTCAGTTCTAGTTCAGTTCTAGTTCAGTTCTAGTTCAGTTCTAGTTCAGTTCTAGTTCAGTTCTAGTTCAGTTCTAGTTCAGTTCTAGTTCAGTTCTAGTTCAGTTCTAGTTCAGTTCTAGTTCAGTTCTAGTTCAGTTCTAGTTCAGTTCTAGTTCAGTTCTAGTTCAGTTCTAGTTCAGTTCTAGTTCAGTTCTAGTTCAGTTCTAGTTCAGTTCTAGTTCAGTTCTAGTTCAGTTCTAGTTCAGTTCTAGTTCAGTTCTAGTTCAGTTCTAGTTCAGTTCTAGTTCAGTTCTAGTTCAGTTCTAGTTCAGTTCTAGTTCAGTTCTAGTTCAGTTCTAGTTCAGTTCTAGTTCAGTTCTAGTTCAGTTCTAGTTCAGTTCTAGTTCAGTTCTAGTTCAGTTCTAGTTCAGTTCTAGTTCAGTTCTAGTTCAGTTCTAGTTCAGTTCTAGTTCAGTTCTAGTTCAGTTCTAGTTCAGTTCTAGTTCAGTTCTAGTTCAGTTCTAGTTCAGTTCTAGTTCAGTTCTAGTTCAGTTCTAGTTCAGTTCTAGTTCAGTTCTAGTTCAGTTCTAGTTCAGTTCTAGTTCAGTTCTAGTTCAGTTCTAGTTCAGTTCTAGTTCAGTTCTAGTTCAGTTCTAGTTCAGTTCTAGTTCAGTTCTAGTTCAGTTCTAGTTCAGTTCTAGTTCAGTTCTAGTTCAGTTCTAGTTCAGTTCTAGTTCAGTTCTAGTTCAGTTCTAGTTCAGTTCTAGTTCAGTTCTAGTTCAGTTCTAGTTCAGTTCTAGTTCAGTTCTAGTTCAGTTCTAGTTCAGTTCTAGTTCAGTTCTAGTTCAGTTCTAGTTCAGTTCTAGTTCAGTTCTAGTTCAGTTCTAGTTCAGTTCTAGTTCAGTTCTAGTTCAGTTCTAGTTCAGTTCTAGTTCAGTTCTAGTTCAGTTCTAGTTCAGTTCTAGTTCAGTTCTAGTTCAGTTCTAGTTCAGTTCTAGTTCAGTTCTAGTTCAGTTCTAGTTCAGTTCTAGTTCAGTTCTAGTTCAGTTCTAGTTCAGTTCTAGTTCAGTTCTAGTTCAGTTCTAGTTCAGTTCTAGTTCAGTTCTAGTTCAGTTCTAGTTCAGTTCTAGTTCAGTTCTAGTTCAGTTCTAGTTCAGTTTTAGTTCAGTTTTAGTTCAGTTCTAGTTCAGTTCTAGTTCAGTTCTAGTTCAGTTCTAGTTCAGTTCTAGTTCAGTTCTAGCTCAGTCCTAGTTAAGTTCTAGTTAAGTTCTAGTTCAGTTCTAGTTCAGTTCTAGTTCAGTTCTAGTTTTATTTTAGTTTTGTAGTTTTAGGTAGTTCAGTTCTAAGATTACATGGTTGGATTTGCTAATCCCAAAAATGTTTATTAGGTTATATGATAATGGAAATAAACTTGCATATGTATGAGTTTTTATAAATGATTTAATGATATTTATCTTTATTGCAGAAACCCTTGGAAATCGGATGTGTCAATCATGGGAAAAAGAATTAGAAATGAAAGCCAATTCCAAAAAGAAACCAAGCCTCCTGCGTGCTTCTATGCGTGTGTTTGGTTGGCGTTTTGCCTTATTGGGTCTGGTATTATTTTTGCTCGAATTGGGCTTGCGGTAAGAAAGATAAATATGGAAATCAAATAGAACAGGGGTCTAATCATTGATTTATCCGTAGGACATTGCAACCTTTGTTTCTTTTGGGTTTAATAGCATTTTATTCAAAGAACGAAGGCAACATCGAAACGGCTTACCTATATGCAGGAGGTGTTATACTGTGCTCGGCTTTGAATGTGGTTATAATGCATCCTTATATGTTGGGCACCATGCACACAGGCATGAAGGTACGCATAGCCATGTGCAGCATGATATATCGTAAAGCCTTACGTCTAAGTAAAACAGCTTTAGGAAATACCACTGCTGGTCAAGTGGTTAATTTAATATCGAATGATGTTGGACGCTTGGATTTGGCTATGATATTTGTCCACTATCTATGGGTGGGACCAGTGGAGACATTGTTTATTACATATTTGATGTATAGAGAGGTATTAAGGAACAGCAATTGAGTTTTAAATAGTTTTTAATATCAGAAATTGTTTCGTTTTATTTATTTTAGATTGGCATCTCCGCAGTGTTTGGTGTAGCCTTTATGCTGTCATTTATACCACTTCAAGGTTGGCTGGGTAAAAAGACGTCAGTACTCCGCTTGCGCACAGCTTTGCGCACCGATGAACGTGTGCGCATGATGAATGAGATTATATCCGGTATACAGGTTATTAAAATGTATGCTTGGGAAAATCCATTTGGTAAAATGGTGGTAAATGCTCGTAGAAAAGAAATCAACAGCATCAGAAAAGTATCCTATATTCGAGGTATTTTGTTATCCTTCATAATGTTCCTAACACGTGTATCGATCTTTCTAAGTTTGGTGGGATTTGTGGTGTTAAATCATTTTCTAACACCGGAAAAGGCTTTTGTGATAACGGCATATTATAATATCTTAAGAACTACCATGACAGTATTCTTTCCTCAGGGTATGTATTAATTAGTCACTATAGGTACATTCATACAAAATATATATACGAAATAATCATTTAATTTTTAGGTATTTCCCAGTTGGCTGAATCTTTAGTATCCATTAAACGTATTCAAAACTACATGCTATATGAGGAAACCGATATTGTTGACAAGTCCGCTGTCGATCCTAAGCCCAACTATGACAGCAGTAACCAATCCACTGTAGTTAAGGGCGTCGAAAAAGATTTAGATGAAAACTTAGAAACAGAAGAAGCCGAAAAAGTGCCTTTAATATCAAATGGTCATGCTACTCTATCGGAAGCTGGTATAATAATTAGTAAAGTAAAAGCTAAATGGGATCCTAACGCAGCAGAGTATACTTTGGATGATGTTAACTTGCGTGTCCAGCCGGGTACTTTGGTGGCAATTATTGGTCCTGTGGGTGCTGGAAAATCAAGGTGAATATTTTTCAATTCCTCTTATTATATTTTTATGAACTAAGTTTTTTTGCTTTTACAGTCTTATCCAAAGTATTCTGGGTGAACTGCGTCCTGAATCGGGTACCATCAAAACGAATGGATCTGTTTCTTACGCTTCACAAGAACCTTGGCTTTTTACTGGTACTGTTAGACAAAATATTCTGTTTGGTCAACCCATGGATAAAAAACGTTATCATCATGTTGTTAAGAAATGTGCTTTGGAACGAGATTTCGAACTTTTGCCATTTAGTGATAAAACTGTGGTAGGTGAACGTGGTGCTTCTTTGTCAGGCGGTCAAAAGGCCCGTATTAGTTTAGCTAGAGCTGTATATCGTAAAACAAACATATACCTGTTAGATGATCCCTTAAGTGCCGTCGACACTCATGTAGGTCGTCATTTATTCGATCAATGTATGCGTGGTTTTCTGCGCGATCATATTGTGGTCCTGGTGACTCACCAACTTCAATTCCTCCAAGCGGCCGATCAAATTGTTATCATGGATAAGGGTCGTGTCAGTGCAGTTGGATCGTATGAGTCTTTGCGTGAAAGTGGCTTGGATTTTGCTCAAATGTTAGCTGATCCTGAAAAAGATGATTCCATGGACACAAAGCCTCGATCACGATCAGGTAGTCGTATGTTTGACCGTCATAATAGTGAAGCATCCATTAATTCAGCAGCCGAATCAACGATGGAGGATAATGCTATGCAAGTTCAGGAGACACAAGAAGTGGGTCATATTGGTTTAGAATTATATAAGAAATACTTTAAAGCTGGTGGTGGCTTTTTCCTATTTATTGTAATGCTGGTATTTTGTATACTCTCACAAGGTTTGGCATCATGTGGTGATTATTTCCTATCATATTGGTGAGTTTTAAATTATTAACATTTTTCCGTGCAACAATCAAATAAATTTCCTCAAAAATTGTTACTATCTTAACAGGGTCAACAAGAAAGGATCTCTTGAAGCCGAGCGAATTCAGCTTGCGGCCAAACATATTAACATCACATCAAGCGATGATATTGATACTGATTTTAATTTGCCCGCCTCCCATAAACTAGAATCTAAACTTTCTGCATTTTTGGAACAAAACAACATTCATGTAAATCCGGAAATGTTGGATATTTACATATTCACCATAATAACTGTGGCCACCATTGTAATAACAGTAGCTAGAAGTTTCCTTTTTTTTAATGTAGCTATGAAGGCTTCACAAAATCTGCACAATTCTATGTTTAGAGGTATTACAAGAGCTTCCATGTACTTTTTCAACACCAATCCCTCTGGTCGTATACTTAATCGTTTTTCCAAAGATATGGGCCAAATAGATGAAATACTGCCAGCTGTTATGATGGATGTTATACAGATTTTCCTTTCACTATTTGGCATTGTTATTGTTATAGCTGTTGTTAATCCCTTGTACTTGGTGCCTACTTTGATTTTGGCGATTATTTTCTATTATTTGAGAACTTTTTATTTAAAGACGTCACGGAATGTTAAACGTTTAGAAGCGATAAGTAAGTTGTTCTGAAATTGTACTATGATAAATTATTTAAAATCTTTGAAGATGTAATATCAACTTTCGTTTTTGAGATAGATCACAAAGTGTACCTAATTTGAATAATTTTTTCTTTACCAACAGAATCAAGAGAAGATAAAAATGTATCTAATTATATGTACTTTTATCTTTCAGCTCGTTCCCCCATATACTCCCACCTAGCTGCCTCCTTAACTGGTCTCTCCACCATCCGGGCCTTTGGTGCTCAACGTGTTCTTATTGCTGAATTCGACAATCATCAGGATTTGCATAGTTCTGCATTTTTCCTGTTCATATGTACTTCACGTGCCTTTGGGTATTGGCTAGATTGCTTTTGTGTCCTCTTCATAGCCATTGTCACCTTGAGTTTCTTTGTATTTGCCCCAGAAAATGGAGGTGATGTAGGTTTGGCCATAACACAGGCCATGGGTATGACTGGTATGGTTCAGTGGGGTATGAGACAATCCGCTGAATTAGAAAATACAATGACTGCTGTTGAGCGTGTAGTAGAGTATGATGATATAGATCCTGAAGGTGAACTGGAGTCTAAAGAAGGTAAAAAACCACCACAATCCTGGCCAGAAGCCGGTAAAATAATTTTCGATGAATTGAGTTTGCGTTATTTCCCTGATCCTAAATCGGAATATGTATTAAAGTCATTGAATTTTGTCATCAAATCATGTGAAAAAATCGGTATTGTAGGACGTACGGGAGCTGGTAAATCATCGCTTATAAATGCTCTCTTCCGTTTGTCCTACAATGATGGCAGCATTATAATAGATTCACGGGATACCAATGAAATGGGTCTACATGATTTACGTAGTAAAATTTCGATTATACCTCAAGAGCCAGTATTGTTTTCCGGAACCATGCGCTATAATTTAGATCCATTTGAGGAGTATTCAGATGCTAAACTATGGGAAGCTTTGGAGGAAGTAAGTAAATATTTAATAATGTAATTTTATTTGCGTGTAACTTATTTTATTATAGGTAAAACTAAAAGAAGTGGTCTCTGAATTGCCCAGTGGCTTGCAAAGCAAAATCTCCGAAGGCGGCACTAATTTTAGTGTTGGCCAAAGACAATTAGTGTGCTTAGCTCGTGCCATCTTACGTGAAAATCGTATTTTAGTTATGGATGAAGCTACGGCCAACGTTGATCCTCAGACAGACGCCTTGATACAGACTACTATACGCAACAAATTCAAAAATTGTACTGTAATGACAATTGCCCATCGTTTGCATACCGTTATGGACTCGGATAAAGTGCTCGTAATGGATGCCGGTCAAGTGGTTGAATTTGGTTCTCCGTTTGAGTTGTTAACCGAGAGTGAACGAAAAATATTCCATGGCATGGTTCAGCAGACTGGAAAATCTACATTCGAAAACTTGTTTAAAGTTGCACAAAAGGTAGTGTACTAGCCATAGGACTAAATTATAGTTTCAATTTTATATAATACTAAGAAGTTATTTGGACTTGGAGTAGGACTTTTAGAAAGATATACAAGCTAATACATAGAAAAAGATATATATGACATAGACTAACCCCCTAATTCATAAACGACAAATAAAATTATATTTAATTTTATATAATACTAAGACGTTATTTGGACTTGGAGTAGGACTTTTAGAAAGATATACAAGCTAATACATAGAAAAAGATATATATGACATAGACTAACCCCCTAATTCATAAACGACAAATAAAATTATTAAAGGCTTATTGTGCAAATTTTGTATTGAAAGTTTAATTTATAAGCTTGTCATAACTTTATTTTTTGTTTTTAAGACATATACTTAGTCATGGACTGAGACATTGACTAACACATATACTAAGACACAGACTAAGACATAGACTAAGACATAGACTAAGACATAGACTAAGACATAGACTAAGACATAGACTAAGACATAGACTAAGACATAGACTAAGACATAGACTAAGACATAGACTAAGACATAGACTAAGACATAGACTACGACATAGACTAAGACATAGACTAAGACATAGACTAAGACATAGACTAAGACATAGACTAAGACATAGACTAAGACAAAGACTAAGACAAAGACTAAGACATAGACTGAGACATTGACTAACACATATACTAAGACACAGACTAAGACATAGACTAAGACATAGATTAAGATATAGACTAAGGCATAGACTAAGACATAGACTAAGACATAGACTAAGACATAGACTAAGACATAGACTAAGACAAAGACTAAGACATAGACTAAGATATGGTCTTAGAAATAAAACATAGTCTTAGAAACAAAACATAGTCTTAAACGTAGAAATACTATGATTTTTTTAGTTATTTTATTTTACCACAAAAACTAAACGTAATTAAATATAAAGTAAAAATAATAATATTTTTTATATTTTTAATTTCGTTTGCAGGCCCATGAAGAATCTTTAAAACAGAAAATGGAATAAAAATAGGCAAAACTTATTTAGCTTAAAGTACAATTAACTTTCTTTTAAAAGATTTGCGATTACTTAAATCATGCCAATACGAAAAGACTAAAAAATACTACAGGCCTTTGTTTTATAGTGCAATTATTTATAAGAAATAATGTAAAAATAACTTTTTCATTTTAGTTTTTTCGTTTTCCGATTATGTTAATTTTTGTAACTTTGTACAAAATGTGTTTTAAAACAAACAAAATAAGTGTTATTTGTATGTAAATCTATATAAAATAACTTTTCTTACAGTGTACTATTATATATGTATTATTAAAACAAGTTATTAAATACAATTACAATTTTCAAAGAATGTTATTTAATTAAGAAACATTTATATAATAAAATTTCATGATAGTTCTTTTGTAACTAAACAGATCATCTACAGTTATTCAAATATTTTTTTTTGAACAAATTTTTTTTAATATATTTTTAAGTCTTAATTATTAAAGAAAATACTAAATATTAGAAAGTGCCTTTAAATAAAAACAATTGTTATATGTAATATTATGTGTACTATGATGTATTTATAGAAATGAAGAAATAAACGTCCAAATATTAAATTATTTAAATTTTAAATAAAATAACTAATTTCTTTAATTTTTACACTAACACACTGAACATACCTATTACTATTAATATTAAATCAATTACAAATCTGGTAACCTCAACTCTAAAAAAGGAAACAAGCTCTCACTCTCTGTTGCAAGGTGCTTTCTCTTTGTTATCTGTGGTTTTGTTTTGATTCCCATTTCGTTTTAGTTTATTCAAGTACATAATTTTCATTTCAACGTTTTTATTTCGAGCACCTGAAAAAATCTAGTTTTGCACCGTTTTTTATAAAATAACTAAATCAAAATTATAACAAATTAATAATTCAACAAATTTTGTATAAAATAATCAAAAGATTTACATGAAATTCATTTAAAAATCAATGAAATTACTCAAATGAAAAACGGAAAATTGTGAATTGACAAAAAAAATCATTGAATTTGCCCTCAAGGGGGTTGGTTGCTTGTTTTTATTTGGGAAATTATTTATTAGAAGAAGGAAAAGAATCAGCAAAATTCCAAGAGGAAAATGTGAAAAGTCTTAAATGTATGTCAGTTTGTCTGTGGAGTGAGTGATTGTTTTCTGTGCAGCTGGTACATATCTATATGAAAGAGTCTATTAAAATTAAAGTGCCCGTGTGCGTGTTGGAATTCGTAATTTCTTCTTGTTCATAGTACAATAAAAACTAGGTAAAATCACTACACACTTCGTTCTCAATTTCAAATCCCTGAAAAGTCAAGCAAAAGAAAATAAAAAGAAAATATTTTTTTCATTGTATTTTTTTTTTTGTTTGTCTAAAATAAATATATTAAAATATTTTTTAAAAGTTCATTAAGAGAAGCATTTGTAACGCATTTTATCATAAAAAAAACTCGTGAAGTTTAAAAAAGGTCCAAAAAGTAAGATTAAGCAATTGAGTGACGTGCGCGGTGCAAATTTCAAATTCAAGTTATTCAATATTTTCTTTTACTTCGACTTTCATTCTGCTTTCTTGACATTACAGGGTCTAAGAAATTGACAACTCTCCCTAGTGATTTTACCTAGTGTAGTTCTGCCATGTTCTTGTTTATAGTCTTGAAATTAATAGAGAAGAAAAGGTAAACATTTTTAATCTAAATTCCCTGAAACAAGAAATTGAATAAAGTAATTAGTTTATTTTAACGAAAAACGACAATAACATAACAACTACATAAATATATTAATGTTTGTCATTCATTATCAACAACAACAAAAATAAAAGAAAAGAACAAAAAAAAAAAGAAAATTGTATTTCCTTTTGCGTCTATTTTTATTATGTCAATGTTTTCTTGTGTTGTTTCGTTCTCTTGTGCTTTGGAAATGAACGGAAATAGTTGACTTAGCGGAAAATTGCCAAACGGAAACGATTGGTGAATTTAACGTTTGCACAGTGGTTGTACAAGTAAATTAAATACATAGTATATACATACATATGTAGTTTTTAAACAACAAACACCTTAAGCAAAGTTTAGTTAAATTTAAAAAAATATTTGTTACTTAGAAAAATAGTAATAATGTTTGTTACTTTTCAACTGAACTCATATTAAAACACGGACACTGTGTTATCACAAAAGTAGAACAAATTTTTAAATATTTAAAAGAACGACATAAGCAATAGCCGGTTATGACGTCAAAGAAATTATTTAAATAATTGTTTTCAAAATCAATTCCTTCCAAAAATAATTTTAAAAAACTACTAGCGAGTGCTTAAATATTTTATGGCAATGAATAAAATTTATTATTTAAATTATTGTTGCATACTTTTGGGCTTAGAAATTAATTGTTTTGAGAAGATTAAAAAAATAACTAAACAATGCACAGTGGAATTTTTTAAAAATATAATGGAAATAAGTCCGTAAACCGTTGAGCGGATTGACGCTATATGTGGTTATAGCAGAGGTGTTGGGGAGCTTAAGTTGTGATCCTGGAAAGCCTAGATTTTACTGGGGCGGCACAAACTCCTAAATCACTTAAAACGATATATCGGTAATGAGATTCCAAAAATCATACTTTATAACAAATATATGTGTAGGTCAAGATCTATAAAAAACACCGCTACATGCATATTCTATCTCTTACGGTTTAAAAGATATTCGACTTCAAAATATAAAATTTTCAATAAGACCGATAGAATAAAGTTATATTTAAGTAGCTTTAAAGCTTAATTTATTCGGAGTTTATTGTTCTTCAAAGTAAAAATATACATACATATGTGACAGCACAAAGAGAAAGGGACCTAAAGGTATTTTCCGCGCATAGAGAAAGGGACCTAAGGGTAAAACGGCAAATGCATTAGTTAGAAAAGTTTTACATTGCCTAATACGCAATAACCAGTGGCTAGCTGAGTTATTTTGCATTAAAATTGATTTTGACACCGGTAACGCAAGGGTTAAACATTTCTAATTTTGGTAAAACTATATCCACTAATTCTACATGGTGTTATGCATCAGTGCAAAACAGTACACACTTTTTTATGAAAGTTAGCTCAAATAGCTTTAATGTGTCAAAGCCCAAAAAAGACCCGTTTTTCCCTTGTAAACGCATTTTTCAACTTTAGGGCCTGGGCGCCTCGCGTTACCTTTGTCCGATTTGGCAATTTGATTATAGTTTATACAATTATACAAATTATGAGAGCGACAAATAAACATAAAATTTTTGTTATCTTCAAATTTAACAGCGTTTTTGTGAATTTTGACGTGGTAATGTCTTAATTTTATAACATCAACACACAAAATCGGTTAGAAGTTGCATTTATGAAATTTATTCAGTCCAAGCTTGATGCTCGATATATGTGTGTGAAAAATGATAAATTTTTGAAGCATATTGGCGGAATTTCGTATGCGTATTTTGTTATAATCTGTTACACAGGGGCACAGTGGGAAAATACGGACAAAACTTAATAACTTGGTCATTTCTTGACTTTTGTTCTTGAAATTTTTAGTGTTTATAAATAATATACTTTTATTTAAACTGAAATAGTTTCTTAAAGAAAATATAAAGTCTGTGGTCACATAAAACTGGACTACTAAACATGCTGAAAAAATCTTTGCTGGCGATTATAAAAATTATTTATTTGAATAGGATAATATATGAAAAGAATACCTATTCTGCGATACATGACTTGACAAAATCGGACATGTCCTTTCAGAGATATTGGTCTCATACTATGAGCTTAAAGCCAGATTTTGTATGCTTCTAACAAACCTACAGAAAAACTCTAAACATTGAATATTTTTATAAAAAAGATTACGAGTGCTTGAATAACATAAAATTTGCAGATTTTACAATTTTTATTGCGTCCACAATTATGAGACCACTACCTATATAAATAAATTAAATAAATAAATAAATTATACAAAGGTCATTCAAAACTGAAAATTTTGTTGTTTTTTTATCTTTATATATAACTTTGCATAGAATTAGAAAGGAAACTAAAGAAAATGGCATACAAATATAACATCACGCCTTTATTTCACTTCAAGTAGTGATTTTTTCGCGATAAATAGCAAAAAATTGTGAAAAAGGGCTGTTACTAAAAACTTTATAATTCTTAAAATGGGATGCAAATGGATATGAAATTTATAGAGCTTATTAATGATTCAATTCAGCTATTAGATAGTGTTGTGCTTCAACCTCTAAAAATCTCTACAAAAAATTCGCGGTCTATCAAACTTTGTATTTAATTTTTTTTTTAATTTTTTTGATGGTTGTTTTAACTGCTAGAATTCTAGGTGAAGAATAGGTCAACAAATGTTGAAATTGACGCGGTTAATTAGTAAAAGGTGTCTACTGTTTAATTCAAAAAAGAAGAAGTTAAAATTTTGCACGTATTTCAAAATTAAGCGAATTTCATATATAGTTTCATATATACAAATAATTTTATTAAGAACATATAAACAAATATTCAAACTTTGAGGAATTATTACAGCCTTAGTAGACAATGCAATATGGTAAAAATTTGGGATTACATGTTTTCAAATGTCGGCTCCAATCTGACACTAAAATTTCTTAAAAAAAAATTAAAAACATTTATGGGGGTTTTGGCCGTAATTTCCTACTGTGAGGGGGTGGGAGGTAAAAATCTTTGAAAATAGCTTTACCTTATTTGTGAGCAACCCCTTATGACAAAAAATGTGCAAAACAAAGCAAATTTGAGGTTAGGAAGTAAAGTGGTAAATATCAAAATTGTATCTGTCTCTTTTGAAATGTTTCAAGTAAAAAGTTAGAAATCAAAAACAATGCTAGCCAAAGAACTCAGTTAATGCATGAAAAATTTGAAAGCGGATTTTTTTGGCGATGTCCATCCTTGTTCTTGAAACACCGGGCTTACGCAAACAAACTACAAACAACTTACAAAAGATGAAATTCTGCTCTTTGTTGACTAGCTCTGTTACAAAATGTGGTTTGAAACATTTTGCAAAGAGCGAACGTCTGCCGTCGCACAGTGGCATTTCTTCATATATCGAAGTGCAAACAATAGAAGAGTGATCCTACAACGATGAAATTTTGCATACTTGTTCAGTTTTATATAGATAAGAAAAATTCAAAAACTCACAAAACTTTCAAAATCTATGGTTCTTTAGGACCTAGGACCCCATTTTTTTCACATATTTTTCTTTTCAACGTACAATTCAATTCTAAATAGAATTTGATGAAATTCAACACACGTCTATTAATTAATTCAAAAAAGAGGTCTACTAATTTTGGTTGAATTAGTTGACTACTTGTGTACCTGGTTTGGACTTCCATTTTTAACTTATAAAGCCGGAACTGTCAACAAAATTCGATGAAATTCCGCACAAGTCTATAAGTTTATACAACAAATAGATCTACTAATTTTGTTTGAAATCCGTCCTCTCCTTGAGGTACCTGAATGGTGAAAATGGGGGTCCATTTTCACCATTTTTTTTTAATGTATAAGCCGATGTTGACCCAAACAAGAGCTCTACTAATTTTGGTTGAAATCCGTCGACTCCTAAGGGACTTCTTCATTTTCTTCTGTTATCCTTGACTCCCAGTGGAGCATAGGGCATTACATGTTAAAAGTTAGGCCTAAACGATTGCTACACTTTTTGCTTTAATTATGAGTAACAATTTACGTGATTTTTTTCAGAAAAGTTTGAACTTTGTTTTACGATCGGTAAATTTCGGTGAATTTTTTTCGCTCAATCGTAAGAAGTGACTTTTGTCTTTCACGTGGTTATAGTGGGAGTACCGACAAAACCGAGCCAACTTAGTTTTTGTCCAAAGAAAAACTAAAACACTGAATTTTGTAGAGTTTTTTTGATTTCCTGATAGTGGATAGTGAAAGTGGATATTTAAGTAATATTCCATTATTAATTCCTATATTGGTATCAATAAGACAGAATTTATCAAAAAAAAATTATTTTTAAGCCAAGAGATCGTGGATTAAAAAAGATGAACTGGCTCAAAGCATTTCGAAAGCACAGTATTTTTGGTGATTTTTTAAAGATATACTTTTTTGCTTTCACCGGATAACAAAAAATAACTACTGCCATCAGATGGACAAATTATTCGTCTGAAATGTTAAAGTGTTTTATTCTTCCAAGATTGGTTGCTTTACAAAATCTATTACATACAGCTTCAAAACGATACCGCCACTCCCACCATATTCAACAGATATACGAAAAATGTCTTTAATTTTGCCGAAAACAAAAATATTATCCGAACAACCGAATATACATACATACATATACATATAGAGATCAAAAATTAAGAATAGTTCTAGCTCATGAAATAATATGTCCAAATATCTTTGGATTAACCCTCTGCGACTGACGTGTAGTCCTGCAGACACCAAGAAAGTAAAATTTTTGTACAGATAATTCATGTCACGCCAATGTATTACATATAAAACGAATTTTTGCTTTAAATAAAAAAAATAAACTGTAAATAATGACTTTCACTTATAAACAAGAAAAAAATGGTCTTATTAGTTTTTCAAAACGAATCTTGGAAAATAGAAATGGTTTCTAATAGTCTATTACGCCTGTCGCAGAGGGTTAAGTTGGAAACTTTAAAAAAACACTAATATAAAGCAAAAAAGCTCCGAATTGACAACTTCAATAAAAACCATACATGCTTATTTATTTATTTATTTACAAAAATTGCTCACCAAATATTTAATTTGATCGCTCTTATTCTCTTTTTCGCACACATACATATATACATATCGGTGGCTTAATATAAAAAAGGTCTTAGTCGATTTTTGTTACTTTACAGGAAAAGGAAAAAAGTTACTAAAATTCGTCAAATATTAGATACGACAAAAATTTGAATACAATTTTTAATAAAAACAAGTAAGAAAGTGCTAAAGTCGGTAAAGCCCGACCATTAAGGTCAAAGGTGTTCTTTTTCCTGTAAAAAGACAAATATTTGCTAAATTTTGCCATCATAGAAACATTTTCTCAAAACCTATATATTTAAGCTATTTCCGTCATTTGGACTTATATAAGAGCTAGGGTCAAATGTGGACCGATTATCTTGAAATTTGGCAAATTGTTTACAGTTATTACATTATGGGTGTAAAAAATAAACTTAAAATTCTCATTATCTTTAGATTTACGAGCGTTTTAGTGATTTTAGCCTCATTAAGTGCGTTTTGACAGAAGACACGAAAAAATATTGATATTTACAGCCAATATATCAATTCAGGGAAGTGGGACCTATGGCAGGTACCATAAATAATGGACCGATTTTGACGAATTTCAATATCAAAAAATGATCTGTGCCAAATTTCATCAAATTATCTTTAGAATTGCGACCTGTAGTTTGATTACATGATTACAGATGGGCGGACTGACTGATATCGCTAAATCGACTCAGAAAGTGATTCTAAGTCTATTGGTATACTAAAAGGTGGGTCTTAGACAAATATTTCTATGCGTTACATACATCAGCACAAACTTATGATACCCTTTCCACCTATGGCGGCGAAGGGTATAAAAAGCAACAAATTTTATTTATCATATAAACAATTTTTTGTTGTATCTAAAATTTTACGGTTTTTATTAAATTTTTTCCTTCTCCTGTAAAGAACAAAAAATCGAGTTAGGCCTTGTTTTTATTAAGCATCGATATGTATGTATGAAAAGTTATTGATATTTTATGATCGCAAAAATTTTCGCGTCATAATTAGAATTCTCAGATAAGAGAATTCCTTCAATGCTCACTTCAATACAAATATTGCAAAACTAGTAAAAAAATAAGAGATACATATTAATTTGGCACACAACTAAATAGTACTAGTAAATTTATATAGGATATTTCACAGATACATTTAGCATTTTAAGTTTAAGTTGATGGAACTAATAAAACTCAATGGGGGAATCAGCAGCAACAAGTTTTGGCCCAAAACGAGAGAATATAATGACCCACCAACTCAATCGTCTCTGTACATTTAAGTTTTATTTAAAGTGGAAAGAAATTAATTGGTAGAAACAGAACATTAGACAGAGGCATTTTAACACTTCAAGTGTTTAGTTGTTAAAGCGGTTTAATTCGATAGAAATGAATATGGAATGCAAAAATTAAGATTTTTAAAATCGTGACAAGATTTAGCGTAAAAACAATAATTGTGCGTAAAAAATCCATTAAAATAAATTATGTGATTAAAAGTGTAAATTAGGTAAATAGAGATTCAATTATAAAAGTAATAATAAAAAATAGAAAATTTATAAAAAATTCGAAACGGATAAAAAAAAATTAACACATATATATAAAAAAGGAGACAAAATATTTTAATAAATATTATACAAACAGATTAATAAACTAGTGTTGTGTTTATGCAAAAATATATAATTTAAAAAAAGATAAAGATTTCAAATATATTATATGTATTTTAATTATCAAAGAAATTCCCATATTACGAGTTTATTCAAAAGTTTAATCTTTCAAAAATGTGAAGTCATAATTCGAATCCATTTAATAAATAAATACAATTATGTATATACATATATTTAATATTCTATGTTAATGTACATATAACTAAAGATTATTATAATAAAGGAAGCAAATACTTTTAAAATTTAGTATTTATTTTTCCAAAATTAAAGAATATTGCAAAATAACAAAATCATTTTTTACCATTTTAAAAAAAATGACCTGTCATTTAAAATCTGTAATTTTGAAAACGATAACGGTAAAAAATTAATAAATATTATAATAATTACGATATACCGATGAAAATATATCGTCGACCTATATCTAAAATGGCTTATCTGCAAAATACTGATTTTTCAGGAGAAGCAAAAAACTCTTTAATTCTCTTATTAGGGAGTTTTTAACAAAGTGATCTTTGACAATATGATTGGTAGACTCCTTCTCATTTCCTGGAATACAAATTGTTAAATATAACCCAATATTCGCGATTTTACGGTAGATCAGCCGTTTTGTCTTCGAAAATTTGTATATAAGTGTAGATAAACCATTTGTTTCACTGTGGATTTGAGTGAAAGTGGATTTGTATAACATAATTTAAAAAAATTTAGCAATTCCTATTAAATAATACTCCCTCATGATTTGGGATCATTTTTCTATATACGACGCACAGTGGTTCAGAATCGTTTTTCATTGGCCAAAACTCTGTAACTTTTTAACTATTAAAGATTTTTTAGTAGTTCTTTTTTAATCAATAGATAACATCCGTAGCATTTTCGAGTATAGGTTTTATTAAGATCGGTACAGTGGTTCTTAAGAAATTTAAGCTTGAAATTCATTTTTCGATGTTTTTCTTTTTTATTTTGTTTCAACTCATTTTTGACCCACTTTCTCTTAACCAATTTGGCTCAAATTTGGGCCACAAGTCGACCTTGGATAGCAATTTAATATTTTATCCTTAGGGTTCCCCCTTTCTCGTTAAGGTATTTACAGTATTTTAATTAGGGTGGCCCAAATTTTAATTTATGCTTAATAATACTTACATATTACCTACTTTTCTTTCTTAAATGAAAGAGTGTAACATAATTTTTCTTTAAATATATATTTATTTGTAGTCATAAATAGATTGTAGATAAATAAAATAATATTTAATATTAATATTTGCATACTTTATTGCACTCAAATGTTAAATGCAAATTATAATTATTGTTTATTTGGCTGAAATATTTCTTGTAAATATTTTATATTCTGCTCTGTATTACTGCTGTCCTGTAGCAGTGCTTTAACTTCGGCACTTAGGTCCGAAGGATTTACTTTCCATTGACTTCGAATGCTAGAGATGAATGGATCTGACGTTGCTAATAATATGTGAAATAAGTCTTCATTTGTAGAACTTCGTGACGTTTTTCTGGTATTATGTTCTCTGTAAAATCTGTAATCCTTATTTCTTTTTTCCTCTGATAAATCTACAATTGGTAATAAATGGTGCTTAATGACATCTTCTCCATGATAAAGAACTTTGTGCACTGTTGCTGACATATTTCTATAATTGTATTTGGATGTATATATAGCAACAGTTTCCTTGGCATAATCACCAAATTTTTTAGCATTAATTTGTTTATTGCACGCCAGTACTTCAGTAATTGTTTTAAATCTTGAAATAAGATCTATATCAACACCTGTTATATCAGATGAAGTTTCGGGATCCAAAAAGAATCTTCTTGCGGTATTGCCATAGTTTGTATTGCCTGATCCTTGTTTTGCTTGATCTATAATTAACCCGTGTTTGAGAAATGCATCATGAACTTGTTTCTTTTTTAATTTTCTTTTCTCTTTGTTGGTGTCATTATTTCTTACTGATCCTGAAGATCCGAAGTCCAAATCATAGCTAATTTTCAGTATATGTTCCATAAATCATATTCTCGTATGTAGCGGTGATAATTCAAATGCATAAATACTATCTAGTGACTTTGTAGGTTCTTGGTTTAACTAACTTGATGTTGCTTTACATATAATACAGCTGAATGAAGCTTTTGTATCAGTCAAAGCCTGGGCAGCTTTTCCGTCTATCATTGAAAGTATTAATTGATAATTCAATTTAATAGTATGTTCATCTATCTCTAACTCTAATAGCTTTAGTGTTGAAATTTGAGCTCTGATGTCACTTATTTCATTCTTAATGGTATCATGAGTTTCCTTTTTAAATTCAAATTTTATTGGTCTGCAGTACTTCGCGGACGATGGAGTATGATTTTTCCAAATAGAACTTGTTTGCATTGTGCTGGACGAAGGTTCCGAGTCTTCTAAGTTCTTTATTAATCGCAATGGCACAAATGACACCATGAACATATCTGTGTCTGAAATATCTTCACATAAAAATTGTTTATATTGTTTTTGTCCTGAAGACCCATCGCATCCCCATTTACAAAAAAAGAGTTAAATTGCAGTTTCCATGTTTTTTTAAATCACTTCCTTTAAGTGATTGCAGCAACCTTTCAGCTGTATGATCAAGTAGAGTAAAGAGAATTCAGGGAAGTTTTTTTTTAAGATACCAACCATTTGAATAAAAATTTAAACCACTAATAACTTTCCTCTTATTGAAATAACTATCTGCAATTTGTATTTATGACAGTGAATGATATCTAAAGTAAATTTACTAGCAATTTTGATAGAATTTTGCTTGTAAAAATGTTGAGTATTTTCATTAAAATAAAAAAAGTGTTCTACGGGCGGATCCGGGCGGGTGCAAAAATATATATAGGCTTAAAGGGAACACTCTTGGCTTTCTTTGGGTGGTTTCGTTTCCATTTTTTCCTTTAAAAGTTATACACTACTAAACTTGAAATTTTATGAGTATATGGTGATTTTAAATTTATTACATAACACCTTAACTACAAATTAAACAGGGTGCACAAATACCATTTGTTAAAACCAACAGTCCACCCAACATAACAAAAAAAAACCGCAGCCCATTAGCATTAATAGTTTTCAAGAAATCGTAATTAATATGAGATCAAAACTTACAATTTTTCTTTCATTTCTAAATTAACTAAAATTCCTTGTTTTTAGCAGCATGCCACGCCCACTACAGCGAATATTTTAACCAAATTTTTTGGCCACCTTTGTTTTGATATGTTTTCTTTCTGATAATATAAAAATTTTAAAAATCTGTGTCAACAAAAAATATAGGTTTTGGCCAATGAAATTTGATTCTGAACCACCGTGCGACGTGTGTAATAAACGTTTATTGGTAATAATTTATTTTTTGAAAAACTACATTTTTCAAAATGCACTTTCGTTCATAAAAGTCGAAAGATTTTATAATTTTTCATCTTTCCTACTTGAAGGAAGATATCTTCTTATTGTTAAGAGTTATAGAATAGCCTTTTAAACATCACTAAAAACACTGCATTTTTCCTATTTTCTGTTGAACAGTGTAAAGATATTTTGAAAGCACATTTGAATTTAGCGTATTACAACTCGTCAGAAAAGTAAAAAAAAAAAGTTTTAATAATTTTACCTTTTTACAGATTTTTAGTTTACAACTTCTTGACTATTTAGTAAAAACAATGTAGATAAACCATTTTGTCTTCGAAAAAAAAATTTTTATGTTGATAAGCCAAACAAAAAAGTGAATAAGTCGCGAATAAATTAACATTTTGATAAAAAATTCACACTATAGGTAAAGTGCGTCATTCGGAATCGTATGGTATCAAAATCTCAATTTCTAAAATCTGCAGATAAGCCGTTTTAGATATAGGCCGACGAATATAGTTTCAAAAATTGTAAATGTGTTTAATACTTACTTAAATGGCCTATAGTTACAACATGTTTAGGCCAAAGGCCGAGCATGTTTTTAAAATTCCATGCGCCTCTATCTTGTGCGCATATTCTCCAATTTCGTAGGCCAAGTTTTGAAAGATGGTTTATTCGATGTCGATACTCATTGTTGACGCAGACTGGTCCAAAGATTCGTAAAATTTTCCTCTCAAACACTCCAAGTGCACATGATTCAGCGCCATACAATAACATGGGTAGTATAAGCGTTTTATAGACCGTAGTTTTAGTTCTTACGGATAGGACTTTATTTCTTAGCTGTTTGCTTAGGCCAAAAATGCATCGGCAAGTATGATTCTACGTTTGATTATATTGTTGTTGATGTTCATAGCGGTGCCAAGGTATACAAATTCTTTTAAAACCTAGGAGCTATAGTTCTCAATGGAGACATGTGATCCAATGCTAGTGGTCTGCCTGCCTGTAGAAATCATCAGTTTTGTTTTTGATTCTTTGACAGCTAGACCCAATTTGTTTGATTCCTCCTCGATACCCTACTCAAAGTGCATCCCAGATTATCAATGTCATCGGCGAACGCGAGTAGCATATCGTCGTGTGGGAGTTTATGTGCTCTATCCGCCATTTTACACATTTTGAGTTAATGATGACTATCGGCTATCTCGTCTAGTTCTATATCCTTCAAAACTGTTTTGTGCTTCTTTGCACTATTAGCCAAAAATATGGTGTAAAATCTCAAAATTCTATCGTATAGTTTTTTAGAAAAATTAAGTAAAAACTTCAAGATTGATTTTCTCAAAATACATTTTTGGCGTATAGAGCACATAAACTCCTGCACGGCGATACGTATTAACTGCTGCATCTCGCAAGATTTTGAATATTGAAGAGATCACATGGAACCGCCGTGGTATAGCAGGTTAGTCATCCGCCAAGCATACCAGAGGTCCCAAGTTCGATCCCCGGCCAGACTCAATTGAAAAAAATAAATTTTCTGAAAAAAACGGCGTTTCACCTCATAACTTAGCTATCCACTGGTTATTGAGTATTAGGCTGTGTAAAACTTCTCTTACTAATGCATTTGCCGTTCGGAGCCGGCGTTAAAACGTAGGTCCCTTTCAATGAGTCTAAAAATAGAATCGGATGCAGCTCATTATCTGAAAAAAGTACCCCTTGTTCCAATTGGAATGTTCTCGGGGAATTATATACATATTAGGGCGGGTCAATTTTTTTACCTCAAGTGCTCATCGCGATTACTTGTCATTTAGAGGTAATGACAAAAGTATAAAACTTTTATTTATTACTTAAAACAGTTTAGATAGGAAGATTTAAATATGCAGCTTTATTTTTTTTTTTTTTCAAAAATTTACCGAAATTTTGATCAACTCAAGGGAAAAATCTTTAATTTACTAAATATCTAGAGACCTCACGCAATCGCAGGAGTATAAAACCTTTCCAAAAGAGCTTACCGCTAGTTTTATATTTGTATTTGACGTAGAGAAAAGATCTGGTCAGTGGTTGATTTACCTGGTCTAAAGCCACATTTGTACGTCCCAATAATTTCGACACACTTAGGCGTGTCCTCACCTCTCAAAGCTGTTAACAGTAGACATCCGAATTAATTGTTCGGTTCCTTGAGAGCAGCACAAAATATATGACACCCTTACAATTCCACAAAACTGACAGCATAATCTTCATTTGGTGCATTTCAACTTTTGAAGTTATTCGTGGTGGATCGCCAATCTTGACTTTGATCGTTTTCGATTTAAGTTATTCTAATTTATGTGGTTTATAAATATCAATCCTTTTTACTAGTCCAAGATGCCATTTTCATAAAGATTCCGCTTTTAAAAATGTAAAGCTTTTAAAAATGTAACTTCGTAATTAAATGCTCACAAATGATAATTTCAGTTGGGAAAAAACTGTAAGCAAATACAACAACAATTAAAGGACTATGACCAAAAATTTATAATGTTGCTTTTAAGCAACAAATGTCACTAAAGGGTTAATATGTTTTTATGAATTTTTTTATATATGTTCTTATTTTTGAAATTCATTATTAATTTTTATTGACTTATTAAAAAATTCAATAGTGGCAATTAAACTACTGTGTATATAATATCGTGGTTTAACTTGTAGAAGAAAAGATTTCCTATTTTCTCTCAAGTGTAGGAAAAATGTTTGGTTTTTTAAGGTATGTTAGATTTTGTATAATTTTAGGGTGAACCGCCGTGGTATAGCAGGTTAGTCATCCGCCTAGCATACCAGAGATCCCAAGTTCGATCCCTGGCCAGACCCACTTACAAAAAATATATTTTCAAAAAAGCGGTTTACGTCATAACTTAGCTAGCCACTGGTTATTAAGTATTAGCCTAGGTAAAACTCATCTAACTAATGCATTTGCCGTTCGGAGCCGGAGTTGAAAGGTCCCTTTTAATGAGTCTAAAAATAGAATTGTTCCAATTGGAATGTCGTGGGAATTATGTATGAATGTAATTTTAGGGTATCTGCATAAATATCTACTTTAAAACTGAAAATATACAATTTTTTAACGTGGTAGCAACCTTCTTCTGTTCCGATCTATAATTTCGAATAAAATGTTTATATCCCAAAACACATAATTTTGGATACAACAAACAATAATAAAAATGAAACTTAAACTTACATACGAACAGTTTAAAACTTAAACCGTAAATTACAACGTTTTTTTTTTTTTGCTAATTACAATATTATTTTTAAATGTTTACATTTTTGTCGTTTAAATTAAATTTATTAAACCGGTGCCAATTTTAATTTCCAATAATGTTTTCTCTTCTTTTCCCGCCGTTCTCTCTTTAACCACGTGCTATGCAGTTTATTATTATTTTTTTATTACAAATCAAGTGAGAAGGCTCAACTATTGAATATTTTATAACAAATAACGAGTGTAACTGTCGAAATAAACTGCCAAAATGCAGTCTTTTAAAGCGGACGAACTGCCGGAAAATCCGCGAGAGACTGCTAATCCATTATCATCTCTAATGTTTTGGTGAGTATTTTTGTTTTATTACCTTTTTCTCATAAACTTAAGATGTTTAAATAATTTTAATTTTTATTAATACAGTCTGATTTACTTAAATATACCCACCTAAAACGTCTTGCTAAAATGACTTTATTAAGAAATCGACTGAAGTAATTTTATTAAAATGTGTGGTAAAGGTATAATTAAAACTTTTTTGTAAAAAAATCAAACTTTGTACTTTTGTACTTTATGCAAAAAACGGCTACTAAGATTTTAAAAGCTTTTCGTAGGTTTCTAGATTGTTTATCTAATTCATAATGAGTTATTACAATGTTATTTAACTTCTTGAGAAATTTGTGATAAATTTCTTTTATCTCCAATTTTAGCGTTTTTAATGAACTTAAACTGCCTTTTTTTTATTTTCTCACTTATTGTTAAGCATTTCATCCTTTTTACCTATTCTGGTTTGCTTAAAACATTGAGTGGTATCTACGTAATATCTCCTATCAAAATGAACTTATTTTTCCAGCCGATTTTACTAAAGCGTTTTGGGTGGGTATATTTAAATGAATCGGACTGTAAGTGAGTATGCAAATAAAAATATTCTCGTAATAATATTTAGTGCTTTTAAACTAAATATTTATTTTAAAACTTGTTAATATTTAAGTATATTTTTATGAATCAAGACTCATATTAAAGCTTATGTCCTGGTGTTTTATATTATTTTTATAATAAAAAGCAAATAATTGATTTTTATTAATACGACCTAATTTTTTTCAGTAGTAATTTAAATTTTTTTTTATAATATTTTTTTGTTTTCCCCTAAAGCTTTCCCGCTTTAGAGTCCGTACTAATAACATTTTAATAAGATTTGAATTACATTTTTTTAAACTTCATAAATTACTTTAATAAAAATGTATTTTTAATTTACAGAAACTTATTTGAGTTGTAACAAAAATAAACAGCCACCCAGTATATCATGTACGTTCAAAGCGTAACTTTTCCCAGTATTTATACCCTTCACCACCATAGGTGGAAAGGGTATTATAAGTTTCTGCTAATGTATGTAACACATAGAAATATTTGACTTAGATCCACCTTTTAGTATGCCAATTAACTTAGAATCACTTTCTGAGCCGATTTAGCGATGTCAGTCAGTCCGTCCGTCCGTCTGACTGGACGGCTGGCTGAACCCCATGTAAACCTTGTAGTCAAAGTACAGGTCGCAATTCTAACGATAATGTGATGAAATTTGGCACAGATCATTTTTTTGATAGTGGGACCATGGCTATTTAAATTCTCCAAAATCAGTCCATTATTTATAATACCTCCCATAGGTGTCACTTCACGGAATTGATATATTGGCCACAAATATCAATATTTTTTCATTAAATTTAAAACAAATACTGCTTATGTAAACCCAAGTCACTGTACCAAATTTGAAATCGGTCTACATTTGACCATAGCTCCCATACAAACTCTTCTGTCAAAACACATTAATGAGACAAAAAACACTAAAACGCTCGTAAATCTGAAGATAATGAGAATTTATAGTTTATTTTTTGCACACATAATTTTCGCAACAACTGTAACCAATTTGTCAAAATTCGAGATAATGACCCTAGCTCTCATATAAGTCCAAATGACGGAAACAGCTTAAATATATAAGTCTTGAGAAAATGTTTGTATGATGGCAAAATTTAGCAAATATTTGTCTTTATACAGAAAAATTAACACCTTTGACCTTAGTGGTGAAGGGTATCGTATGGTCGGGCTTTACCGACTATAGCTCTTTCTTACATGTTTTAAAATACATTAGCTGTGTTCCAGAACTACCAATACTGTACAATATTGTACAAGTTTTAATCAGAAACTACAGGAAAGTGTTCCTGTACTGAAAAAAATGACTTAATTGTAATTTCTGGTTAAAAATTGTACAATATTGTACAGTATTGGTATTTCTGGAACACAGCTATTAATAAACAAGTAAGAAAGCGCTATAGTCGGTCAAGCCGACCATACGATACCCTTCACCACTAAGGTCAAAGGTGTTATTTTTCCTGTATAAAGACAAATATTTGCTAAATTTTGCCATCATACAAACATTTTCTCAAAACGTATATATTCAGCCTGTTTCCGTCATTTGGACTTATATGAGAGCTAGGGTCAAATGTGGACCGATTATCTCGAAATTTGGCAAATTGATTACAGTTGTTACAAAAATTATGTATGCAAAAAATAAACTCTTTAGATTTACGAGCGTTTTAGTGATTTTTTGTCTCATTTAGTGCGTTTTTGAAGAAGAGTTTGTATGGGAGCTATGGTCAAATGTGGACCGATTTCAACGAAATTTGGTACAGTGATTTAAGTTTTCATAAGCAGTATCTGTTTTAAATTTCATATTGATATTTGTCTCCAATATAGCAATTCCGGGAAGTGGGACCTATGGGAGGTACCATAAATAATTGACCGATTTTGACCAATTTCAATAGCCATGGTCCCATTATCAAAAAAAATATCTGTGCCTAATTTCATCAAATTATCTTTAGAATTGCGACCTGTAGTTTGATTACAAGGTTTACATGGGGGTCCAGCCAGCCAGCCAGACGGACGGACGGACATCGCTAAATCGACTCAGAAAGTGATTCTAAGTCTATTGTTATACTAAAAGGTGGGTCTAAGACAAATATTTCTATGCGTTACAAACGTCAGCACAAACTTATAATACCCTTTCCACCTATGGTGGTAAAGGGTATAACAAAATTACAAGAAAGTATTAAATAAAAAATGTTTCAAATTAAAACAAAAAAATAAAAATACATTGATTTATAAATTGGGGTTTGTCGAAAAATTTCAACTTTCAAAAGGCTATAACTCCAAAGTTCCACGTACCAGCGTTTGGCTTTTTAATAAATAAATCTAGTGCTTTCATTTGACATAGGAATTTTTGTTGACAGACCACACCGTCAATATGTGTCATATTGTTATTGATAAAATTGTCGCATTATATGTATAAACAAATAATATAACTTTAAAAGTTTGCACGAAAAACAGGAAAAACTTCGAGATGGTAACTTTAAATCTATCAAAGTTAATTTGTAAGAGGTGACTTAAAAGTCTGTTAATATGAACGCTGATTCTTTTATACATATTAAGATCGAGGGTTCTATGATACTATACTTGGTAAAAACACTAGGGATAATTGTCAATTTTGTAGACTCTGTTATATCAAAAAAGCAAAGTGGAACTCGAAGCAAAAGAAAATATAGAAGACAAGAATTTGAGATCTAATCTAACTTTCCGGACATTTTATAAACTTCACTTATTTTTTTGCTGATAAAATGCGTTACAAATGCTTCACTTTATGAACATTTAAAAATTATTTTCATTTATTTATTATTGACAAATACAAAGAAAAACAAGTAAGAAAGTGCTATAGTCGGTCAAGCCCGGCTATACGATACCTTTCACTATTAAGGTCAAATGTGCTCTTTTTTCTGTATACAGACAAATACTTGCTAAATTTTGTCATCATACAAACATTTTCGCAAAACTTATATATTTAGGTTTACAGTTTTTACAAAAATTTTGTATGCAAAAATTATAAACTCAAAATTTTCATTATCTTCAGATTTACGAGCGTTTTACTGATTTTTGTCTCATTTAGTGCGTTTTGACGTAAGAGGGAGCTATGGTCAAATGTAAACCGATTTCAACGAAATTTGGTACAGTGATTTTGGTTTACATAAGCAGTATATATTTTAAATTTCATGAAAAAATATTGATTTTTGTGGCCAAAATATCAATTCCGGGAAGTGGAACCTATGAGAGGTACCATAAATAATGAAGCGATTTTGACAAATTTCAATAGCCATGGTCCCACTATCAAAAAAATGATCTGTGCCAAATTTCATTAAATTATCTTTAGAATTGCGACCTGTACTTTGATTACCTTTGGGGTCCAGCCAGCCAGCAGTCCAGATGGACGGACGGACTGACATCGCTAAATCGGCTCAGAAAGTGATTCTAAGTCAATTGGTATACTAAAAGGTAAGACAAATATTTCTTTGCGTTACATATATCAGCACAAACTTATAATACCCTTTCTACCTATGGTGGTGAAGGGTATAACAAGTAAGAACAGCAATAGTGGGTCAAGTCCGACTATATGATACCCTTCACTATTAAGGTCAAATTTGAACCAAGAATTTAACAAGTTTTCCTATGTCTTAGATACACCCATATATTTACTTATATGGGCAAAAATCAAACAGTTTTTATTCCTTTGAAACCGACTTTCAACTCCAATAATTGTTGTACTCATAGGAGTTCGGAAAATCTAATTACAGATCTCGAGTTCGCAAAAACTTCTGTATACTGAACACAATATCTTAGTTGCGCAAATTTGCGCTTCTAAGTGTAATTGGCATGAAAATTAAAAAAAACGTTAAAAAATCGATTGAAGCATTCAAGTTTTTCTTCATATTTCGTCTTCTTCTGCATTTGTTTTAACATTTGGACCCAAGTCGTTGTTCTACGAAATAGACACCACACTTAAGGAATAAATCCACTTGACTCTAAATTTTAATTTTGTCACTTCTAATACTATTTAATGGCTGCCAAAATTTGAAGCTCATTTTCGCCACTTTTTAATTTTTTTCCCATATTTTTTGGCCGCCTCAAAAAATTAAAAAAAAATAGATTACGATTTGTAGATCTTTCAATTTAGCATCGTTTGATATATATCTCGTTAATGTGCTCTATATAGGTATAACATACGACAGGTGTAAATAAGAAGTTTTTGAGAGTAAATTTTTCAAAATACCGGTTTTTCGTGAAGCACACTCGCAAATATGAATGAAAATTTCCAAACTACCGCGTAAACCGAGTTTTTTTGCCATTTAGCACCTAAAAGCAAAAGCGCACCAAAAAATCATTGTTTGCTAAAATTTTATGAAGATTATGAAAATCGTGCAAAAAAGTGCATATTGGTTTAAATGGTTTTAGATTGCAAACTGAGACAAAATCACATAAGGCATGAAAACGATGTCATTTATAACCGATTTGCATCAAAAGTTTGTCAAAAGTCTCTTTATTAACTGAGAACGGGAACGTTTTATCTAAAAACATTTCAATGAAGCACATCGCGAATTTAGCTCAAAATTGATCAGGAATTATCTTAAAACTATTCTTAAAAAAAGCTTTACCTTAGATCTGAAGCGCACCAAAATATTAAAATAATTAACGATTTGACGGACCAAATAAGAATTTTAAACCTTAAAAAGATATGCACCTATTAAAACTTATATTTAAATAAAAAAATCTTTTAAATTAAGTTTGTCCATAAGTCAAGGCAGCAGAATTTCACTAAGACTTACAATATGTAAAATTTCGCGAAAGTCGCGGTTAAAAAAATGAAAAAAAAAAATCGTTAAAAAATATTTTTCTTCACTTGCATAATTGCATTATTTCTTCGTGTTAAGGCATATATAAATTACCATAATACCATGAAACAACAGAACACCTGAAAATATATAAGTTGTGTCAAAGTCAACATAAAACTAATAAAAATAAAATAGTTTTTATTTTTTTTTTTTAGAAATTTTTGTTTTAACCGCCATAACATTTGCGCGAATCGCGTAAAATCATTAACGCGAACGGATTTTACATTCACTAAGCTCCCTTAATAGAACCCAAAAAAAAATTTAGTGTGCGATCAAAAAATTTTTTGAATTTTTTTAATTCCTAAAATTAAAACTATTTGATTTTTGTCCATATACTATTTTTTCAAACTTTCGTTAACATTAACAAAATATTTATCTGTGCAAATGATAAAAAGGAATCATCTTTAGATTCATAAGCGTGTTTGTGCTTTTCTCGGTATTTACAAGATTTTTGTGAATGTGACTTGTATAGGAGGTATGTTTAAATATGAACCGATATTTATGCTGAATTTTATTAAAATACAATTAAATTTGTGGCTTTAATGCGCCAAAAACTCTATTCTGTGAAGGCATCTCTATGGGAGGTACCTATACTAGTAATCCCATTTTGACCAATATATGAATTTGTGCCAAATTTCATTAAATTATCTTTGAAGTACTTGATGTTACATGGATATCCGGACAGAAATCGTTAAATCAACTCACCTATGTTGGTTAAGGGGTTAACAAATAGATTTTTAACTTTCTTTTGTTTGGCTTTTCGGGGATATGAAATTGAGAACGAAGTGTGTAGTGATTCTACCTAGTATAGTTGTATCATCTACATCTTGCACTTTATCATAACGGATATTAACTTAAAATTTTTAAAATATCACTTTTGTAAACATTTTAACGCTCTTTTTCTTTCATCTCGAAACCATTTTTGAAACCATTTTTATAGTAATGTAGTGACTATTTCTGTTTCAACAATAAGGTATTCGTTCGAGTTATTACAAAAGGTTAAATAAAAATGAATCGCGTATTTTCATAAAAAATATATTATTTTGTTTTTATGTTACATAGCATGTTTATATGTTACACAGCATGTTTTTATGTTACATAGAACATTTCTAGGGGAAGTTACAGTTCATTTTTGCACTTTCGTAATATTAGGTGCACCCTAAAGTATATATGTATGTCAAGTTTGAAATTTATCCTTATAGTCCCATTTCACACCAATCAGGTTTACTTGATCAGTTTTTCTTTAAATTTCTTTTAAACCTGTATTCACGTTCACACACAAACTTTTTCTTCATCAGTTTTCATTTTATTTTCCTTAAATTTCATACAAATTTTCAAAATTTTTGTAAACTTGATAGTACGGTCAGGCTTGTTCAATTTTAATTCTGTCAGTTTTTTCTCATACAAATTCAAGACTTGATAAGCCAAACCTGACTAATGTAAAAGTAGACATACTGAATATTATTTCTCAAATGCAAATATGCTCTTATTCGTTAAAAAATTTGTTTCAAAATTTCATTACAATTTCCAATAAATACTTAATGGCAATACCAAAACACAACTAGTGAATATTACAATAATTATAATATGTAATATTAAATGAAAATGTCATTAATACAATAAAAAATAATAAAAAGTGGAAAAACAAACACTAGAAACTCTTCACATCTGTTGTTCAAAGTGTTACAATTATTTTTTCCTTTGTCATATTTTTTATAAAATTATTTATTATATATAAATTGAACAAATAGTCAAGGCTTTTATGAAAAATATTAAATAAAAATCGTCTGGTAGAAAATGAGATGAACTCTTAACCATCGATTAACGGTTTAATAACACTTGTGATGTGAAAAGTTTGTAAATTTTTGAAGTGTTTTACGACTACACATACATACTTTTATCGTAATCAGTAAAAATTTACATAATAATTATATATATATATATATATATATATAGCTTACATAGAGACATTGATGGACATTGTTTTTTTATACGTAAATAATGATCCTATTCGGATCATTATTTCGGGTTCTGAAATTGGTTCATTTTTGACCATATCTCTCATCCAAAACCAACTCTCAAATAGCTCAAAAATAAAAAACGCTTTGAAAACCATTAGTTTTTACCTAAAGATAATTAAAGTTTTTTTTGCAAAACTTTGGGTCAGATAAGATAGATAACTACATTAAAACATATTATAATTTAATATTAAAATTCAGGAAAATAATTCAGGTTTTTTAAATATGAAGGATTTCTTAAATAAGTCTTGTTTCTTTTGTAGAAACTGCAGAGCCCATTTAGCGTGAATAATATTTGCATCCGAGCGACAAATTGCTTCAATAGTAATTTTATAAATAGCAACGATTTTAAAGAATTTACAATTTCAAAGTCGATAGAATGAAGTAAATCTAAGGTTGACAGCATTTCTAAACTCTCATGAATACTTTGTTTTAGAAGCAGAAATCTAAGAGTAATCTTAATTCACGATTATAATGCTTTTTAACGCTTGTTTGAAAAATATCATAACGAACTGACGAATTTTTTAAATACCGAACAGTTTTTCTTACAGCCTTTAGGTTCAAATGTATATGGGCAATCGGTTTTAAATGAGTCAAAGTTTCATCGTCGCCGTCTTCAAAATTGATTTTCAGATACAAATTTGATATTGGCTGCTGCTCCATCTATAGTACATGCTGCGATGTTTGTATCAAGTGAAATATTAAACTCCATTAGCCTTTGTCTAATGGTTTCTTGCGTTTGCTTGAAATTATACGTTCCTAAAATACGGCCCAGGTTATAAAATTTACCATGAGAATCGTGAATATTTACGTTCATATACCGTCTTCCCCTTACACCTGTCCATTTGTCCATTGTAAACACCTTTTGCTTGTTTCATTCTTCTACTTCATTAAATAGACAAATTACGTGCAAATTTATAATAAGCTAATGTTATTTCTGAATAATATCAACAAAAAATTATGAAAAATAAATGGCTAAAACCGCGTTTTTTTCTACGGTTTTCGGTTTCGGTTTTGAGGCATAAAAAACCGAGGTTTCGGTTTCGGTTAAAACCGAACTGCAAACCCTAGTGCTAACCGTTTTTTTTTTAGGTAAGCACTAGTTTTTGGGATTTAGCGTTATTTGATAAAACGGAGGAGGTTGCGCAATAAATATTCGCGTAACTCGAGCGGTCGTTTTGAAAATATTTTTTTTTGTTTGCAAAAAAAGTTTTTTTTTTTAAATATCTAACATTTTCATTTTCAAATATTCATTTAAAATTCCATAATCCCGTTATTATAAACATACGCTAATAGAAAATCTTTAGATTTTACAAGCATTTTATTTAGTGACTTAAAAAAATAGTTTGTACGGGAGCTATGGTCAAATATGGACCGATTTTAACAACATTTGGTACAAAGGTTTTTATTTATATAATCAATATTTCTTTTAAATATTTATCATGAAAATACACTGAAATTTGAGGCCAAAATCTCAATTACGGGAAACTAGACCTATGAGAGGTACCAAAAATAATGAACCAATTTCAGCAATTTTTAATAGCAATGGATTAAGTATTTGATTGATTTGCTTTAAAAGCAACTTCCGTTTTTTGTTGCATGCGAATGTCTTGGTTTTTTGTAATTTTCTTGAAAACCAAAAATTGTCGAAATTAACCTTAGCGCCATGTATAGTACTAATCAAGAGTTAAAGGTTTCACCTTTTATCAAAATGAAATTATCTCTTAAAATAAAGCTTTTCCCCTTCGAATGCGTACGGATGTCCCAGTTCGACATTGGAGAAATGCCCATATAACACTAATTTTCGCTTTGAATTAAAAAATATTAATCCGTTTCCAAAACGGATCTTTGAAAATATAAGCCATGGAAATGGTGTGTCATTTGAATTGTGAAAAATATATCACGTCAGTCGTAGAGGGTTAATACTGCATCGCCAACTACGAGTATAATAATGTTTATCTACGATAGATTTTGTTGATTATAATAGTCTTAATAATTACTCTACCTTGTTTACTATTATTAAAATTTTTGTAACTGAGTCTTTACTATAATTACATCCATTTAGTATTAGGAAATTTGTAAATAAAAATTAAAAATATTCATTAGGGTGGGTGTTTTTTTAATATTTTCTCTCAGAACAACCACTAATAGTAGATTATGTTGTTCCGATGTGTCTATCGAAAGCATGCAAAATAGTTATTGATTTATTTCTGTATGTCAGACGAAAAAACTAAAAAGCCTTTATTATATCGAGCCCTTAGATTTAAATAATCGTAAGCGACTTTCCGTTAAATATCTCTTAAACTATTAGAGATAGCGTAGTACAGTAAGCATATTTTTCTTTCTTTCTTAAGTCGTTTTCGAATGTGTAAAAATCTTTGCAATAGGTTTAAACTTACGAAAGTTATACGAACCAATAGGTTTTACATACATTGGTGCTCAACTTTGGCTCAGAGTCGCTTACGATCAATAGTTTTCCTGTCTAAGGGCTCGATATTATGTACTAAAAAAAACTAATATGAAACCTAAAATCATTTAAGTCATTCGGCTTAGGTTTTACTGTTAGAATTGGTCAATTAGGGTTGCCAGTCAGGCTGGATTCGACTGGATTGTCCAGCTTTTTTAGTGCTTGTCCAGTGTCAAGCTAAAATTAAATTTGTCCCGCTGAAAGGTGAAGATTTGAAATTTTTCGAATATTTTTAAAGAAAAACTATTTCAATGAAAAAGAACGCAACAAAAACTTTTGCAAAAGTTTTTTTTTTCTTTTTTACTAAAGGTTAAAGGCCGAGCATATTTTAAAACTCCATGCGCTACAATCAAGTGCGCATATTCTCCAATTAGTAGTTCAAGCTATGAAAGATTTTCCTCTATTTGGCTATTCCTTTTCGTAGAATCTTCCTCCCAAAAACTTCAAGAATAGCTTCCTCGTGTTTTATATAGCGTAGTTTAAGTTCTTACAGAGAAGGTTTTATTTCTTATCTGCCTGTTTATGCTAAAATAGCATATGTTAGCAAGTATGATTCTACGTTTGATTTCGAAACTTATGTCGTTTATTATGTTGACGGCGGTACCAAGATAAACTAATTCTTTTACAACCTCGTAGCTATAGTTCTCAACTATCACATGTGATAAAATTCTTGAGGATTGAGAAACCAGCTGTTTTGTTTTGATTCTTTGACAACTAGACCCATTTTATTAGATTCCTTCTCGATACTTGAAAAGGCGACAGTCAAATCGCGCAATGTGCGTCCCATGATATCAAACGCGAGTAGCATGTGTTTTCTGTTGAAAATTGTTTCAGATCTATTAGCTGCAGCATCTCGAACGATTTCATTTCCTCCCGATATCGCTGCAGTTAATTAATTCGGTTTATCAAAAATTTAAAGATTCATTGAAGCAAATTATTAAAGCAAGTTTTTTGGGTTGGGAAGCTAATTTTTGGGTTGACAAGCTTTTTTTCCTTATGTCCAGCTTTTCCAGGATTTGTGTCTGGCAACCCTATGGTCAATATATGTATATCAAAATTCGGTTCATGATTTAGAAAATTAAACAAAGACACTTTCTAACATTTTAAAAATTGGTTAGTTGAGTTACGTAAGTATTTATTTATTATGTTTAGAGTTTTTAGCCAAAAATTATTAATAGTTTAATGGATTTACCTTCCAATATACAAAATAGTTAATACTTTTAGCTTTTATTATTAATTGAAATTGTCACTTAAAAATTTTACTTTAAAGCAAAACCAGTTTATAAGATTTTTCGAGTTTTAGTCATTACTAATGTCATAGTTATGTTTTTAATTTTGAACAAAAAAGAAAACAAACGTATACAATTGAAATTATTTTCAAAATATTTCCCAAGAAAACATTATGCTACATAGTTTGAACCTGTTTAGTTCATTAATGTGTTTATTCATTCTGCCTCAAACTCTTGCAGATGTTTTGAGTTTATGAGGAGAGTTTCATAAATTTCTAGAAATTTAGAAACCTTGTCCTATTGGCTCCTAAATTGGCTTCAGATTAGGGCTATCAAAAATTAAATCTTGTAAATTCAGCAGGAAACAAGATATGACAAAGTTATTGGGGGTTACTGCGTATCTCGATTCGACAATAAAACTTCGAATTTCTATGCTTAAAGCATTGTGTTTCGAAAATATATTCTTTCGAATCGAAATACGCAGTAATCCCTCAGAACTTTATCATATCTTGTTTCCTGCTGAATTTACAAGATTACATTTTTGATAGCTCCAAACACTGCTCAGAATCGTCATTTTGTTGTTGGTTTTGTTCGATTGTAAGATCGTCTGGCAATCACTTTAAACAGATCTTTTGCATACCCAAATAATCGATTCGACGTTTTTCAAGATATTCTTATCCTAAACATATAGAGATATAGATCATGTGAAACATAACCTGGAATGTATTTTGATATCTCTGAAATACTTAATTAATTTCATCATAGACGAATTAAAATAACATTCTAATATTTATTAAAAATTGATTTTCTTAATAATACGCTAAGACTTTAAACTAAACTATTTCCAATTTTAATTGTAGTATTAATAAAAATTTGAAAAGGTAAAATAGTTTATTGCACTTAAATTAACTTAAATACTCAAGTTCCAAATAACATGTATAAGAAATATGAGTACGTAAATATGGGCAAATCCTGCATGACGGACAATATATTTGTACGAATTTTGTTGTACTTAAATGTAAATATTCCATTGTCGTTCTACATTAGATATCTTTGCACAGATTTCAGAGAATATTAGCCCATCAAATATTGTGCTATCAAATGGCATTTATTAATTTACACACTTCTTTTGGAGGAAAAAGATATTCACTTTTAAAGTGCTGTGACGGACGCTACAAAAAATGGAAGTGACTTTTTCTTCAACACTTGTTTCAACAATTTTCATTAAACCGCTCATAGTATTAAAAAACTGTAAATACATTAAAAATAGAGAAAAATCAGAGGATTACAAAACAGCTTTTATAAAATATTTTAAAGTTTCCAGTTTCACCAAAAATCCATAAATGAACTGTTGCGGACGCTACGTAACGGACGATACAGTTTTTACTTGAAAGTTTTTTATTAGGAAAAAATTCATATTTCATATTATTTAAAGGATTCGTCAATCAGTGAAAATAATGCTTTTATTTGTTCTCGAATTTCATCTCCTTCCTTTTTATGTTCGCGGTTAAAATGCGATTTTTGAGCACAATTTAATATTTCACAAAACAGCTTCATACATATACGTAATTAAAGTTTTACAATTTTTATTTTTTGTAGAAAGAATGCTGCGGCTAGCTGTTAGAGTGTCTCAAAAATCCAAAAAAAAAAAATCAAATTTCAAAAACATCAAATTTGCCCCACTGTGTTTTTTTTAACACCTAATATCATAAATTTAATCTGTGGATATAGACAGTGTTATTGCTTTATGAATAAAACAGATATGTGTTCGTAAATATTGTATTTAATAAACATAATTTTGTTAAAAATGTATACTGTGACGGACGCTACACACTTTCCTATACATATTATTCTGTAAAATGCTATATAAACATCTATACATTTTTAGCCTAATGTATAGCATACTATAAGTTCTCTTTACGAACCAAGTTCAATTGGAAAAAAAAGAAAAATTTGCACTAGTCAAATTAAAAAACCTTTATTTCTGTGACGGACGCTACACACTGTGAGCCCTTTTTTACTTGACGTTATTTATATAACTCCAATTACTTTTGATGGAGTCTTTTACATCTAAGTATATAAAATTAATCAGACTTTAAGCCCCTACTGAAACTTGATATCTAAATGGATGTTTTTGCGATTTTAATGAACTTTTAAAACAGCCTATTATTTTAAAAAATGTATACAAATTCGAGATGGGTGCAAATAAAGACCTGCCATTCACGAAGAGAGTAATCAAAAATTGTATCCATTATATATTCTAAGGTATCAATATATGGTAAATTTTTCCATAAACACAAATACGCGATTTTGACAGTTTTCAAATTTTGTCCTTGGTTTAATGTTTTTCGGATTTGCCCATATGTATATATTAGAACAGTACTTATTTTACCTTTATTGGAGTTTTTATCATTGAGGGGCTAAAAACCTTCGTTTTGGGATTAAAATGTTTCTTTAGGTTACAAATGAACACACTTATAATTTATTGGATATCATTTTTAAAATTTAAAATATTAAAAATGGTTATATTTTTATTTTTTAATTACTATAAGTATTATCAAATTTATTAGTAAATAAATCAGAAATAAAATTTCTAATTATCAATTTTTCAAATGTTATTTTTTTAGTTTTGCCATGCCAACATTTTTTAAGGGACGCAAAAAAATATTAGACGAAACCGATCTCTATAGAGCTTTAAAAGAACATAAATCGGGTAAGTGTCTGATTGTTTATTTAAATTTATAAAAAAATGTACATACATAAATCTATAAAACAAAAATAATAATTACGTATATTTTTATACCCTTCACCACCAGAGATGGAAAGGGTATACTTGGTTTGTGCTAATGTTTGTAACACATAGAATTATTAGTCTTACACCCATCTTAAAGTAAACCAATCGTCACAGAACCACTTTTTGAGGATGATCTGAATACTTTTTGGACCAAATTGGATCATTATTTCGGAATAAAGTGTTTGGCCTTTTGTAGCCATAAGCTTATTTATATTTTTATAAAATTTAGCACGAAGTTTACTTATATATTAAATCCTTTAATTCCTGGTGAAATATAGGGCCCTTACAAATGTTTTCCATGTAGGTTTATCGGTAGTCATCATTTGCATCTCGTCTCCACGTATTTGTGGGTCTACCAGACCTCCTGGAACCTTGAGGATTATATTCGACAGCTTGGCTGCTCTTCTCAATGTGTATCCTAGCCAACTATATTTTCTAGTGCGTATACTTGTGTGAAGCGGTTCTTGAGCTATGCGCAGCCATATGTCTTGATTAGAGATTGTACAGGGCCAGAAAATTTTGAGTATACGTCTATGGCACCGATGAACAAAGGCTTGTAGACTGTTTATCTCTGCACGAGATATTCCAAGTCTCACAGCCGCATAAAAGCACGGCTTTGACATTGGTGTTAAAAACTTTAATTTTGGTGGTGGTTGAGATATTTGGAGATCTCCAGAATTTGTTTAGAATTCCAAAAGCTTGCTTTGCTTTGCATAACATGTTTTGGATTTCTTCTTTGCTGCCTCCGTTTTTTGAAATAATACTCCCAAGGTAGCAGAAAGTTTCGACTTCATCAATGGGTTGCCCAGCAAGATAAAATTTGGTTTCATTTAGTGAGGTTATTCGCATTGACTTAGTTTTTTTGATGTTAATCTGAAGACCAGCTAGAGCAGCACGAGAGGCAAAGGTTTAAAATTTGGATTGCATGCTAGAGAATCGGTGAGAAAACAGACATACGTCGTCAGCGTAATCAATGTCATCTAGTCTGTCGTGTAGACCCCAGGAGATACCATGTTGCCCAGACATCCAGTTATAAAATAATTCCATATTTAACTATACTTCTCATAGAAGACAAACTTTCAAAAATTTTAATACTCTGAAAATCACAAAAACGCTTAGCTTCTTATTTCTTTCAAAACCTAGAAAAATTACGAAAAACTGATACTATGAAAATAGTAAAATACATAAAGTCGACTAAGTTATATGGTGACTTTTAACCTTCGCTTTGCCAATACCCACCCGGGTGACCATTTGGGTTTTCTTTTGTTAATTTGTTAATTTGTACCTTGTCCTATGGTATACGTTATAATCAGGTTTCACTGTATTTTAAGAGAGATAATAGTTACAACCAAGGTAGATTATAATGAAGGTAATTCCACTTCAGGTTACTAAATTTAATTTAAGAAAGTGATTCTGACAATTTTAAGGGTTCTGACATTTCAGAAATTATGGGTTTAAGTGCATCGTCATTATTTGTAATTGGTGTAGGTTCTTGCAATGCAGAAATTAGTGAATTTTTGCTGTAAACTATTATGTTCCTAACATAATCAGATTTGAAGGACACTTTTACCCGTTTCCTATTCTTGGGATTGTGTCTGCTCTGCTTGGACCGTCAAAAGGCCACAGAAGCTGTTATATTACCTTAAAGGTTTTGGATGAACCTTACAGATCGATGGCTACCACCATGTTAGATATCTGTGCCTACACCGGCAGTGGCAATGTTTTGAAGATTGTTGCAGATTTGCTCTGAAACTTTGAGCAATGAAAGCTATGATCATAAAAATAACAAGGAGAAGGTAAAGTAAAACTTTATATATAAATTTATATAAACATAAAGTTTAATTTTAACACTTTTGAATAAGGCCGAAAAAGAAAAAGAGAAGGAGAAAGATCTGTCAGCTACTCAAGCTATTGCTGTTTTAGTATTGCTCTAATTGCCATAGGAGAAGATATTGATGCTAAAATGGCTTACCGTTCGTTTGGCAATCTTTGCGCTATTGCGAGCCCTGTATAAGACGATTTGTACCATTGCCTCACTAAATATTTTAGACACCTTGAGTAAGTTTTCTCACGACAGTGATGCTGAGTAGGTCATAATGCCATCTTCGCAATGGGTTTCGTTGGTGCTAGCACTTATAATGATCGTTTGGCTGCTATTTTGCGCCAATTGGCCCAAATCAGTAATCTTTTTTTGGTTCGTATCGCTCAGAGTTAAACTCATGTGGTCAAGATTACACTTACTTTAAGCCCTATCACAGCGATCTTCAATTGATGAATCCCATGGCTGTGTCTGCCTTTATGGTCACTTAGGTATCTTTGTTAGATGTACTGCTTGGTGCCTGACATGCAGGCCCGTATGCTACTTTCGATGAAACTTATAGTCAATTGCGTTGGTATGGCCATTGATGTTGTGGGACTTTTAACTACGGAAGAACGTGCCGAATTGGCACAGAAGAATATATAACACTAGCGCCAATTATGAAACTTTGTAATGTAAAAGTGATCAAATTAAATATCGCTTAATTTATAATTTTATTGTAAACTAAATTATACATTGTGCTTATTCACTTATAATATAACTTATAAGATTTAGTTCATTAAAATAATCTATAATTGGCTCTTTAATTATATTACCAATAAGCAAAAATTAGGAGATCATTCACGTCAAAAATTGGCGACAATAAAATAATTAAAAATGATTAATAAAAATTCTTAAATGAAAATATTTTCAAGGTAACTAACAATTTTGTTTCTTACAATAATAATTTGCTGTTATATCAAAGATATCCAGAGGACGACATCATAGACCTATTACTATTTGCAGACGTTCGCAACAATACGTAACAATTCCACTTTTTGAAAAAAATGTAGCTTTTGTTTATGTATAATTTATATTGTCACATTACACATTTTTTTTAAATTCCCAAAAAAAAGAAAAAAATTTTTTATAATGTGGTAACGTTATATTTGATATGACGAAGAAATACAAACTTCAAAAACCCTTATTAAATTTTAATGAAAGCAAGTGAAATTACCTTCAATATATATGCCTTGGTTACAACCAGAGCTTCGAAAGGCTTAATTAAATATTAGCTTAATTCCTAGGAATTCAAAAATGATTTAACAATACCTTAAGTTTAATTCCCATAAAACAATTAAAAAAAATATGTTGATTTTTAATTCTTAGTGAATTGATTCACATGGGAATTTAAAATCAACTTGAATGAATAAAATGTTTCTTCATTCCTCTACTCCAATTTGAATTAACATTTTTTATTCTTAATTAAAACCAGTCCAAATTGAATTAAAATATTTTTTGGTAATTCATTTTGTGCAAATCATTAGGGTGGATATAAACTAAAGATACTTGATTTTAAATCAAAAACTTTAATTCTGACTTTTTCGAGGGAAAAGTTTTTTAAACTATACCACTCATTGAATAAAAGTATATCAAACCAAAAAACGAAAATTTAAGTTTTAATTTATAGGGTATTATTGGATCAAGTGCGATATACATTTTTTGTAAAAACCCTAGATATAAAATAGAACAAAATTTATCATAACCTATTAAAATATTCTTATGTTTTATCAGAAAGCATACACATTTAATAAAAGTATGCATGTATTCTTTAATGTTCGTTCAAAAAAACGGAACTACCCTAATGTGGCTATTTCACCGCAAACTTGTGCATATTTTGCATTTATTTGTTAAACTATAACTTTTAAAAGATATTTAGATATGCAGGAATATAGTAATATTAATGGTCTTTCGTTTATAATGACCTAATCTTTACCAGAAATTCAATCAGTGAAGGAATCTGCTTAATTAAAAATTTTTTCTAAAAAAATTTATAAAAATAATTTGTTTTTTGTGACATTAGTTTTTGTAAATACATACATATACATGTAAAATGTGCTAATATGTAAGAGTATATTATCTCTGGTTTTGTTGTGTTGCTGCGAAATAATGGATTTTATATGTTTTCGAATCTGGATGAGATTATAGATTATGTGTACAAAAAATCTTTAGTTTTATGTGTATCTATATTTTATTTTAAATAGTTTTTCTGATCTTATGACCAATAACAAGGAATTTTTTTTAAAAGTTTTACTGTAGTGTATTGCACTAAGAATCCCAATTTATTACAATTATTTATTATTGTAATAAATAGTTTTTTGATAAAACCAAAAAATGTTGGTAGGGAAACCTTTCCTCGACGCGTTTCGATGGTTGGTTAGACCATCTCATCAGGAGGATTATCCCTAATTCTAGACAGAGTGAAAACCTCACATTATGTATAATCTGAGGGACTGAATAAGTACGAATTATTATTATTGTGTCCAACAAATATCAACATAAAGCGAAGATTATCATCCGAACAGAAACACACAAACATTTTTCAGTTTTATCATTTCTTTATTTTTTTAAATTTCGCCTAAGTCAACTTAATAAATTTTTGAATTTTTCTACAAAAATGTTATTTGTATATGCCCTGCAGTCTCTAAAAAACATCAGTCCCTTAGCAGGAAGATATATTACATAGCTGAGATACATACACAATTATGATGGAATTAGAATAAAATTACAAAATTCAGTACAATTAGAAAATGCATATATACATAAATATGTATATATGTCGATAATGAATAAATCACATTTTAATCATATGACTTTTCATACATGTTTTTTAGACAAACCAAGTCCACGGTTTTGTTAAAATCGAGATGGAAATCATCTCAGCTTAAAAACCCTTTTTTAACCCAATAACTTAAGAAAGAGTCATTTCTTTATCCTCTAAAATGGGGACTTTTTTTCATGGGTATTAAATGATATTTAATCCCTTATGCAATCCTGAAACTTATTTTATGGTTAAGGACTTGTTTCGTTGAGATTTATTTTATTCCGCTCATTTATAGGTATTATATATTTTGGAACTGTAGGGTTCGTTTGAATACATTTATTTTTGTATGCCTTTACAAAATGATTTGTTTATAAAATTTTTAATTATTTTTGTATAAGATTAAGAATTGAAATAATTTAAATTAAATCTAACTGATTTTAAATTCCCTAAGAATTAATTCTTAAAAGTTAAAGCTTATGACTTGATTCAGGTGAATGTATTATGGGAATGATATAAACACTAAAATAAATTTGATTTTAAAATATGGAATTAGGAATTGAGCCTTTCGAACCTCTGGTTACAACTAATAAAAAGAAAGAAAATAAAACAAAATTTATAAAAATATACAAAAAACACTTGTTCTTCTCATATAATCATATGTAAAAATGTACAGTACCACCCGGGTGGGTATAAGTATACGACGTACATAAATACCTTTGGTAGAGCGACGGTTAAAGAGTAACCGCGAAAGTAAACACAAAGAAGTGAACGCAAATAATAACGGAGGCTTAAAGCAACAACATATTCCTGAGGATCACTCTGGATCAAGCATATATTCTTGTGAACCATACCATATGGCATATGGTCTTGTGAACAAGACCACATGCTTGATCTAAGTATTTTTATGTCTAATCTTCCAGAAATGACATAAATATACTTTTTAATCGAAATAATAACATTAATGGTTTTTAATCAAAATTTGCTGAAAAAAGTGCCAAAAAACTTGGGTCATTTTTGACCCCATGTCAAAAAAGGGTGAAAATATTTTTTTTTTAATAAAAAAGACTTTGTCTTAGTGTAAAATAATTACTTTTATATATTTATTAAAATTTAGTAATAAATTAATAATATTACATATTTAAAAAATAAAAAGAAATACAATATATCAAATTTTTCATCTTTGACTCCGGAAAAAAAGGGTTAAGTTACCCAATTTTGAAAACAAAGAACCCGTTTATATTTTCCATAGTATGGATAATTTTATTCCATACCCAGTAAAAAATATATGGATAAATCCATAATCAAGCAACAAAGGAGTAATGACTTGTTCATCCATTTGGAGTAATAAGCGAGCTATCGAAACTTTTTATTTTGTTTTGTTGTTTATGCCTCGCTTAATACTCCAAATGGATCAACAAGGGATGCATCAGTTAGTTTTTTTTTCTTTGACATAACAAAAAATATTTTGCTCAAATTAAATTGGAATTTATCAAAAAATAAACAAATACAATTTTGTTTACTTTTTTTTCGGTAATTGGTGAATTTTTAATTGCATGTTTTAAATAATATATTACGCGTTGTCTTTTCTTTAATTTTCTTGCAGAAGCACTTAAAGACAAATCAATATTTTCTTATTTTTGTAAAAAATAACCAAATTTATATTTTATATGAATGTTTACTCCCTTTATGCTCCTTTAGGAGACAAAAAGGATTACTCCCTCTGTCGTCATTTTCAAGACTAAAGGGAGTACTCCATAAGGAGCTTAAAAGGAGTACTCGTGTCTGCGGACATGCTGTGTTAAAAATCCTATGAGTTTCGGAGTTTTATGGAGTAATCCATTACTCGCAAAGGAGCGCTCCAAGAGTACTCTTTGGATGATCCTATTTTTTACTGGGTATAAACATTATTCAAATTGAACATAAATAAGATTTATGAAGCATTTACTCAAATTATGAGCAAAAAATTACTTTTTTGCGAAATTCGTCGAATTCGAACACAAGGTTCGGGAAAATGGTTTGAGATATCGACCTAAATTTTTTTGAGTTTTATTGTCTTTTTTATCTATTTTAACACACCGATGAGAGAAATTCAAAATTGTAATATTTGTTTAACAAAATTTTCAAAAAATTAAAAAATGCGTTTTGAAACCCACCTGAGAAAAATGACCCATTTTCGATTATGAAAAAAACTAAGTAAATATTGTTAAATTTTAACAAAATTAACCCCTTGACGTATTTCCACGAGTCTGACTCGTGGTACAATTTTTGTGCCTAACATGATTATCACGAGTCCGACTCGTGGTACTATTTATGTGCCTAACATGATTATCACGAGTCATACTCGTTTTGCGACTGTTCTTAAGCATCAAAACCGGTTTGTTTAGTGCAACTTGTGTGCGAACAGTTGGAAGCGAACTTCGTTGCGCAGATTGATACGTCAAGAGGTTAAACTATGAAGTACTTACAAGTCTTAAAATAATAAATCATATCTTACTTTGCGAGCTTTTGTCCAAAGTAGTTTTTTTTAGCGGTGTATCCTTAGGCGTATTGTCACGGACACGAATTTTTGGGGGAAAATCGCAATAACTTCAAAACTGTTTTATGGATTTCAAATATTGATGACTTCAATTAAAGCTGCATTAGTTCACTTTCAGATTCCATTATCTTTTCTCTTTAAAATAATTTGTAAATGGACGAAATGTAGCAAAAACGGCAAATACTCTCAGTTTTCCCCATACAAATGGGCTCAAAAACTTTGGGCCCGTTGCGCGGGCTCGTATCCTAAAAATAAATCAATAATATTTTGCACACTTCCGATTGACATAATTTGGCCACATAATTTCACTATTAGAAGTCGATCAGAGACAACCTAAACACTATACCAATCCATAAACAAAAATTTTTTAAAAGTATGCTTTATATTTTACTATTTATAAAAAATATATTTTTGTTCTGTATTTTGGTTAAAAAAAAAAATATGGTCAACGTACGTATAGAGCACATAAACTCCCGCACGACGATTTAACTTTAGTAGTGAAGGGTATCAAATAATCTACCTTGACCGACTGTAACATTTTTTTTAAAATAAACAAACGGATGTTTATATAAAACAAATTATTTTATTTTATAATATTTTCTTACAAATAGAAAAAAATGAAGTAAACAAAATTTATTAAAAACGCTTTTTTATGAGCAAATTAAAATAAACTATTGGTCTATGCTTAACGCGACCAGTCGTGTGGACTAATACATTAGAAACGGCTTCCGTCAATAATTGGATATTGTATAACTGGAGCAATTAGGGATAAATATCAATCACTATGGCCTAATGTGTAACTAAATTTTTTAATTCATAAAAATCTCACCATACCTGATCACATTATACCGCACCCATTTTTTAAACTGTCCGTTATTTAAAATGTTTAATTCATGGATTTTACAATATCCATATTTTTCACATACATATTCATAAGTAATAAATTATGAATTATAATTCATTCCATTACATTACTAAATGATTAATTTAATTTTCAATTGAAAATGAACCCCAAAAATATTTTGCCAAAAAAATATTGATTATTTCTCATGTATATTTGTTCAACTTTTTTTTAATTCTTGGTAATTGTATAAATGTAAATACATATTTGTTTGTTTATATCATCGTGTATCTCACCCCAAGTATTGAAATATGTATATTTATAAAATGCATCCATAGAATTCAATTAAGTATTCTACTCATATCACATCTCTTTCCAATTAATAAAAAGCACTTGTCATAAACGATACATTGGTTGTCATACTCTTATCATACATACATTTGTTGAAAAACTTATGAGCTTACAGTGTGACAAAAACATATAGGTTACTTTTAAAACATAAATGTTGTTTTGACATGAGCTTCCTAAGCCTGAATGTATCCTTTAAAGTTTCCAAATCTCTTAACTTGTTGACAAAGCAATGTCTTTTAGCTTTCCTTATCTGTTTCTTAAAGTCTTTCCTATTTTCTTTGTATAATTTCCATTTTCTGTGGATTTAATAAAAACAAAAACAAGTAAAAGTGTTATAATCGACTGTTGCGAATCTTATATACCCACCATCAAATTGTATTAAACATATCTCTTATATCTACGAGGGTGCAGCTAATTCAAAATGTGGACCAAATTCGAAAAATATTGTTACGCTAGTTGGTATTGTTGGTAAAATATTTGGACTAAATTCGGTTGCAGTAGCTTTATTTAGTATCTAAGTGATTTCCCTAGTATTTACTTTGCACAAAATTTGGTCTCATAACCGGGTATAGTTTTACATTAAACATCTGCATAGTTCCATCCGTGTATATCCATTTCTGTGTTTTATCATTTTGAGTGTGTATTGATGAGTAGTTAAGTTTTTTGTTATAAGTGAGTATTGTTGTATTCTCCCACTAAGTAAGTCTGAGTGGGTAAAAAGACAATGAGAATAACATATTTATTTTCCTATAGTTTTGCAAAATGGATGGAATGAGTATTAGTGGTTATACAATAGATAACTTATAGTATGTCGTATGAAGTTTACTTATAGGATAAAATAAAAACTAAAAACGACATTCGATTAGTTTAATACTTCTTTTTTCAAAACTTTGTTGTTTTTGTAGGAGTTTTTTTCAAAAATTTGTTATTTTTGTGAGAAATCTTTTAAAAATTTCTTCTTTTTATAGGAAATTTTTCAAAAATATCTTATTTTATATAGGAAATTTTTCAAAAATTTCTTATTTTAATACGAGATTTTTCAAAAATTTCTTAATTTTATAGGAAATTTTATTTTTTTTTTATTTTTATAGGAAATTTTTAAAAATTTTCTTATTTTCATATAAAATTAAAAAAAATATATCTTATTTTTACAGGAAGTTTTTCAAAAAATTTCTTATCCTCATAGAAAATTTTTGATTTTGTTTTTTTATTTTTATATAAAATTTTTTAAATTTTTTTTTAAAGGAAATTCAATATTTCTTATTTTTATAGGAAATTATTCAAAATTTTCTTAATTTTGCAGAAAATTTTAATTTTTATTTATTTTTATAGGAAGTTTTTAAAAAATTTCTTATTTTCATAGGAACTTTTTTAAAATTTCTAATTTTATAGGAAATTTTAAAAAAATTTCTTATTTTTATAAAAAAAAATTTGAAAAAATTCTTATTTTTACAGGAAATTTTTAAAAAAATTCTTATTTTTATAAAAAAAATCAAAAATTTCTTATCTGATAGAATTTTTTTTTTAATTTAAAAGAAAATTTTTCCTAAATTTTTATAGAAAATTTTTAAAAAATTTCTTGTTTTTGTAGGAAATTTTTATTTTTTTTTTCAATTTTTTAGGAAATTTTTAATTTTTTTTATTTTTATATGAAATTTTTAAAAAATTTCTTGTTTTTAAAAAATTTCTTATTATTATAGGATTTAAAAACTTTCAATTCTTAAAAAAATTTTACTCCGTCCCTTTATTTCACTAATTTTATATTCTTTTGACATTTTTTTTCTTTTATTTCTATATTATTCATTTTTATAGTCAATTAAAATATATACACACAAACACTGAAAAATGTTAAAAATTTCTTATTTTTATAAAAAAAATTTGAAAAATTTCTAATTTTTATAAGGAATTTTTAAAAAATGTCTTATTTTTATAAAAAAAAATTTCACAATTTTTTATTTGATAGAATTTTTTTTTTTAATTTCAAAGAAAATTTTTCCTTAATTTTTATAGGAAATTTTTAAAAAATTTCTGGTTTTTGTAGGAAATTTTTAATTTTCTTTTATTTTTATAGTAAATTTTTAAATTTTTTTCAATTTTATAGGGAATTTTTAATTTTTTTTTTTTTTTATAGGAAATTTAAAAAAAAATTTCTTATTATTATAGGATTTTTAAAAACTTTCAATTCTTAAAAAATTTTACTTTTACCCTTATTTCACTTATTGTATATTCTTTTGAAAATTTTTTTCCTTTTATTTCTATATTATTCATTTTTATAGTCAATTAAAATATATACACACAAACACTGAAAAATGTTAGTATACCCAGTAAAAAATAGGATCATCCAAAGAGTACTCTTGGAGCGCTCCTTTGCGAGTAATGGATTACTCCATAAAACTCCGAAACTCATAGGATTTTTAACACAGCATGTCCGCAGACACGAGTACTCCTTTTAAGCTCCTTATGGAGTACTCCCTTTAGTCTTGAAAATGACGACAGAGGGAGTAATCCTTTTTGTCTCCTAAAGGAGCATAAAGGGAGTAAACATTCATATAAAATATAAATTTGGTTATTTTTTACAAAAATAAGAAAATATTGATTTGTCTTTAAGTGCTTCTGCAAGAAAATTAAAGAAAAGACAACGCGTAATATATTATTTAAAACATGCAATTAAAAATTCACCAATTACCGAAAAAAAAGTAAACAAAATTGTATTTGTTTATTTTTTGATAAATTCCAATTTAATTTGAGCAAAATATTTTTTGTTATGTCAAAGAAAAAAAAACTAACTGATGCATCCCTTGTTGATCCATTTGGAGTATTAAGCGAGGCATAAACAACAAAACAAAATAAAAAGTTTCGATAGCTCGCTTATTACTCCAAATGGATGAACAAGTCATTACTCCTTTGTTGCTTGATTATGGATTTATCCATATATTTTTTACTGGGTATTTCAACATAGAACACAAGTTATTCGAAATACTCATAAATACTTATAGTTATCTAAGTATTTTGGAACAAAAAACAGTTGTAAACAGATAAATGTATCTTTCTCAACTTATAAGCAAAAGCATCAGTTACTGACTTTGTGGGTAGAGTGGATGAGCAAAAACAAAAGCAGACAATATCGGTTACACTCATTCTCTCATTTATACTACAAGTATTGAGTACTACTATGGTGTATTCGTTTTTGATGAACAATATTGTATACTCTTGCAGACGTTTATTTTACATTAATAAGCTGTTAAATACTTCTCGTTCTGTTTATTATGTAGTTAGGATAAACATGTTAATAGTTATACGGCAGGTCCGTATATTTTGTTTAGAGTTCCGAATGCATCTACCGTATATATAGTCCGGACTTTACATTGATTAATAGCTATCTAATATCGTAGGTTCAATCTTAATATTCTGAATGTACCTCCAAATCTTTTTGATTGTGAATATGAAAAGGGGATATTATATACACAGTAATAGACAAAATTGTTCATGAAATAAAATTTATTAAGAACTTAATCAAAATTTTTATGTTTTGTATTAAGAATACATAATCTATTTAATTAACTTAAAAAAATTATTTAAATATGTGCAGAACATAAAAATTTTGATTAAGTTCTTAATAAATTTTATTTCGTGAACAATTTTGTCCCTTACTGTATAAGAACTATAGCCAAATGTTTATCAATTGTTACAAAATTTTATACGCTGGCTGGTATTGAAATAAAGCTTATCTTTACATTTAGTGGTTATAGCTGTAATAGTTTATAATTTAATAGCTTTTAACTGGCATTTTAATGTTTTCCGGGAGTGGTTTTTACATAAAAGCTATTTTTTAATATGGACCAATTCCTATAAAATGTCGCCCATTTTCAATACACAACATTCTCAAGATAACAAAAATACTTTTGTAAAATTTTGTCCCTCCTGTTTTAAGGCGCTATCGTGCTTTTATTTGACGGACAGACTAATACAAACCCTCTATCTTTTTGGTATTTTTGTATTTCCGTAAGTTTTTATATGGGAGCTATGGTCAAACGAAGACCGATTGTGACACACTGGCTAGCATTGACATAAGACTTGTACTAAATTTAGTGGCCATAGCTAGTATATTTCATCATTTATTGGCATTTAAGTGTATATTACGTGGAATTTAGGCTTTTTTAATTTTAAGTTTTCGTATTTTTTTTTTATGGGTTAAATGTGAACTGATTTCGATAATAATCATGTAAAATTTCTTTGTGCTAATTTTTATCATCATATCTGTTATTATTTGTCATTTATCAGCAAATAAGCGATGGCCTATGCTAGGTTATACGGGAGCTATTGTCAAATATAAACCAATTTCAATTAATATGCCAAAATTTTCCAAGAAAAGAGTTTGCCAAATTTCAGTGACCAAGCTCCTTTTGTTCAGGTCCTATATTGCCGACAACAGACAGACAGACATACTGACAGACATCGCTTAAACGCCTTAGAATTTATAAGGATTTAAAATATAATTTTGGTTTTCGAGCCAATATTAAGGAAATTACAAACGGAATGACAATCTCAATATACCCCCATTCTTTTTGATGGTGAGTATAACAAAATGATATCATTTTGTGACACGTCTATGTTAAAAATTATCTACATTATTAAAATTCCAGGATCTCAATTATTAAAAGTATAACTTTTTTTACACGGATTAAATACTCTATCTAAAAAATATTTGGTTTCGTTGATGTATTTTAAAGTTTTTGTGCTAAGATGAGTTTGTCGATTATTTTGTTAGTTATTTACCCATAAAAATTATAATAATATCCACAGAATATATATAGTCATGTCCATCTATATCAGAGTTGAGAAAATCTTCTTTGACAGTACGCTTGAATTTCACCAAAATCGGTCCCAAAATGCCCGAGACATCGTCAAAACTTCAAAATCGATGCACCTCTAGCTTGCATTTTTATACCCTTCACCACCATAGGTGGAGATTGTATTATACATAAGTTTGTGCTGATGTACGTAACGCATAGGAATATTGGTCTTAGACCCAACTTTAAGTTACCAATAGACTTAAAATCACTTCCTGAGTCGATTTAACGATGTTAGTCCGCCCGTCTGGACGGTCACAATTCTAAAGATAATATGATGAAATTTGGTACAGATAACTTTTTTAATAGGGTGACTATTGAAATTCATCAAAATCGGTCCATTATTAATGGTACCTTCCATAGGTCCCACTTGCCGGAATTGATATTTTGGCCACCAATATTAATATCATGAAATTTAAAACAAAACTTCCTTTACCAAATTTCGTTGAAATCGGTTTACATTTGACTATAGCTCGCATACAAACTCTTCTGTCAAAACGCACAAAATGAGACAAAAATCACTAAAACTCTCGTAAACCTGAAGATAATGACAATATTTTGCACACATAGTTTTTGTAACAGTGAACCGCCGTGATATAGCAGGTTAGTCATCCGCCTAACATACCAAGGTCCCAAGTTCGATCCCTGGCCAGACCCACTTGAAAAAAAATAAATTTTCAAAAAAGCGGCGGTTCACCTCATAACTCAGCTAGCCACTGGTTATTGAGTATTAGGCTATGTTAAACTTCTCTAACTAATGCATTTGCCGTTCGGAGCGTGAGTTAAAACGTAGGTCCCTTTCAATGAGTCTAAAAATAGAATCGGATGCAGCTCATTGCTGAGAGAAGTGCCACTTGTTCCAATTGGAATGTTATCGTGGAAATTATTATATTAATATTATTAGTTTTTGTAACAACTGTAATCAATTTGCTAAATTTCGAGAAAATCGGTACACATTTCACCCTAGCTCTCACCCTAGTCCAAATGACGGAAACAGCTTGACTGAAACAGATGACAAAATTTAACAAATATTTGTCTTTATACACGAAAAAGAACACCTTTGACCTTAGTGGTTAAGGGTATCGTATTGTCGGGCTTGACCGACTATAGCACTTTCTTACTTGTTTTTAAATACTTCTGTTAATTGTATTTCTTGTTACTCTGTACATTTCCTTATGAATTCAAAAGTACTATGTGTTAATAATTGGTAAACATTTTTTTTTGTAATTATAAGAATTGTTTGTACTCGTATTTTACTTAATGCCTCTTGAAATCAATTGAAATCTTTAACTTTTTATTGTAGATAGTTTTGGCTTGTGTTGTGCCAACAACTTCTGTACTCCTAAATAAATTTGTACATTAACCCATTTTAATAGCAATAAAAATACTTATATAAACAGTCAATCTATAAATTGAATTTAAATTACATATAACTTCTGGTAATTATAATTTTATGAGGACTTCAAGCTGGGAAGATATTAAGTGGAGTAGAGTGCGAATAGACAAATGAGAAAAACTGTTGTAATTTTCTTTTTCTAATATTGAACGTAAACGGTATTTAAATATTTACCATGAAAAAAAATATTTTAAATCATAATTACGGTCACTATCCGTCCTCTTTTTTATTTTGATACAATGTCCTTTTAAATCAAAAACAAGTAAGAGTATTATATTCGTCTATGCCGAATCTTATATACCCACCATCAAGTTGTGCTAAATTTAGAAACGTATCTCATATATCTACGAGAATGCAGCTAATTCAAAATGTGGACCAAATCTATGTGGTATTTACTTTGCACAAAATTTTCTCCCATAACCTGTTATAGTTTTACATTAACAAGCTGTTAAATAATTTTCGTTGCCCTTAATGTGTAGTTAGGACATCTTGATAGTAATACGGCAGGTCCACATATTTTGCTAGGAATTCCGAATGCATCTACCGTATATAAAGTCTGGAATTAACATTGATAGCTATCTAATTTCTTAGGTGCGATTTTAATATACTGAATAAACCTACAAATGATTGTAGATATAAAAAGGGGATGTTATATATATAAGAACTATAGCCAAATGTTGACCTATTGTCACAAAATATATACTGGCTGGTATTCTTATAAAGCTTATTTATGCTTATTTGATATACTGACCAATAGTTGCATAAAAATTATATATTCTAAATTTAGTCATCATAGCTATTACAATTGTATTTAATGTAATTCCCGGGGCGGGGTTATATAAAAGGTCTAACTAAATGTAAACCGATTTCGCCCAATTTCAGTACACAACTTTTATAACATTTCGAAAATACTTTTGTAAAATGTTGTCTCTCTAGGTCTTGTAGTTAAGGCATTTTGTGTTTCCGTAAGTTGTTTATATGGGAGCTATGATCAAATGGTGACCAATTGTGACAAAATGCACACTGGCTGGCATTATCATAAGACCTGCTTGTACTAAATTTAGTGGTTTTAACAAAAGAAACAAAAAAGTTATGCAAGTTTTAAGTTGGAAATCTAAGAAAACCGGTTTTTCGCTACATTTACTATTATAAAATCACTTTTCGAAGTGAACTATAAAAACCAAAGGTATTTTCGTTTTCCGTGGACTCTAACTAAACAGAATTGATACATGAGAACCCCAGACTAATTTTTTTCTCAACATTTGTATCATAGTGTAATTGTCCTTCTAGATATTGAATTGTCCTCTTTTTTTGCTTTAAAACTTCAAAATTGTGTAAATATTTGCTTTCGTACTTTGCCCATTGGTGTTAAAATTGTCTGAAATAGATCCATTTATCATTATCAATCATTTTTTCTTACCTAGTTTTTATCGGTCATTTCACTTTTGTCATTTCAATCCTGTTATCCAGCCCTTTAATAGGATGGCTCTTTTAAAAATATTTTTATTCGAAAATGTCTCTAATGGTTAATGAAGTCCATGCGTGCCCACCCCTGAGCTAGAGTTTCTGATACATGTACTGATAATACTGAAATACGGTTACCATTATTCTTAGGGAAGTTTTTAAGTTATTTTATATTAAAATAAATATTTTTGTCTCTTTATTACTTTTTGAGAAATATTTTTATCATAAAGCTTATTTTTCTGTCCAAATATTAAAAATTAAATAAATTCTTTATAGCTTTAACAAGTAGGAAAACAATAAAATTATAATTATCATTTATTTATTTAACCCTGGAAAGTCATCCTTATTTTACATACACTAACGTCATCCTTCGTCATTTTGACTACGTATACTTTAAGAGACTATAAAACTCTTCCTGAGCAAAAATGGATACCAAAATAGTTTTCTTATGTATTAATAGACTCTTTTTAATAAATTTAAAAAAAAAATTTATTTGTTTATTTCTTAATTATTAATAAAAACTTAACATATTATAGACCTCTTTTTTTTGTTTTAATTTGAAAATAAAATTTTCCGTAGTCATTTTGACGAAGGATGACGTTCTAGGGTTAAATAGATATTTTTTAATACACTTAAGATAATAACTTACGTGTGGGGTACTCATTCCCAAGTATTTTGTCATTTGATAAATATTTTGTCATACGTGTGATATATCAATATTTTTTAAGTAGCTTAAGGAAGCAGAAGTCAATGTCACATTTATCAGTCAGATTAAACTGATGAAAATAACTGGTCCCGGCGTAGGTGGTTTTTTATCAAGGATTTCTTAATGGTATATTTTCACACTTATTTTTCTGATAAAAAAAGGTTGAATACTCCATATATTGCTGGCTTAACATGTAAAGGCACTACCAGTCCACTTTTTCTAGAAATTGAGATTTTGATGCAATAATGTACAATTAGTAAAAACACATTGTTTACAAAGAAAAAAATACACCTGTCTCATTTTTTGTTGCTTTTTTGTAGTGATAAGCAAAAGCACTAAGTCCAACTTTTTGAAAGAAAAAGCTCTAAGTCCATATAAAAAGTGCAGTTTAACAACGTTTTAATAAATAATATTAACTGCTGTATAGTAATTATTGTGGGCAACATATTTTTCAATATCAACATGTCGGTATTGTAACGATCGTATAACATAATAGCGTTAATTTTATCAAATTATTAAAATTACTTCAATTTTTGCATGATTTTCTACTTGTAAGTAAAACTACTTTAAAATGTTTTTTTTTTCTTTTCTTTACTTTTAACTACAACTTTGAAACTCAATCCATCGAAAGCGTTTATGGAATTAAGCCAGACAACGCAATCATAGGGGTTCCATATGTTTTTTATAGTAAATCTGATGATTCATACGAGTTGTCAACCTAAAAAAAATACTCGCAAGAAAAGAGTTAAAGTTGAAAATGTATCTTGGTTTTCGGACAAAAATTTATTGAAGAGCAAAGAGCAGTAATGTTTGAAATTATAAAAACGCTAAAGATTCAAGAAATATACGAGTATTAGAAATTTACTGGTTAAGAAGTTCTAAGAAAAAGACCTAAGTCCATGAAAAAATAAAAACTAAGCTAAAGAAAAAGCTCTAAGTCCCAAAAATCGTGTATCTACGGAAGAAATACTTATTATTTAATTTTCATAGACAAACACAAAAAAATGCATTTACGGAATTCAAAAATGTTGACGCAGAAAAAGTTGGTTTGCTTTTTTGTCTCTCCTGTAAAATTTCAAAATATGGACTTAGTGCCTTATCATGTTAAGCCAGCCATATGTATAACCCGACTATACGATACCCTTCACCACTTAGGTCAAAGATGCTCTTTTTCCTGTATAAAGACAAATATATCCCAAATTTTGCCTTCATACAAACATGTTTTCAAAACTTATATATTTAAGCTGTTTCCGTCATTTGGACTTATATGAGAGCTAGGGTCAAATGTAGACCGATTATCTCGAAATTTTGAAAGTTAATTGCAGTTTTTACAAAAATTATGTATGCAAAAAATAAACTAAAAATTCTTATTATATTCAGATTTACGGGCGTTTAACTGTTTTTTGTCTCATTTAGTGCGTTTTGACAGAAGAGTTGTATGGGAGCTATGGTCAAATGTGGACCGATTTCAATGAAATTTGGTACAGTAATTTTGGTTTACATAAGCTGTATATGTTTTTAATTTCATGAAAAAAATTTGTGACCAAAATATCAATTCCGGGAAGTGGGACCTATGGAAGGTACCATAAATAAATTTCAATAGCCATTGTCTCACTATATAAAAAATGATCTGTGCCAAATTTCATAGAATTATCTTTAGAATTGCGACCTGTATTTGTTTGCGTTACATACATCAGCTCCAACTTATAATACCCTTTCCACCTGTGGTGGTGAAGGGTATAATAAGGAGTTCTTCGGAGAGTTTTTTGTTTTTATATATATTTTTTTTGTATTTTAATAATATTCAGCATAAGTATTGCTTATGGTAGACAAAATCAGTATCGGGCCATATTTGACCATACCTCCCATACAAGACACATTCTCAAAAGTCGTTCAAATACACATGAAAGCACAAAAACGTTAAAAAATCTTAAGATAAAACTTTGCACAGGTAAATATTTTATATATACCAATAACCGAAATTTGGTAACAATCGATCCACATTTGACCGTAGCTCCCTTATCAGGCTCTTAGACGGAAATGAAATACTTAAATCTCGAAATTAAAAAAAAATAGCACATAGTTTATGTATGTTACTAAGGGTTAAGGAAATCTTGTTAAATTGTTTGACATATTTGACTTTATTGGTGAAGGGTATCATATAGTGGGGCTTGACCGACAGCTTTTCTTACATAATTTTTTTTTTTTTGATAAATTAAAGACATTTTTCGTATAATTTTCGACAAAAATAAACGTTTAGCCTTCAAAAAAATATGTTGCATAAACCGGAACAGTTAATAATCTAAAGGCGACAGATCTTTACACTATGGTGGATGTATTAGCACAAAAAGGATATTTCTTAACTATCAGCCATGTTACAGAACTCAATTCAGTTTTTTTATGTGTATGCTTTTTCCATTTTCAAAGTGAAAGTCTACTTTCACACCAGTCAGGTTTGGCTCATCAAGTCTTGAGTTTGTATGAGAAAAAGCTGACAAAATTAAAATTCATACAAACCTGAGCAAGTCTACGAATATATGTATTTTAGAATTACATGTGCTTCGATCTTGTGCTCATATTCTCTAATTTCATGGGTCAAGCTTTAAAAGATTTTTCTCTACTTGGTCTTTCCATCGAAATTTTGGACGTCCTCTGCCCGTTTTTATTCTAATTCTAGCTTTTTCATAGTAATTTTTTCCAGGATTCCTAAAGTAAACGAACGGACCTAATGTGATCGTTATAATTATTGAATCGAAGTCGAGGGCAATTTATTGATATTTAATTAAAAAAATTGTTTTCTAAATACGCTACGAAGTTTTCAATTGTTGTAATAAAATATAATATTTATTGGAAATCATAACTTTTTATATTGGGCAATTTCTAATCTTCAAATCAAAACTAAAATTATTATTTTAATTTTTCAATGTATTTTGATAAATTTAATTTCATATGATTGATAACAGAATTAATGGTAATAAAGAATAACAGAATAGAGAATACAGGGTGGCTGATAAAGTTAATACATTAAGAAACTCAAAGCTTATGTGGGTTTTTATTAATTCATTTAAAAAATAAGTCCCGTTTCACACGAATCAGGTTTACTTGATCAGTTTTTCTTTAAATTTCTTTTCAACCTGCATTCACGTTCACACACAAACATTTTCTTCATCAGTTTTAATTTTATTTTCCTTAAATTTCATACAAACTTTCAAAATTTTCGTAAACTTGATAGTACGGTCAGTTTTGCTCAATTTTAATTCTGTCAGTTTTTTCTTATACAAATTCATGACTTGATAAGCCAAACCTGACTAATGTAAAAGTAGACTAATAAATTTTTTCTTCATAGTCCTAATTCTTAATTTTCGTCAAAAATAAAGACCAATCTATAAAATTAAAAATGGAACATGTTGGTTACACAGAGAAAAAGTTATTAAGCTTTTTTGCAACACCTTTTATCAGTCACCCTGTATTTAACACTATAAAATAGTATAATCGAAAATTAATTTATAATGACTATAAAGTACAGATATTATTTTTAGATTTTTGATAACAGCCACAGAATTATTGTCTGAGTCGATTTAACGATGCCTAGATCTCATAAAGATTTTGATCAGACGTCATCATTTTGAAGATAATTTAATGAATCACATACAATAACTATTCTCAGAAGACACTAAATAATTTATACTGACGTTAATTGATCGTGAAAATGTTTATTTAATATATTCATAACATTTGTTAATAATCGGTTCACATATTAACTAACTAACGGTATGTTATATTTGGGATTGACCTACTATTAACTTACTTTTTTTTTTCTTTATGTATATTTAATAATTTTGAAGTAATGTAATTATCTCGGATGTGTGCAGCACGATTTGCTAGCTTTATACCACAAAGGGATGAACTTCAGTTGAAAAACTATAAGTATTTCGTAAAATGTATGTGTTTCAGGAACAAGTTCCTAAGTTTCATCATTCCGTTGAAGTAACAATAAAACAGAACCTAATCTACAGAGTTGGGTACCCCACTGCCAAATGCATACATCTTCAGCCTTTACTATACGCGGTCGAGATTCTCCAAAATGATTTTGAAGTGCCGGTCCAAACAGGAGTGTTGCGTTCGATCAGATTTAGTTAATCTTGCTTTGCATTGTATTAGGAAACCGAGACACTTGACGGCTTTCGACACTTTGAATTCTCATATCCAAAACATCATCTAATTCCTCAATATTTGTTACTTCACTTGTACGGATGAAGCATACAATATTGGAAATATGTATAACAAATACATAAAGAAAAAGAACGTGTTGGTGGTTCCTTGTAGCTATAAATTGAGAGATGTAGAAGCAAAAGGCTATTTTTAAAATATTCTTGCCGATGAATAGTGGGATGGAAGAAATATAGAGTGGAAACAGGTAAGAAAGTGCTATAGTCGGTCAAGCCCGACCATACGATACCCTTCACCACTAAGTTCAAAGTATTCTTTTTCCTGTATAAAGACAAATATTTTCTAAATTTTGCCATTATATGTACAAACATTTTATCAAAACTTAGATAATTAAGCTGTTTCCGTCATTTGAGCTTACATATATGAGAGCTAGGGTGAAATGTGGACCGATTATCTCGAAATTTTGCAAATTGATTACAGTTTTTACAAAAATTATGCAAAAAAATAAACTCAAAATTCTCATTATCTTCAGTTTTAGTGATTTTTGTCTCAAAACGCACTAAGTGGACCGATTTCAACGAAATTTGGTACAGTGGTTTTGGTTTACATAAGTATTATTTGTTTTAAATTTCATGAAAAAATATTGATATTTGTAGCCAAAATATCCATTCCGGGGAGTGGGACCTATGGGAGGTACCATAAATAATGCACCGATTTTGACGAATTTTAATAACCATGATCCCACTATCAAAAAAATCATCTGTGTCAAATTTCATCAAATTATCTTTCGAATTGCGACCTGTACTTTGATTAGATGGTTTACATGGGGGTCCAGGCAGCCGTCCACACGGACGGACGGACTGACATCGCTAAATCGACTCAGAAAGCCCATTGTAAGCCCATTGGTATACTAAAACGTGGGTCTAAGACAAATATTTCTATGCGTTACATACATCAGCACAAACTTATAATACCCCTTCCACCTATGGTGGTGAAGGGCATAATAAGTTCGCTACTTCCAAACCAGTAGGCGGATTTTAAAATAATTGTATGTGCATATATTAGAAGTGTTGGGGAGCTTAAGTTTAAAACCTGAAAAGCCTAGATTTCTATTTTCCACCATTCCACTGTGCGATGTTATCTTTTTAAAAAAAGGGTGATTTCAAGTCTGATAAAATTGTAAATGTGTTCTTTAGGACCCCCTTTGGACATTGAACTGTTATAGTGGGATAATGACGTAATAAATTAAACTATTTGTTCTTTTTGACAAATTTATTTAAACAACAAATTAACAACGAAATGTTATTTCCAAAACAAATTAATAATACAAATAAAGATACTTACTAGCCCAGTAACAAATGAAAAAATTTCTAGGAAATAATATGGATAATTTTTTACTTGTCATGCTGATTTGCAAATGCTACGATGCTAGACTATTTGCAACGGATTGTGAACTGGGCTACTAAATTTTTATGTTTCTTTACAACAATATTTCCACCTTTTTAGAAATTTTAATGAATATTTTGCGTAATTTGTATATTAAGTTTTCAGGTTTTTTACTCAATAAATATATGACGAAAGTATAACTTTTATTGCAAAGCAAAAATTTTGCACCTTTTTGAAGATAGGACCAGAATTTGTTAAAAGATCATTACTGCAATTCAAAGGCAAATCTACATATAACAGTTGGGCTGAAAAGACTAACACAGAAATAAATTGTTTATATCAAATTTGATTTTATTATTCAATATACATACATATAGCCAAATCCTGCGTGACGGACGATACATTTGTACGGATTTTGTTGAACTTAAATGAATCCCACTGCCGTTTTACACGAGATATCTTTGCACAGATTTTGATGAATATTAGGCCATCGATTGTGCTCTCGAATGACATTTGTTAATTTACATACTTGCTTTGGAGGAAAAAGATATTAGTTTTTAAAGTGCTGTGACGGACGCTACAAAAAATGGAAGTGACTTTTTTTTTGAACACGTGTTTCTGTAATTTTCATCAAAACGGTCATAGTAATAAAAAAATTTTAAATACATTGAAGATAGAGGAAAAGCAGAGGATTATAAACCCGCTTTTATAAAATATTCTAAAGTTTTCAGTTTCACCAAAAATCTATAAATGAACTGTTGCGGACGCTACATGACGGACGATACAGTTTTTACTTGCACGTTTTTTATTAGGAAAAATGCATATTTCATATTTTTTAAGGGTTCGCATTAGCAAAAATAATGGTGCTATTTCTTCCCGAATTTCATCTCCTTCATCTTCATGTTCGCGGTTAAAAATGCGATTTTGGGCACAATTTAATATTTCGCAAAACGGCTACATACATATATCTATTTAAAGTTTTACACTTTCTAAATGTTATTTTTCGTCCCAAGAATGCTGAGGCTAGAAGTTAGAGTGTCCCAAAAATTAAAAAAAAAAATAGTTTTCCAAAAACATTAAATTTGTCCCACTGTATGTTTTTTTAATACGTAATACCTTAAATTTAATATGTGGATATAGATAGTATTATTGCTTTATGAATAAGACAGACATGTGTTAGTAAATTTTGTATTTAATAAATATCATTTTGTAAAAAATATATACTGTGACGGACGCTACACACTTTCCTATACATATAATTCTGTAAAATGCTATATATTTTTAGCCTAATGTAAAGCATACTATAAGGTCTCTCTCAAACCAAGTTCAATTGGAGAAAAAAGAAAAATTGCACTAGTCAAATTAAAAAACCTTTATTTCTGTGACGGACGCTACACACTGTGAGCCCTTTTTTACTTGACGTTATTTATATCACTCCAATTACTTTTGACGGGGTCTACACTGCTCGTCACAACTATAACCGCACTACATTATCCGTTTTGCACTACGTAAAAAGAAATTTTCATGAAAGGGTTTACGATATATCATAGTATTATAACGTTAGTTTTATTCTAAAAAAATTTGTCATTTACTCTTTGAATTGGCAAATTCACAACGATTAATGCATTTCTTAGTGTTGCATAACTATAACCGCATCGCATTTAAATTAAATAATAAATTAAAACTGCTCCGAAATTTTAAATTTCTCGTATGCAAGTTAACGTTTTATTTTAATTAAAATAAAATACCAAGGGAAATATATCTTAATAATATCGAAAAAGGTACAATTTTGGCCTTTTTAGAAAATAGGCTAAATTTTCGAGAGATCGGTAGAAAACTAAATCGTTCGGACCGAGTGGTAAGAAATTCTGCCAAAAACCAAAGTCATTGTGACAAAAATAAAACCGGAGGTCCGAAAAGAAAGTTATTCGAAAAAGATAGGCTCAGAATTGTAAAAGCCGCAAGCAATTCTATGAAAAGCCTTTCGGAAATTTCTGCTGAATTTGGCGTAAAAGTGTCAAATTCTACAATAAGTAGAACACTAAATGAATCTGGAACATTATCCAGACAATCGCTAATGACTGTCCCAAGATTACTCATGTAGTACACGGAAACCCATATGGAATTCTCAAAAAAGGTCTTGCAAACAACTGGTAAGAAAATTATTTTTTTTATGTATTATAATTCTTCTCTTCTTCTTCTCTTTTAGGCGATTTTTTTAGATGAGAAAAAATTTAATCTTGACGATTCTGACGGTTTAAGTGGATATTGGAGGGATCTTCGAAAGGAACCACGATATTTCTCAAAATATGTGGCCTTTCCAAGCACTCTAATGAATTCCGAAAAATACATAAGCATTCCAGGCTGAAAAAACGTTAGTTTTTAGCTAGAAAACACAAGAGTCGTCAGAATAATTGAATGGCTTAAATTAAAAAACATTAAAATTATTGAGAGGCCTGCCTGTTCTCCGGATCAAAACCCATTAGGAAATATTTGGGGAATATTAGCCCGCCGTGTTTATGCCCAAAAAAGACAATACAAAGATGTTATCGAGCTAAAAGTAGCAATCATCGATGAATAGCGAGCAATTACTGAAGATATGAGGACAAAACTTATCCAAAGTATGCCAGATCGAATTTTTGAGCTTATTTAGAATAAAGGAGGCCCCGCCCATTATTAAATATTTTTTTTTAGTTTAAATGATAATTTAAGTAGAGAATTTTGTTAAATTTTTTAAAGTGCGTTTATAGTTATGAAACAGCTGTTTGTATTGAAATTATTTATATTTATTAAACTAAAGTAAATAAATAATTTATTTTTATTACAAAATATAAGTTTTCGTTCTTTTTTTCTTATAATAAAATATTTAATTCCTTTCATTACCAAAAGCTGAAATATTTACATTTATAGGGATGCGGTTATAGTTGTGATGGGCAGTGTATTACATCTTATTGTAAAATTAAGAAGACTTTCAGCCCCTATTGAAACTTGATGCCTAAATGTATGTTTTTGCGATTTATATGAACTTTTAAAAAACCTTTCACCTTTCATTCACGAAGAGTCCAATCAAAAATTGTATCCATTATATATTCTGAAGTATCAATATATGGCTAATTTTTCCATAAACACAAATATGTGATTTTGACTGTTTTAAAATTTTGTCCTTGGTTTAATGTTTTCCGGATTTGCCCATATGTATATACCTTCGAAGGCGATTATAGGGGTCGTACAATTTTTGATACCATTTTTGTAGTACGACTTGTCTTTATCCTCAAAATAGGCGAGCATACTATTAAGGTCTTACAACATTAAAAGGTGACGTGTGGTCCACACGGCTGATATTTAAGACATGAATAATATGTCCCTTTGATATATTTTGAGTCTTAGATATCTTAATCAATTTCACTTTATGGTCGCTTAAAATGTTGTGGACCTGATGTTTTCGTCTGTAACATCATTTTTGGGGAGTAATACGTTCTTGGTGCACATTTCGCCACTTTTAAATTTTTCAAACTACTTGCCAACGGTTAATTTTAATTTTCTAATTAATAAAAGAATCTTCATTCAGGATGCCCATATATCTTAAACTAATAGCTGTGATACATCTTTTAAAGTTAGAACTACTTAAAAATCTTATGGATTTTATACTAATAGTACCATGTATGTGTCAGCCTAAGAACTTTTCAGCCCACCTGTTAAGTTACAAAAGCTTTGGTGTTATTTATGTACTCAGTAAACGATAAATTAGAATTATTTCATTGATTTCAGATTTTCTTGGTCAGAAACTTAGTGTTGCATGGGAGGATGAGTGCAATAAGCAACAAATGAAACACAAGGAACCCAGTTTACTGAAAACTGTATTGCGAGTATTTGGTTCACGATTTGCAGTTTTGGGCCTAGTTCTTTTTATATTAGAAATTGGTTTTCGGTAAGTGAAAATTTACACTAGTAAATCAATACATACATAAATATAACAAATTGAAATATGAAATTGCCATTTAAATAAAATTATAATTTTTTGTAATAATAATTATAATTAATATTTTTTCTTGATATTACAGTGTCACTCAACCTTTATTTTTGGGCGGTTTGGTTTCCTACTATGCCCAGCCCGAAAATAATACGAGAGGAGATCAGACCACTGCCTACTTTTACGCATTAGGTGTGATATTATGCAGTGCAATAAATGTTTTCTTCATGCATCCTTACATGTTAGGCATACTGCACACGGGCATGAAAATACGAGTGGCCATGTGCAGCATGATATATCGTAAGGCCCTGCGTTTGAGTAAAACAGCACTGGGCAATACGACATCCGGGCAAGTGGTCAATCTAATATCGAACGATGTTGGCCGACTGGATACCTCAATGATACACATGCACTATTTATGGTTGGGTCCAGTTGAGATTATCATTATAACGTACTTAATGTATAGAGAGGTGAGTTTGGTTCGGAATAATAAATCGCAATTTAACTACAATTCGAAAGACAACCATTTCGATTTCATAAACATTTAAAAAGACATTTTGATTTCACTACTCCACACATTCCAAGCATGCAAAAAGCCTTTCAAATAAAATAGCATTTTTTTACTAATTGTTGGTCGACTAATTCGAAAGAGCTATTAGCTATAGCTTCCGATATATTTTTTTCAACTCCCTATTAAAAACTAGCTCGGTCTAAATTTCTTCACAGCTCACATATACACTGCTCCCGAATAACATTTAAATGCTAAAGAAATTTTGAATTATAATAGCTATGATAATAAAATTGAGTACAGAGAAGTTCTATAGATCATTAGCCAGCTCATATAATTTACGGGAATCGATTAACATTTGACCATAGCTTCCGTACCACACTGCATCAATAAACCACTTAAATTACGATAAATATCAAATTATAACGTACGTCCAAAATTTGAATTTTGTTTGAAACGTTTTTTTTTTTGTCTTTAAAAAGTGTGAATCATATGTGATGCATAGACATTTTTTATCATAATTTTTAAGCAAATGTTCTGGGCATCACAAATAACACTGCTCTGCAGCCAAATCCTCCTTTTAATAAAACTATGTGGACTACATGGATTTTCATGCGCTAAACTCAGATCCGTTGTCGGTTTTTTTTCATCAGATCTGGATATGTTTTTATGGGCGTGGCAAATTTTTCCCCTTAAATTGGACAGGTACGGAGACCTATTTCGTCCTACATATCTTAAGAATAAAATAAGCTATAAACCATAAAAATCGGTTTAAAAATGTGAATTTTATTACCAATTTACCGCAGGTACCCAATATATTTTATAAAAAATACCGTTGCACTCTAGCTTCATTACCTAATGAAATCTTATGGTGATATGTAAGGTTGGCTGCATTGCAATATTGGGTACCTGCGGTAGCTCTTAGAAAAATGTTTAAAATGTTAAAATTTTACTTTATCCTTTTTAATTACATTTTTAACCTAAAAAAATTACGAATTTCGCACGATAAATAACTCCAAAACGATAAGAGATACAGAAAAATTATATTAGACTAAAATAAATGCAATTTTGTTATGCATCTTCATTTGAAAATCGGATGAGTCGTTCTCGAGTTAGGACGAAATAGGTCTCCGTACCTGACTAATTTAAGGGGAAAAATTTGCCACGCCCATAAAAAATCCAGATCTGATGGAAAAAACCGACAACGGATCTGAGTTTAGCGCATCAAAATCGATGTAGTCCACATAGTTTTATTGAAAGGAAAGACAAAACATGAATTTTTGCAGACCAGTGTAATTCACAGTTTTAAAGCTGAATGAATAATCAACCCATTTTATGGCCAAATAGGAATGAGAAGCGATGATTCCGAAGACCCCATTTAAAATGAAGATTTAAAATGAAAATGATGATGACTATTGCTATTCTTCTGATTTAAGTATTTCATTATTTTTAAAATCTGACGAAGTGCAGAACAATGTACATCTGAGGACGAAGAATTGAAGCAAAATTCATCTTCTGCGTCCAGAATTAAAGAATCAAGCATTAGTTTGCCAAGCTTTTTTTATAACTTTTAACAAACAAAAGTTATTTCATTATTTTTTCATTATAACAATTATTTTCATAAATCTTCTAAAGTAGAAGAGTTAAGCATGTTAGCATGTGCATCACGTTTGATGCACAAGCGTATGAAAATTACTTGATGTGCATCATATTTGATGCATTGGACAGGGAACGGTTTAAATGACCCGGTAATGACTTAAATTCAAAAAAATCTTAAACTGTAGTAGTAAACTGTAAAATTGGTTCAGATTTTGCTCCTTCGGATATACATACATATGTATATAGACTCTATATTATAGAGTGAAACCGTTCTTTTAGGAGCATTTATAAATTCAATTTACCTTCAATTTGATAGTGGGTATAAAAGATTCGGCACATACGAATGTAACATTTTTATTACAGCATCAAAACTTGACAAATGGATTATTGCACTGAATTAATGTGAAAGGAGTCTATTTTTTTTAACAATATTCAGTTCAAAAAGGCTCGATTTTGTTATATAAATATTAGGGTGTTTCATTTTTACCAAAAGTTTGTTTTTCATTTGACTTCGCCTTCGCTCCGAGTCTCGGTAATATACCAAATTTTAGAAGGAATCGATACGTTAAGAGGTTGCACATTTTTACGAGGGAAATATGGAAAAAGAAAATCGCACTCTAAGATATACTTTTGTTCATACTGGAAAATGGTACTTTTTTTCTTAGGCCGGTTTCAAAGCAAATTTTTTATGTTTTTAATTCCTTCTAAAATTTGGTATATTACCGAGACTCGGGGCGAAGGCGAAGTCAAATGAAAAACAAAAGTTTGGTAGAAATTAAACACCCTAATAAATATGTTGTACCATATAAGCCATATGAATAATTGCATACATTTTCTTATACTTTTAAATAACTTATTTAGTTTCGTTGTATAAAATGAATTAATATAATGGTAATAAAATAATTAATTAATAATACAAATTATTTATAGCTCATTTTTTTTAACTTTCCATTTCATGCATTTTCCTCACATCACCCCATCTAAATCTTCACCTTTTGAATTCCTAAGTTCCTTTATATATTTTATTTGTGTCCGACCACTTTTATAGATTGGTGTGTCTTCCCTTTTTGGTGTTGCCTTTATGCTTCTTTTCCTGCCTCTTCAAGCCTTTTTGGGCAAAAAGACATCCGTTTTGCGTCTTCGTACCGCCCTGCGTACCGATGAACGTGTTCGGATGATGAATGAAATCATCTCCGGTATACAAGTTATAAAAATGTATGCTTGGGAAATACCCTTTGGCAAAATGGTCGAATACGCTAGAAAAAAAGAAATGAAAGCTATACGCTATGTCAATTATATACGTGGTATTTTACAATCCTTTATCATGTTCTTAACCCGCAGCTCAGTGTTTGCCAGTTTGGCGGGCTTTGTTCTATTGGGCAGATTGTTAACGGCCGAAAAAGCTTTTGTCATTACAGCCTACTACAATATTCTTCGAAATACAATGACTATCTATTTTCCCATGGGCATTTCACAATTTGCTGAAACTATGGTTTCGTTCAAAAGAATTCAGAAGTATATGATGCACGAGGAGACCAAAGTTCGTGATAAATCTGTGGAAGTCGATAGTGAGAACAATAAGCTACAACCCACTGCCATTATTGAGGAGAATGGTAAAACGATTGCAATGAATGGCATTATAAAGCCAATGACAACGATGGCTAATCATCATTCGCAACATCATATCGATGCTGGTGTAGTAATAAGTAAACTGAAGGCAAAATGGGATCCACATAACTCAGAATATACATTGGATGGTATAGATCTTAAAATAAAACCTCGTACCCTGGTGGCAGTAATTGGTCCAGTTGGTTCGGGAAAATCGAGGTAATTAAAAAAAATATATATTATACTATTTTTTTTTTATTAATCATACGGGCATGTTCTGCAAATCACTTCCACATGATTTTGAAATCACATAAATTTTCTAAGTCGAATTATTCATTGTTCATAAATTATTTTGACACTTTTATAACTCAGTGCACTTAAGATTAAGAAGGTCTAGAAGGTTATTGATAAATGCTCTGAAAATTTCAACAATTATAGAAATTACAGCCTTTTTGAATTTCATGTGATTTCAAAATCATGTGGAAGTGATTTGCAGAACATGCCCGATAGTCATGTTATTAAGAAAAGACTTGTTAGAATAACAGTTCCAAATATTTTGATTCAAAAAGAAAAATAAATTTTTACATAGTTTTATGATGTTACTGATTTTCCCTTTTTTTGCCCTGTTTTAAACCTAAAACGGCCGAATTTTACCCCCAAAATTCAAAAAAAGTACCAAACACCTATTTTATTTTTCTTCAATGTCAATCGACCCGTCTACAAATTATACTTCTGGCTTCATTATCCTAAAAGATATTCATAGTTTGCAACCAAAAATACCTACCCTTGAATATTTTCCATTTTTTTTACCCTTTTGAACCCCATTAATCGCAAAAGTATCACACACGTGCTTAATAGTTTTTTAGTGACTATCAGTTGCGATATAAATTGTATCTCAAAAAAAGTACCAAAATATAGTTTTTACCCTTACTAGTGCCATTTACAAAAAAGTATCAAATACTTATTTTTCTAGCCGATCCAAATACAATTTCAACTTTGTTTCTATTGATGTTAGTTTCGGAGATATGACGTTACAATTTTTTCCCTTTTCTATCCTGTTTTACCCCTTAAGCTTCCGAATTTTAAAAAAGTACCGAATGCGTGTCCCTTAATTTTTGGTGCAAATCTCAAACCAATTTAATTTTCACTTCTATCACTTTTGATTAAGGAGATGTAATGATAAGAAGATATAACTTTAACGATTTTAACCCCCAAAATTCAAAAAAGTACCAAACACATATTTTACTTTTTCTTCAATGTCAATCGACCCGTCTACAAATAATACTTCTGGCTTCATTATCCTAAAAGATATTCATAGTTTGAAACCAAAAATACTTACCCTTAAATATTTTCATTTTTATCCTTTTGAACCCCATTAATCGCAAAAGTACCACACACATGCTTAATAGTTTTTTAGTGATTATCGGTTGCGATAAAAATTGTATCTCTAAGTTTATTGGTATAAAAGATACATATGGTTCAAAAAAAGTACCAAAATATAGTTTTTACCCTTACTTTCCAAAAAAGTATCACATACTTATTTTTCTAGCCGATCCAAATCCAATTTCAACTTTGTTTTTATAGACGTTAGTTTCGGAGATATAATGTTACCAATTTTTCCCTTTTTTGCCCCCTAAATTGAAAAAAGTACCAAATACGTATTTGATATTTTGTAATTGGCAATCGACGTCCCAATAAATTTCTTTTTTAGCTTTTTTTCCCTCATTTTTCCCCCGTTTTTATCCATTTTTACCCCTTAAATAAAAAAAGTATCAAACACGTGTTGATATTTTTTCTTCTACCACAAATTTACGTTTACCCTTTTTACCCTCTATTTGTCCAATCTGCCAATAAGTACCAAACACTTGTCTTTTTATTTTTGTAGCTGATCCCAACAGAACTTAAATTTTAGTCCTATCACGTCTACTTTCGGAGATAGAGCACTACTGAATTTTTCTTTTTTAACACATTTTTACCGCCTTAGCGTCTGAATTTCCAAAAATCCCTTCTTTGTTGATCTATACTTCGAAAAAGATATCCGCTGCTAAAATTTCAGCTCTTTATCTTAAGCCGTTTGGGCTGGGCGATGATGAATCAGTCAATAAATCATTTTTATATACATATATAGAGTTATAGTTTTATATATATATAGAAAAAGATAAATTCAACAATATCCCCAACATCGTTGACTACTTTATTTTACTGTTATCATCTATGGAAGCCCAAATGACTCAAGAAATGGTTTCCAAGGGTGAACAGTGTTCACTTTACACACAAGAATCTTATTTAGATTTAGATAATTTCTTTCAAGCTTCCTGACCTTCAAAACGTCTTTCCTCACTTATGAATGGCGATCATCAATGAGATGTCGAGACTTTCTACCATAAAACTATTTTAGGTGCATAGTCACAATAATCGCATTATCAGTTTTAAAACAAACATGGCCGTTCTTCATGCGGCCTTCTCGCTTTATAGACTTCGCCATTTAATCTTAACCTTGACAGGGCACTGTGTTTTTGGGTTACATGCTAGGAAACTCAACTTTCACAGTAACGACAGCTGAAGGAATTGTCACAATGCTAAGGAGAAAGAGACCCTAACTTTTAATCTGGGAACTTTTTTCTGCTAGTAGAATAGACTCATTTGTTATATTAACCGTATGGCTCTAACGGGTCATTTCTAGACTGGTAGTCTAGAAATCCTTTTTTATCCCTTGCAAATAAAACAAATCCAAATGGCGATGTCCTTCGTCGTCAGAATTCGAATGTTCAAATCAGGGATGGTAAATGGCTTTCTTGATTTTGTATCAAATATGAAAACAAAATGTACTTTTTAGACAATGATGGTAACATTTTTTATATGGAATATATTTTATTAAAAATTTACCAAAATAACTCAAATTCGATATTATAGAATAGATGTTATTTGATCCCCTTCGATATATGTATCTGTGTTACCTTAAACTACTTAGGTCCGATAAACGATTGTCAACTAATTTAGAAAATTTTGTAATGCTTAGAAAAATATCTTGCAGTATGAGAGCCAAAGGTCAACTATTGACCGCTTGTTACGGGATATCAAAGTGATTTTTGAATAAATATCCTGAATGGCGGTTATGGTCAAATACGAATCATTTCAAACAAAATATGATACAATCACTTACAGCGACCCTTTATATATTATTGCTTTAATTCTCTTATTTTTTCACATCTCAATTCCGGTGTTCTGGTCCTGTAGTAAGTACCCGAAATAATAACCTATTTAAGCCAATTTCAAAAGAAATGTCTTTAAATTGCACTTGAAGTTAAAATTAACTCAGAGTCAATTGGAATACTACGAATTTGTCTCACACCCATTTCTATATGTCACAAACATCGGACCAATGGTATAGAAAGTTAATCGTGTTATGTAGCTACATATAAAAATCAGTTTACTGTTTCAGTCTTCTGAAATTTCATATTTAAACAGTAAAATTAAGAATTAAAATTGTATCAAATAGAACGCAGTAGTACCGCGGTACCAATCAGGTTAAAAAAGTACAATTGTACCATGTTTGCCATCCATAGTTCAAATACTTTTTACAGAATCCAATTTTCTCAAATCCACTTAAAACCAATAATCCTATAATCCTTTTTTTTATTATACAAGCCTAGAATACTAGTTTCGTGTAAGTGGACTTTGAATGTCATTTAATTCCATTTAAATCATAAAAAATATATGTATATTTATTAAGCTTTATAATATTTTTAATTACTTCTATTTATTAAGCTTAATACAAGCCATTCTTGGTGAACTACCTGCCGATTCTGGTTCAGTCAATGTTAACGGCACTCTGTCGTATGCTTCGCAAGAGCCCTGGCTATTTACAGGTACGGTGCGTCAAAATATTTTATTTGGATTGCCAATGGATAAGCAGCGCTATCGCACAGTTGTTAAAAAGTGTGCGCTGGAACGTGACTTTGAGCTATTACCCTTCGGTGATAAGACAATTGTAGGCGAACGCGGCGCTTCACTGTCTGGTGGCCAAAAAGCCCGTATCAGTCTAGCCAGGGCTGTGTATCGCAAAACCGAGGTATATCTGCTCGATGACCCCCTTAGTGCTGTCGACACTCACGTCGGACGTCACTTGTTCGATCAATGCATGCGTGGTTTCTTGCGTGATGATATTGTTCTGCTCGTTACTCACCAATTGCAATTTATGGAACAAGCTGATTTAATTGTGATTATGGATAAGGGTCGTATAAGTGCGGTTGGTACATTTGAATCGATGCGTAAGAGTGGTTTAGACTTTGCTAAACTCCTAATGAAGGCCGATCAGCAAGAGGAGTCGAATGGTAAGACATCAGTAGGTGATGGACTGGAGAATACTAAACTGCTTTTATCACGGCAAAATAGCAAAATGCGTTCACGTCAAAATAGTGTTTCCTCGATGAGTTCAGCTGCTGATTCGGCACCCGATGTTGATACTCCCATGCAGGTGCAGGAAAGTCGTGAGGAGGGTAAAATCGGTTTGAAACTTTATAAAAAGTATTTCGCTGCCAGTGGACGACATATTTTATTTGGGGTAATGGTTTTCTTTTGTGTTGGAGCCCAGGTTCTAGCATCAGGTGGCGATTACTTCTTGTCCTATTGGTAAGACATTTCAGAAGTAATCTATTTAATACAAAATAACGTCGCTGTGCCGACCAGATCAGTAATGTGTACAAATTCAAAATCATCTACAGCCTCTACACATCTAATCGTATAACGAAACTGTTTAAAATGTAAATTTCATACACATTTATACAATTTTTCAGTTTATTTGCTCTCCTTATCTTGTCGGCACAGCGACGCTATGTATCTACAGAAAATAATTAAATATATTAACCATTTCAGGGTCAACAAAAACGGACAGACACACAGTAAAATTACTGACGCATATCGCAGACCACAAGCCCGCCTAGATGCCAATACTGATCCTGTTGATCTTTACATTTTTACCGCCATAAATGTCTCGATTATATTCTTTTCTGTAACACGATCTCTACTCTTTTTTAATTTGGCGAAACGATCATCCACGAATATACACAACACTATGTTTAAAGGTGTTACCAGGGCTGCCATGTATTTCTTTAATACCAATCCTTCGGGACGAATTCTTAATCGTTTTTCCAAAGATTTGGGTCAAGTAGATGAAATTTTACCGGGTGTTATAATGGATGTAACGCAAATATTTTTGGCTTTGCTTGGTATAGTAATTGTCTTGTGTATAGTAAATCCTTGGTTTTTATTGGCCACGGGTCTATTGAGTGTAATATTTTACTATTTGAGATCGTTTTATTTGAATACATCGAGGGATATTAAACGTTTGGAAGCCACAAGTTAGTTGCAATAGGATTTTATTTTTGTAATATTTTCAATTGATTATTTTCTTTTTAGCACGTTCTCCCATTTATACGCATTTGGGTGCTTCTCTTAATGGTCTCTCTACGATACGAGCTTTTGGAGCACAAAAGATTTTAATCTCGGAATTTGATAGTTATCAAGATACACATAGTTCGGGCTATTTTATGTTTTTGGCTACCAGTCGTGCCTTTGGTTATTGGCTAGACTGCTGCTGTGTCCTATACATAGCCATAATTACTTTAAGTTTCTTTGTTTTCTCTCCTAAAAATGGCGGTGATGTTGGTTTGGCCATTACACAAGCCATGGGTATGACCGGTATGGTCCAATGGGGCATGCGCCAATCAGCGGAATTAGAAAATACCATGACCTGTGTAGAGCGTGTTGTAGAATATGAAGATTTAGAACCAGAAGGTGAAATGGAATCACCACCGAATAAAAAACCACCAAAGTCATGGCCTGAAGAAGGTCATATTATATTCGATAATTTAAGTTTACGATATTTTCCGGATTCCAAATCGGAACGTGTTTTGAAAGCTTTAAATATATCCATCAAAGCTAGAGAGAAAGTTGGTATTGTTGGACGTACAGGTGCTGGAAAATCATCCTTGATTAATGCCCTCTTCAGACTATCGTATAACGAGGGATCTGTAATTATTGATAAACGTGATACTAAAGATATTGGCCTTTATGACTTACGTAGTAAAATTTCAATTATACCTCAAGAGCCTGTACTGTTTTCTGGTACAATGCGTTATAATTTAGATCCATTCGAAGAATATTCGGATGCAAAGTTATGGGAATCATTAGATGAGGTAAGTGTGGGCCAAACCATTATATAAAGTACATAAATTTTGGTCTCCAGTTTTTTCCATAAAAAAATAACAAACAATTTGCAACTTTCCAAATTTTGCAAAATTTCCCTTTCCTCTTTCAGGTTAAACTTAAGGACGTCGTTTCTGAATTACCTTATGCTTTAAATAGTAAAATATCAGAAGGTGGCACAAACTTCTCCGTGGGCCAAAGACAGCTGGTATGTTTAGCCCGCGCTATATTACGTGAGAATCGCATATTAGTCATGGATGAAGCCACTGCCAATGTTGATCCACAAACAGATGCCTTAATTCAAACAACCATACGAAATAAATTCCAAAAATGCACCGTTCTGACAATAGCACATCGTTTACACACTGTCATGGATTCGGATAAAATATTAGTAATGGACGCAGGACGTGCTGTCGAATTTGGTTCACCATTTGAACTGTTAACACAAAGTAAAACGAATGTATTTTATGGAATGGTAAAACAGACGGGAAATGCCACATTTGATAGCTTATTAAAAGTAGCTCAAAAGGTAAGTAAAGATGGACTGCAAAGCAAAGAATTTCACTTATTTACTAATATTGTTCATACAAAACATTGCCAATGAATCCTAATGTTTCGATATGATCTAAGTCAATTTTATAGTGAAAGTCGGATCATAGCTCGCATATAAGGTCCATTCCCAAATTGCAAACAATTTGTGTTACTAACGAAAGAACTTAACTTAAATTTACTATAACACATTCTTAACTTTCTTCACCACCAGGAGAAAAAGAAGAAATATTAATCTGATACCGACCTTTAATTACACCGATCGGCTGAAAATCTCTTCGTTAAGTCGATGTCTGCCAGTCAGCGGCTGTCTTTACATGTTAAGCCTGTCATTAAAATACAGCTCACAATTTAAAATATAATTTGACAGAATTAAGGCAGATATTTATTTTATTAAAGTTTTAGTATTAAACAATACCAAATTTAGAACAGGTCCATATTTGACCATAGCTCTTTGCAAGACCTACTTCCAAAAGTCACTTTAATACAACGAACATTTTCATTAATCTCAGAATAGTAGAAACTGTATGAGTCAAGTCAAAAATTTTCGAACACGTATTAAATTTTTTTATGAAAAGTGCATAAAACTAAAACATATGATGAAATATGAGCTAGTTTCATAACGTATCAAAAGTTATAGCCATTTAAAATGGGTATGTTGGAAAAATCTTGAAAACAATTTAACTTGGACGGCTATAAAATTTTAACCAAAGCGATAGTAAAAATTTTGAAGAACTCTAAAAGTTGTATGAGCTTGGAGAATGTGTATACAAAATTTCAATAAAATCAGAGATGGTGAGGTTTAAAATTCGTATTTTTCGTTAGAAAATTTTGATTTCAATTTGTCAAATATTGAAACAATCTGAGCCAACGCTGGAAATGACTTAAATATAATGGGTTATCCACTTTGCGGTTTCAAAAGTCAACGTAAATAAAACACATATAAAATATTTTTTTCATGATATAAAGTTTGAACGTTGACATTATTTGTGAAAGATTACATCATTTAAATGACCACCACGCGAAATGTTGGAAGCATTGATTCTTTTCAGGTAATTTTCGACCACTTTTTGACACATATTGGGCGGTATTTCCGCAATAACTTGACGAATGTTAGTTTAGTGCTCAAGAGTTAAAAGTTTATCTGCATAAACACGGTCTTTCGCGTAGCTCCACAAAAAAAGTCTAATGGTGTCAAATCGCATGGCCAGTTGATATCGCCACGACGAGAAATTACGCGGCCAGGAAATATCTCTTGCAATAAAGCCTTTTTCGCTAGAGTTGTGTGGCATGTGGCACCGTCTTGTTGAAACCACATATTCTCCAAGTCTTATTCTTCAATAGCAGGAAAAAAAATCCCGAGAACGACGAGGAATCGACACATTCGGGTCTTCGGCAATACTTTCACTTTCAGCCGCGATATTTTCAGCAGAACGAGCGAAACGATAATTAAAAGAAGAAAAATTCAGTCCCTCAAATTATACATAATGTGTGGTTTTCGCTCTGTCTAGAATTAGGGATAATCCTCCTGATGAGATGGCCTAACCAACCAACGAAACCCGTCGAGGAAAGGTTTCCCCACCAATATTTTTTAGTTTTATAAAAAAACTATTTATTACAATTATAAATAATTGTAATAAATTGGGATTCTTAGTGCAATACACTACAGTAAAAAATGGTTTAACAACTTAGTTTGACAGATGTCGAATTCCAGTCCTATACTTTTAAAACCACGAAATGGATAACCCTTTACATAAATCTCGAAAAAATATTTAAAAGGGTTAGGAAGGGTATATTTGGTTTTTTCTAATGTTTGTAGTACATAGAAATATTTGTCTGAGATCACCATTTATGTATGTATGCTAGGGTGACCAAATAAATCCGATGTCGGAATTTTGTTCATCTGGACCCCACAAAACAATTCCCCTTTCCAGAAATTTGAGCTCAGTTAAACGACGTTAACCCGTGTCGCTCGTCGATCAAAGCTTAAATATTCCAATTTTTGGTCGATAAGTTAGCATATGAAGCTATAACTCCGGAACGGTAATTAATAAGCACACGCTTAATATCTCAAAAAATAGCTAATATTATTCTACAAAATTTGTATTATATACATAATTGTTGTTTGTTTACGCCAAACAAAGTTACTGCAGCCTTTGAGCCCAAAATCATGACCTGCTACCATTTTTTCAAACTTTGGACAACGAGCGGCACGGGTTATCGTCGTTTAATCGAGATCGAATGTTGGCTATGTTAATATCTGGAAAAGGGAATCGTTTTGTGGGTTCCAGACGAACAAGATTCCGAAAAAATTTTCCCCCAATATAAGATTTGGCCACTCTAATGTATACCCATTTACTCTGAATCTCTTCTTGATTCGATTTGAAAAAATTTTCCCCCAATATAAGATTTGGTCACTCTAATGTATACCCATTTACTCTGAATCTCTTCTTGATTCGATTTGTCTGGTTGTTCATGTGAATCTTACAATCAAAGTCCAGGTCGCAGTTGTAAAGCTATAAATACTGAAGACGTATATAATTAATGTTTTGTCGAGTTAAATTTACAAACATAAATATATGTGACCCGGTCTATGAAAAGGGAAAATGTGGCTTATGACTCAAAAACAATATTTCGAAAAATTAGTTAAAAATTTCGAAATTTTGTTTTTTGAGTCATTAGCCACCTTTTTATAGACCGGGTCACACATATATATGTATATTTTATTTACAACTGAGGTCATATGTGAACCTGCATTACTAGTAAGAGTTTTTGTGTTAACTTTTATTTTTATTTATTTTTTTAGGCTCATGAGGACAACTTAAAGGCGAAAAAAGATCCTTGACATTTCGTTACGGTGCCTAAAGTTTTTAAAGATTATATATTAAAGATATTAGAGCCAATAACAAATCATCCAGCAAATGCAAGAATACAAAAGACACTATTTTTTGATAATAATACAATAATATCAACTAGAGCATCATCTATAACAACAATAACAAAACCAAAATTTTTAGGCTAACAGTTTCTGGATTTTCTAGACACAGATGCATTTAAGTAAAATACTAAGTACTTAAAGAATCAACTCTCATTCGGCTGGGCCGAAGTCATTTGTCTTCTCCATCATACATAAAAATTTTCGAATAGAAAATACTAAACATATATTCTTAAGTACTTAAAAAATGGCTCTAATAGAAAAATATTGTGGTTTCTAAACTTATTTCATTTATTCAAAACTTTTTTTAAAGCCCAATTATAAATACATATGATGGAGATTATAAATTATGTACAATTAATTAGATTAAAATCAATGTCAAAATAATTAAATATCAAAATTAACGATATAGAAACTAAAAACTTTATGTACAACTTCAATGATAAATTTTCAAATTTAATGACAAAAACAAAATGATTTCTAAATAGAATTGAAGTGATTTCTAGTTAAAGAAAAACAGTTTCATATTTTGTAATAAATATATCTAGGAAAAAAAAATACAATAATTGTATTTATGTATATCATTAAATAGCTCTTAATAAAATGCTTTCTAAATTTATAAACAAAGAAAAAAAACAAGTTTTATACGACAATAAATTACAACAAACTACAAAATGTAGAAGATAAATGTGAAAAAAGTAACTATAATTATAAATTATAATAAATTTAAATTTAAGATTCTTGATATTTTTACTAAATTGTAATATTGTACAATAATAAAACATAAACTTTGTAAATAAGTAATAATTGATCCTTAAAGGATTGTATTTTGAAAACACGAAATTTTGAGAATAATTTTAATTAAAACAAAAACAATGTATTCAATTAATCAAACAATTATGTGTTCCAGTGAAAACGACAATATTTTACATTCGTTGGCATTTTAATGTTTTTGTTTATAATATCTTATATTTATGTATTCTTGTTATTTTTCTAATTTGTTTCTAGTATATATTTACAATTTATTAGTTTATATTTATTTAAAAACATTTAACACAATTTATTGTTAAGGTAAACGATTAATAAAAATTTTATAAAAAAAATGCAATTTTAAATGAAATGACCTTAATATTAATTGTTCACATTATTTAATTTATGTAACAATGAGTAAATATTTTAAAATTTACATTTAAATACAGCCATGTTCAGAGGTTCGAAAGGCTCAATTCCTAATTCCATATTTTAAAATCAAATTTATTTTAATGTTTATATCATTCCCATAATACATTCACCTGAACTTTTAAGAATTAATTCTTAGGGAATTTAAAATCAGTTAGATTTAATTTAAATTATTTCAATTCTTAATCTTATACAAAAATAATTAAAAATTTTATAAACAAATCATTTTGTAAAGGCATACAAAAATAAATGTATTCAAACGAACCCTACAGTTCAAAAATATATAATACCTATAAAAGAGCGGAATAAAATAAATCTCAACGAAACAAGTCCTTAATCATAAAATAAGTTTCAGGAAAAAAAGAAAAAGAAAAAAAGTCCCTATTTTAGAGGATAAAGAAATTACTCTTTCTTAAGTTATTGGGTTAAAAAAGGGTTTTTAAGCTGAGATGATTTCCATCTCGATTTTAACAAAACCGTGGACTTGGTTTGTCTAAAAAACATGTATGAAAAGTCATATGATTAAAATTTGATTTATTCATTATCGACATATATACATATGTATATTTACATTTTCTAATAAGAATATTTTAATAGGTTATGATAAATTTTGTTCTATTTTATATCTAGGGGTTTTACAAACAATGTATATCGCACTTGATCCAATAATACCCTATAAATTAAAACTTCAATTTTCGTTTTTTGGTTTGATATACTTTTATTCAATGAGTGGTATAGTTTAAAAAACTTTGCCCTCGAAAAAGTCAGAATTTAAGTTTTTGATTTAAAATCAAGTATCTTTAGTTTATATCCACCCTAATGATTTGCACAAAATGAATTACCAAAAAATATTTTAATTCAATTTGGACTGGTTTTAATTAAGAATAAAAAATGTTAATTTAAATTGGAGTAGAGGAATGAAGAAACATTTTATTCATTCAAGTTGATTTTAAATTCCCATGTGAATCAATTCACTAAGAATTAAAAATCAACACATTTTTTTTAATTGTTTTATGGGAATTAAACTTAAGGTATTGTTAAATCATTTTTGAATTCCTAGGAATTAAGCTAATATTTAATTAAGCCTTTCGAAGCTCTGGCCATGTTACAGAACTGAATTCCGTTCGGTAGTAAAATTCGCATTTTGCTTCCATAGAAAAAGTAAAACGAAACACTTTTTATTTTGAATGTTGAATTCAATATTTATCTGTTGAAATAAAGTTTGTGGAGCTCCTCAAGCATGTTCCGACATAAATTATATATCCACCTATGCAGCATGCCAAGGAGGTCCAGAAACGTCCGAGATATCGCATAAGGTTAAAAAAGTATTTGTGGCAATATATCGTCGAAGGGCCTATGTGCTACAAAAAATGTTCTATTAATTTTTTGTAGCGAGCCCTTAGATTTAAATAATCGTAAGCGACATTCCGTTAAATATCTCTTAAACTATTAGAGATAGCGCAGTACAGTAAGCATATTTTTCTTTCTTTTTTAAGTAGTTTTCGAATGTGTAAAAATCTTTTCGATAGGTTTATATTTACGAAAGCTATACAGATCAATAGGTTTTACATACAATGGTGCTCAACTTTGACTCAGTGTAGAGGCTACTGTGCTAAAAATAGGCATGTTTTTAAAAGTTGGTCTAAAACTTCAACCACGATTTCTGCATATTGCGCTACAATCCGCATAGTAGCTTTAAAGTTATTGAAGTATAACTAAGATTTTTTGTATTTTTTGATAATTAAGATTTTTTGACGCTTACGATCAATATTTTTCCTGTCGCTTGCGATCATTTTAGTCTAAGGGCTCGATATTAAATACTTAAAAATGTATATTTTTTATTTCTTACCTAATTTAATTTGATAACAAAATTGCAATAGACCAACTGGTCAGTAGAGGTAACCTACTTACAGCACTTGTTCTTTTATTACCCTGCTTAAAGATTTAATATGAAGATGTTCCGTGAACATTTACTTCTTTTAAGCCTAATAATGGGACTGTTAATAACATTCGTGGATTACTTTTCAAAAACTCCAATGTTTTCGACAAGTTGTGACGCACCGACGCGTCGCACAATGGTATTTTTTCATACATCGAAGTGCAAAAAAATAGAAGAAGTGATCCTTCAACGAATAATTCAAAAAAAATTTCAAAATCCGTCGACTTCTTGACCTGCCTTGGATCCCCCATTTTTACTTATTTTTGTTCTCAATGTAATTTGCAGCAAAATTTTATGAAATTCGGCATAAGTCTATTAGTCATTCAAATGGCCACCACGCGAAATGTTGAAATCATTGATTCTTTTGAGGTAATTTTCGACCACTTTTTGACACATATTGGGCGGTATTTCAGTCATAACTTGACGAATGTTGGTTTTAAAGTGCTAAAGAGTTAGGGTTTATCTGTATTAACACGGTCTTTCGTGTAGCCCCACAAAAAAAGTATAAAGGTCTCTTGCAATAAAACCATAGTCGCTCAAGTTGTGTGGCATGTGGCACCGTCTTGTTGAAACCACATATTTTCCAAGTCGTATTCTTCAGTCCTAATTCCTGAGAACGACGAGGAATCGACACATTCGGATCTTCGGCAACACTTTCAGTTACAGCGGATGTGGCTGTTGCAGAATCACAATTTTTGTAGTATGTTTTGATAATTTTTATGCCTTGTGTGAACTTAAGCGAACCATTTTTGTCAATGTCAAACTTTCAAGTGAAAAGAAAAAAATTAGTTTAACAACTTAGTTTGACAGATGTCGAACCCCAGTCCTATTCTTTTGAAACCACGAAACGGATAACCCGATATTAGTCGACCCAAAAAAGAGCTCTACTAATTTTGGTTGAAATCCGTTGACTCCTAGAGGTCTCTGCCTTGAACTTACACTTAAATGCAATTTGATTCAAAAGTTAAGCCTAAACGATTGCAACACTTTTTGCTTAAATTATGCGTAACAATTTACGTGACTTTTTTCAGAAAATTTTGAACTTTGTTCTATGATCGGTACATTTCGGTGAATTTTTAAGCTCATTCTAAAGAAGAGACTTTCGCCTTTCACGCGGTTATGGTGGGAGCACCGAACAAAACCAAACCAACTTAGTTTTTGTCCAAAGAAAAATAAAAACACTAAATGTTGTAGAGCTTTTCTGATATCTCCTAAACTATATACGAGATTAAGTTATTTTCTTCTGCAGACTAAAACCAAGGTTCTGTTTCTTAATTAAATCGTCAAGATTAAAACTGTGAGACTATATTCGACTGATGAAAAATTCCATCACTTTTCGTTTTAGAACATTAAGCACATTTATAACTTTTTCTTGAAAACATGAAATCTAGACTTTTCTCTATAGAACTGCATCATTAGATTTTTCAAAAGCGCTGGTCACAAAATATGGGTTTTTTTGCAGAAGAAATACCATTTTTGGATCAAGAAAGGAAAAAATGAATGAATTTTGTATAAACAGAAGGGGGTGTTTATACAAAAAACATTTAAATATTGATGATCTTAGATATTATAAATACATTTTAAATTTTACTATCGTTTTTTTTTCAATTGCGTTGATTGGATGCAGCATCAACTTTTAAAATACAAATTATATAAAATTTTCCTCCATTCGTAGTAGTTAGCTCTTTAAAACCACATAAACTCAAACTATTAAACACTTTTCTATATATTAAAGTTCTAAGAAATAATGTTAAAAATACGTACTTCAAAAAGGCCTATGTGTAATTTTGAAATACTAAGGAAAAATATTCTAAAGCGACCAAATAAATCAGTCCTGTAAACTTGTTCGAAATAACATAGGCCAATTTGCAGGTAGGTTGACGAAATGTCAATGTTGTAAAGGCTCCACGTGCATAATATCTGTGGCAATAAGAAAAAAGGGCGTAAGTTTGATTTTTTGGTTTTGCAGGAGAACAATTTTAAATTTTTAAGTAAATTTTTTAAAAATTAGCCTTATTCTAATGAGAGCAAATAGTCCAATTGTAATGAGGGCGATTAAGTTGGGAAAGAAGATTTGTTATTTGAAAAATAGCTTTTACTTTTGAAGTTTCTATTGCATACGACACCTTAAAAAAAAATAATTTAAATCTTGCCCATGGGTACTTTTGAATTTGCTTAAGTCGACTTAAGCATTTTTTCCTATTAGCCTCAGATATATTTAGGTAATCTAAGGTCAAAACTGCTCTAAAAAGAATTTTTGTAGTTTTTACAATTTGCCCCCGAAAATTCTTATCCTCGACAAATTGCAAAGTAAGACATTAATTACCATTTTGAAACTTGTCAGTATTAAATAGTTTAATTTTGTTAAATAATTAACGAATATGCTTTTGTTTACATTAGAAAGTGAAACATTCTTCTCAGACAATTTTTTTATGTTTTCTTTCCAAAATTTTCTAAAAAAAATTATTTATCCGAAAATTTCATTCTTTATAGAATTGTTATTTTTTATGAAAAAATAAAAAGCATTTATTTTTAATTTTCAACATATTGAGCTTTGCTTTTTATTATTTAATTTTTAAAGATTCTTTTAAATTATAATTCATACAAAGGGGAATTGTTAAATTTAAAACACTACATTTTTTCAACAACAATTTAAAATAATTGAAATCCGTTAAAATGTAAAAACTATTGTAAATATTCAAAAAATTACTTTTGAATAACAATAGAATATTTGATGAAACAAAGTAAATATTTAACATGAATGCAAAAACAAACTACAATCTAAAAAATAAAACAGATTACTTAAAAAAAGTTAAAACAAAATTTCATTATTATACAAATGGTTCTATACATTACCACTGAAATTACAATAAAAATAGTTTTAATTTACAGAATTTAAACAAACTAGGAAATAATTATTTTACAAAAGGAAAACTTAAAAAACTGTATAAATAAACAAGAACTAAATATAGGAAAAAACATAACTTAAAATAAAAACAAAAGCTAAAGAATTGAATTACAATTTACATTGATGATATTACAATTTACCATATAGATAAGTATTGAAAAAAGTATAAAGCTAAAAATATTGTAAATTACATGTTTTTTGTATGATTGTAATTAACTAGAGCATAACAAATAATTCGAGTGATATTCTTTCATTATCAAAGATTGGATATATATATAGAACTATTTTATAAATAGAAAATAAAATTAAATTTGGTTTTAAACAGTTTTGTTTAAAAAATTAATGATGCCCAGGCTGCAATCAAACAGAAACCACCACAAGTTGCAACTTGTATAAAGGTTTTGTCGCCAGTCAAAGCTCTATAGTACATGGGGCCACAGAACAATAAACAACCAGCTGCCATTAATGATCCAGTCTAAAAAACATGAAAGTTTAAATTTAATATCGAGAGCCAAAATATGCTATATTAAAAATGTGTATTTTTCAGAAAAATAAAAAAATTGTCCAATTCGGTTAATGCTAAACAATGAGAAATGCTTCCATGAATTGATTAAAGCGTTCCTATTAAAATTTATTAAAGAAAACATAAAACTTTATAGACATGAGTCTAAATATAGCACTACAAAAAATAGTGTAGAGGATACTTCAACGAAATCGCCTATGCGGCACTGTAATGGATACAAAGAAAAAAATTGTCTTTTACAGGCTGATAAATTTTGCCTTAAGAAACTTAAATAACTTTTTGTAAAGTTTATGTAATTATTTTTTTATTAATTTGAAAACTAATCCATTTTTAATAAAGTAATTCATGAGGTTTTGAAATAAATTGCTTTCACCCTCCAATTGAAATGAGGAAAAGATCAAAAATTGATGGCTTATAAATTTTGCTAGATTTATTTGAAAAATATCTTTTTTAGTAAAGTAATTCATGAAGATTTGAAAATAATTGAATTTGAATGACCTCCACCATCGGTACACATGTGCGACATCTTATCAAAAAGTTATTATTACGGACTCTGAAGCGGCGCACTATCCAAATTCTTGTTTCATTGTCTCCATTTTCGATAAATATAAAGATAAATAAAATAGAAACGGAACAAATTGGTTACACAGAAAAAGAGTTACGTTTTTTTCGGTAGTAGCTTTCATTAGTCACCCAGTAACAATTTTTATATGTATTTTTATCCATTAGTATTGATTTTTGTTGGATTTTGTCGCGAATAGATTTATACTAAATAAAGAAAATGGTAAAAAAATTATATTTCATAAAAATCAGATTGAGATATCAAATTATCAAAGAATTGAAAACATAAGCATGTCATATTTTCTTTCTGAAATTTGTATCAGAGGTTGATCTTGCTTTAGGGCACTGTGTGGAGTCAAAAACGCAGTTTGGCCGAAATGAATAGATCATAGTACCTTATGAATTTAGGCTCTCGATATATTATAATTTACTTTTCAAAAATTTATTTTAAGTTATTTTTTAATAAAACAAAATCGAATTAGAGCTTTTTTAAAATAAAATACCTAAAATAAGAAATCAACTTTACCTAAACAAATTCTAAATTTGAAAGCTAAGCACAACATAAGTATCTTCCCTTACAGAAATTCTAGTTAAAATAAATACTTATTACATAGTTATTAAAACACGAAGCAAAAACAAAATAAATGCATTTAATGTTGTAACAAAATTCTAAAGAAATATTTTATAATAGAAAAATCACTTCTTTTTCTTAATTTTAATATTATTTATAGACATACAAATAATTCTAGATAACAATAACAAAAAGGATCAAAAAGAAAAATTAAAACTAAATACTCTATCTAGTGGTTGTTATTAGGAAATGAAAGTAAAGAAATAATATAGAAATAAAATTTATTTACCATCGTTATTTGTAAGCAGAGTTTATTTATTTATACATTAAAACATTAAAACAATTAAAAAGGATATTATTATTCATATTCATTGCTTTATAGTAAAGACAAACATTAAAATATTTATAAAATAAGAAAAGTCAATTATATTTGTTACAAAGAATAAAATATGTTTATTTGTAATAAAATAAATTCTAAATTGTCTTAGTCAATAAGTAGTCAGTCATTTGGTCATTTAGGGAGTAGCAAGTAGTTTGAAGAAAAATACTTTATTTTAAAATGGAATTATGTATTTGTATTGTATGTATATTTAAACATATTACAATTCAACAAAAAAAATAAATAAATAAAAATAATTTTTGTACAACCTTTTTAAATGCGCCAGAATTAAAAAAAGTAAAAATGCTCATCAATTAACCATATCACACGAGTATGTATAATAATTAAGTATAACAAGCATTTTATTTATGTATAACTGCTCCCCTTATTTTAATAAATTAATAAAGAAATACGAAATATATTAATACATATTAAATTTTGTTTGATTTTGAATAATATAAAATTTAGGAAAACTACCAAACATTTCATTGACTACATTTTCACAAACTTTCACAAGTTGGATGTCTTTCCAAGAGGACCTTTATTTTTGTATTCATATTTAGCTTTCTTTCGGAAAAATTGTTTCAAAAATATCTGAGATATTAAAATGCCAACTATACAAATATGTACCAATGTATGTACTTTAAAAATTTGTTTGTGATTTTTTTTCGAACTGAAAAACAACAACGCTGTGGGTACCGATAGTTTGCCAGAAGAGCTTTTTAAGGCTGGAGGTGATGAGTTGATAAGGAGTATGTAACAGCTTATAAAAACCATGTAGTTATATTGTGTTCTTTGTCCAGTGCAAAACAAAAGGAACCGCGTGTGACAATTATAGAGGCACATATAAGCCGACTCAATTGCATATATGATTGTATCGACCATAATGTGTGAAAGGTTAAAGCCTAAAGTTAACGAAATAAATGAAACCTACCAATGTGGCTTAAGGCAGGGTAAATCTAGCACGTCAAACTCTTGAGTAGACTTTAGCTTTTGACAGCCGGATTTGAACGTTATTAAAAGCAATGTCTGAGTTTGGCATCACTGCGAACATAGTTATGCCCGCTGATGCAAAATTTCGTCTTTTGTGATCTCTAGTACTTAGTATGTACGCCATAACACAGTACGTATTCCATAATAAATATATTATAAACAGGGGGGTTATTATGTAATTCGATTCAAAAGAAAAATCTTTCGCATTTGTATACCTAATACATTAATGTATTAGGTATACAAATACGAAAGATCATAATTATGATTCGAAAATTTTTCTTTCGAATCGAATTACATAACCCACCAGTTCATGATAAAAGTATATAGTATAGTGTATACCTATATCTTGCCTCAGTTTATCAAAAATTTCTTAGAATAGTACAAAAATAATTAGGAGTAAGTTAAGTTGTAAACAAAATTGTGTGCATTAGTAGTCCCGTATTTATAAAAAAAAATGTCTGGAAAATTAATTTTGAAAGCCGTTATTGTTTGTTTGTTTGTTTGTTTGTTTGTTTGCTTCTTTAAGTTACTCCTCTAACAGCTGCAATACCACTAGAGAAGAATTATTTGGCCACGAAGTATTCATACGGCCATCACGAATTCTGGTGAAAGTCACCCCGTCACATATGATGAATTAAATCACAAATAAGATCAGTAACCACTAGCGACCTATACATTCATATAGGAAGAAGGCTCTGATTGTTGAATACTTGTAGACAATTGTCCCGTTCTTTTATATCGGTATATAGATGATAGACAAAATTGTTTTTATTTTTCTTGGTACGTCTTGGTTTACTTCACTTTATTTAATATTTAGTTTAATATTTCTTTGTGTCATTTCTTCATTTAATAGATTTTGGTTTCGATATTTTAGTAAAACGATGCCGCTACTTTGAGAGGCTAATGCATATAGCTAATAAAAAAATAAACAGTTATTCTGCCATGTTGTACGATTTATGCCTTTACATAAGAATCCAACTGTACTAATAAGATATATTGCCGGTATGTTGTTCGACTTATGCCTTCGCATAAGAAGCCAACCGTACCGACCGAAAATTGAGATAAGACTGAAAGCCGTTATAGAATTAGTGTATTTCAATTTCTATAGGGGCAACTCCGAAAGGGAAATCGCTGAAGCATCTTGGGAGAACATTTATTTAAAAAAAATCTATATGAAGGTAACCCAAATTTAAATATTTTCTTATAATTTTTACATTAGCTAGCCTGTTTTCTAGAATGTTTTTTGTTGTTTTTTTTAATCCCATTCATTGAGGGAGATTTTATTTGTCTATGAAATAATTATTTAAGCGCTTTTTGACATTTCTAAATTATGTTTAAAAGAAACAATTTTAAGTAATACGAAATAGTTAAATTATTACAGTATAACATAACTTTTACTTACCACGGCTGGCCTATGGGCCAACGGCATGGCCAATAATGCGAAAGAATGTAAAAAATGAAAACGATTTGCAGTTTCAAATACAGCTTTGGCTTCCAATTGTTCCTGAATGTCAATAATTTTGGCTAAACTATGCTTTCCATAAGCACCCATAATGACAGCAGTCGCACCACTCAATCCGGCTAAACGCACAAAATGATAACTTTTGCCGGTTAATTCCCACATTGTAATGGGCTTGGGGGGTGGTAAATTAACAGAACTCTCGATTTGTTTTGGTTTGATGCCCTAATAATCAATTGATATATCTTTAAATAATTTAAAATGTAAATAAACTGACTGCAATAACTTACTGCTCCCCTCAAAACAGCGGAGGCTGATGTTAAAACAGCCTGACTGATTGGGTTTCCAATAGCAATGTAACTTAATGTTTCACCCCAAGACATTATTGTTCACAAGAATATAAAATAATTTAACTAGATGAATGCAATTTTGTTTATGGGAAGCCGCACAATTTAAACGGTAAAAAACGAGAATATGTTGCAATAGATTTTTTTATTTGCAATAACAGACTTAGTTTGTTATCATTTTACAATACTTGTTTAGTAATGACAACTAAACGATTTTTTTTTAAATCTAACGATTTTATCGGGACAAAAGCAGTGTTTCCCAAAATTATATCTAAGAAATAGAAGGATTTGATTTGTTGTATTCACGTTGAGCATTTATTCTCACGACAGTTGGTTCTTCATACCGGAACGACGCGGAAATCTTAGGATTCTGACCAATATCGCAGTTACAACAACAACATTATACTTCTTCTATATGAGCGTCGAATATAACGTAGCCTAGTTCTCGTTTAGACAAATCTTTTTTATTTTGTTCACATGTAGAAAAATTTTAAAAGTAGGTTTGTACGAACTTATGGTTCCAAGCATTATTTGGTGTGATTTCCGGTTATATAAAATAAATTTTCAGTTTATTTTATGTTATACAGTTTCACTCCTGTCAACATTCTAGTATCGGGAGGTCGGTCTTATCGAATAATAAACCATTTTGTTTAATTCAAGGTATTGATTTTAAACATATTTAAATTAAGTTTGTTAACGATTTTGTATATTATATCTTATTCACATTATAGCCCATTCACATTATCAATTTTTATGAGTTTTCGATAATGAAAACACCACTAAAAACTTTACCGTTTACATTTAGAAAATTTGCCACTTATTGGGTTTTCTAAAGAAAAAAAATTTTCACTTAAGATTTTCTTTAGAAAATGAGAGCCAATACATAACAGTATTTTAATAGTTTTCAAATAAGTTTTCGTTGAAAACTCACACACAATGAGTTTTCATTTTGTATGTGAACAAGTAAGTTTTCAATATTGTTGTATTGTAAAGTAGTTTTCGGCCGAAAACTATATTAAATTATATACTTGTTGATAGCATCTTAAAAATAAAATTGCTTTCAAGTTGCGTACAACCTACGTCACACATCTCGCTTTTAAATTTTAGCAAGCAGTGTGTGTAAAAATCTTGAATGGAAAGCATGATCGTGTGGCTGCAGGGTAAGAGTCAAATTCTTAATATGTGAACGGTTTTCGATGGTGTTTTCATTACCGGAAACTCATAAAAATTCATAATGTGAATAGTCTATATAAGTCATCCCTGATATTAAAAAATTACTTTTAAAATTAATGTCATTTTAACAATTACCAATAAACTAAAATTCATACTTTAATTTCATGAAAAAAGTCATGGTGTAAATTGCCACGAAAAGAGTTTTTGAAAAAAAAATATGACAAGACACACGGCAATTTTAGTTGCGCAATTCTTAACTTTGTAGATGTTTTTCATTTTGTGGTGAAGGGAATAAAGAAGGGAAAATAAAAGGGAAAAATATATGACATTTCTTTTCATTAGATGTTTCACTTCTTGGTGTGTAAACGATGTATGCATGTACTTTTATTATGGCAAATGTCAAATTAAAGAAAATAAAAGTAAAAACCAATCATAAAAATTACCGTGTGTGAAAATAAAAGCGAGTCAAAAGAGAATTTTAAAAAAGTGGGACTACTATAATCGCCGTGTGTTACCTGAGACTTGCGCTATTTCACATACATCAGATTTACTTGATGAGTTTTACTTCAATTTTTTTTTTTTTATTATTTAACACAAGAACATTTTTTCAACAGTTTTCATTTTCTTTTCCTTTTCTGATCTCAAGACTTTCCAAAATGTTAAAGTGTTCTATATATTTTTTTTAACGAAAAAACAAAAATTGCATATACATAGTGCCATTACTTTCAGACATAATTAGCAAAGTACCGTTATAAAACATAGCTTTTGTAGCATGAATCACCGCGACAAAGCAACGGTTTTAGTTAACGTTTCAGCATTGAATGCGTTGTAAACATTTTCTAACATCTGTTTCACATATGGCGTTTGTTATTGTTTACTTGTTTTACAAAATTTTAATATTTATAAAGTTCAATTTCATTAGATAATTAATCGGTGCATATTATGAAAGGAATTATGTTTAAAAGATCGTTTAGTGCTTGTGCGATTTTAAGAACCAAGCAAGTGCCAAATAATTTAAAAGGTAAAAGCAAAAGCTCTCAAGAATGGCTGACGAGACAAATGGCAGATCCTTATGTGGAAAAGGCTAAAATGATGAATTATCGCTGTCGTAGTGCTTTCAAACTGTTGGAAATTGATGACAAATATCATATAATAAAACCGGGAGATACCGTGATCGATTGTGGAGCTGCACCAGGTAGTTGGACACAAGTTGCTGTTGAACGATCAAATTCGAATGGGAATATGGAAAATAAACCAAAAGGAGCTGTATTCAGTATGGATTTATTGCATCTTCATGCAGTGCCGGTAGTTGTTTATTAAATTTATTTTGTCTTGGTATAAAATATAAATATTTCTAGGGGGCTACCATATTTGGAGGAATGGATTTTACAAAATCCGAAAACCAACTACGCCTTAAAAATGCACTAGCTGGACGTCAGGTTAATTGTGTTTTATCCGACATGGCTCCTAATGCTACTGGTGTCAGAATGTTAGATCAAGAAGTCATCACAAACCTTTGTTACGATGTTTTACGCTTTGCTTTGGCCATGTCAGCAACACGAGCAAATCTGGTTGTTAAAGTATGGGACAATGGTGACGTACCAAAACTAGAAAAGGATATATTAAGATTTTATGAGAAAGTTAAACGAGTGAAACCTCGTGCAAGTAGGGGAGATTCTTCTGAACATTTCTTTGTCGCAAGAGGATTTAAAGGTCTAGAAAATGTTATAAATCTAAAGCCAGCATAGTAAATACATAGTTAAAATTAAAAAAAATATCGAGTTTTTTTAGAAATAAACTGAAATATGAATCATTTAGATGTTGCACTTCCGTTTCTGAAAACGACCTATTTGTATACCCTACTTAGAGTCTTAAGTATTCCAATAGATTTATGAGTCACTTCCTGAGTCTATTTAAAGCTTGTAATCAAAGTACAGGTCGCAATTCTTAAGATAATTTGATCAAATTTGGCACACGCATTTTGCATAGTAATATTTTTAAGAAATTAAAAACGTATTGCTTATGTATACAAAAATCACTACCGTACACATTTCCGTAGCTCCTATATAAGTTCCAATGACGGAAATGGCTCAAATACATGTCTCAATAATAAGGCCGTTCGTTTAATTACTGGATTTACTGGGCAGTAAACATTTTTACAGAATTAAATTTGTTATATAGATTTGTTTGAATGGTATCCAGTAATATTTTGTACAAAATATACTAATATAGTAAATATACTGCCATAATATTTTTGTGTGATGGCAATACTTAGCTTAATTTTCCAAGCAAGAAAAAGAGAAATTTGATCACGGTAGTGAAGGGTATCATATGGTCGAGCTTGACCGACTATAGCGTTTTTATACTTGTTTATACTAAGAACTACTATGGAAGGGTATACTAAGAACTACTATGGAAGGGTATACGTTCCCTACTATGGAAGGGTATACATATGTACCCGTTCGTACCAATTCCATACCAAAAACAGACAACTTAAGCCATTGTCTTATGAGTTTAAGCACTAATTATTCCCATTAAGAGAATATGACCTTTCCTAACAATTTGCAGTGAAAAAATTGTTTTATCAATTTACTCAAAATGATTTATGATGGAATTATGTATAACGTTTTTATGCGAATGTCTACATAAGTTACAGAGAAAGGGACATAAGGGTATTTTGCGCGCATAAAAAATAAGGGTAAACAAATAAGGTAAAAAATTATTTAAACCAATAAAATAGCTGTCCTGAGACCCACCTTTTGGTATCGACTCAAAAACACTTTTAGACATTTGCTATTTAAATTTGACAAGGCGTAAAAAATATATTTAAAAAAAACTTTTTAATTTGTTGACTATTGGACCAAGTAATATACATACATAATTCCCACATTTCAATTGGAACAAGGAGCACTTCTTTCAGACAATGAGTTGCATCCGATGTTTTTAGACTTATTGAAAGGGGCCTACGTTTTAACTCCGGCTCCGAACGACAAATTCATTAGTTAGAGAAGTTTTACATAGTCTAATACTCAATAACCAGTGGCTAGCTGAGTTATGAGGAGAACCGCTTTGTTTTCAAAATTTATTTTTTCAAGTGGGTCTGGCCGGGGATCGAACTTGGGACCTCTGGTAGGCTAGGCGGATGACTAATAGCACTACAGATCTTTCTTACTTGTTAAAATTAATTAATTTTAAATCTAGCTTACATTTTTCTTTGAGAACAAAAGTTCTTAAAAAAAATTTACATATTAATGCGGAAATATACAATATTTAACTTATGATTTAAATTTATTTTGAATTCATTTATTTGAGAATATGTTTGGCTTTGCCATTAAATTATAAGGTTTAACAAACAATTTTAGCAAATATGATTCTTTAGACTACTTTTTTATAGTGAGTTAAATGATGTATTAAATTAAACATCCATTTCGGTTGATCGGTCGGAGCCATATGACCAGCGTTACGAACCATAATTTCAATTAAATGACCAGCATGTTTAGCATAACCAGCGATTTCATCATCAACTCTCCAAATTTCACGCGGAGCATTCTTATATATTGCTGCTGCATTAAATTTTAAATGATTTAAAAAATTGCGGGTCAAGGGATATGCGACAATTATATCTAGTTGACCGTTGTAGATACAAACAGTATAGGATTCTAATAGCTCGGCAATCCATGGAGCTACAGAGTCCATGACATCTTTCTTTAAAAATAATTCTACTTTGTTTTCACCGTCCAAGTCATGAAAGCTTAGATTTCCTACATGAATAGAACGGCGTGTCAATGACGATTGCAGGAAATCACCCATTATTTGTCCATAGTTGTCGCCTTTAGTATGTAAATAATTATAATAATAATTGTAGCCAGTTAGGTTGGAAAATAAAGAGCCATTGACTAGATCGCCATTCAATAGATTATCAAATACGTCAAATGCTTTTTCCATTTCATGATTTTCAATATATTTAACTCCCTGGGCTTCGGCAATATGGAACTGTTTTAAGCCGTGGTCGTCAATCAAACCTAACTGATACAAGTAGTCACCATATTTAAGTTGATGTATTGGATCTGAAAGTCCATTTCCAATAGCTATACCTTTAAGCGGAATAATAACTCTGGTGTCAATAGAATTTTGGACCTTGTGTATGTGATAAGCCAATGCTGGTACGTATTTTCCAGCATATGACTCTCCGGTTATCCAAAATCCGGAAATGCCACTCCATTCGAATAGCTCATATAATTGTTGCATAGCCTCATGCAAATTGTGACCTACATCTTTTTCATTTCGTGCATAGCCAGCATCGTCATCTGTGAATGAAAATCCTGTTCCAACTGGATTATCAATGAATATGAGATTGTGAGTTCTACTCCAGGTGTAATTTCTTTTTTGCAGTTTTCCATGTATATCAAACTCAAAGGGACCATTCTCTGTAAAAAGTCCAAAGAGTGACGAAGCACCAGGACCACCTTGAAGCCATAACACAACTGGAGCATAAACGGGATCTTGTTCAGCTGGGAAGTACCAGAAAAACATATTTGAATTGAACTTTGGATCTACAGTCAAATAGCCAGCATAACTTTCAACGCCACGATATTGGCTACCCACCACTTTTGCTTTTTCTCGAATTTCCTGACGTTTCACATTAGGATCATTGATAAAAGGAGTGAGAAATAATGGATCTCCAGGATCACCGCCATCGTGGAAAGCTTTAAACCGTGGATATTGGTTAATAAAACTTTTACGATATTTGGGATGATCTTTAGCACCAAATGTCAACGCAATAAATGCAATGACCAATGATGCGCTTAAAACTGCATGATTTGCAGTTTTCATGTTGACGTCTTTTAATTATGCAAACGAATCTTAACTTAAAAGCACTGTACTGGTTTTGAAATGAAGGCTTTTTAAAACAATAAAGCTGATTAGATAAGAGTATCTCTGTTGAAAAAATAAATACGTCTTTCCTTGTTTAAAAATGTTCTTGTAATGCAGAAAAGAAATCGAATCGGTCAACCGGCTTTGTGATAAACAGAAAACCCCTATTTATTTATTTTGTTTTTATTATATTTATGTGCAGAGTTGTATTTTATATGTTGTGATTGACAAGCTCATGATTGCAATAGTGTCTACAACTGACAATTTTTTTAATTATTGTTCTAGTCGCCAAAGAAGCAACAACAAAAGTTTGTAAATCGAAGAACAGATAAAAGTGAATAATGAAGATATTTGTATAGATTGTCTAATTTGTGGTATAGATACTATAATTTATATTAGCTTAGAGATATGACTTTACCGAATTTCCATATGTCATGCAATAAATAAATGAAATACCAAATACGTGTTTGTTAATTTTTGATTTGAAATAGAAATGTGTTTCAATGTTTATTATGAATGTCTACTTTTACATTAGTCAGGTTTGGCTTATCAAGTCTTGAATTTGTATGAGAAAAAACTGACAGAATTAAAATTGAACATGCCTGACCGTACTATCAAGTTTATGAAAATTTTGAAAATTTGTATGAAATTTAAGGAAAATAAAATGAAAACTGATAAAGAAAATGTTTGTGAACGTGAATTAAAGAAAAACTGATCAAGTAAACCTGTAACCTATAAAATGTATTAAAAAAATTTCACACCATACAAAACTTTATGGGTTTCTTCCCATGAATTAAAATCTTTTCGAAATCATCAGTTATATGTGTATATATTTTAATTAGGTATAAGTTGAGTTTATATAGTCCCGTTTTATACGAATCAGGTTTACTTGATCAGTTTTTCTTTATATTTCTTTTGAATCTGTATGTTCACATACGAACATTTTCTACTACAGTTTTCATTTTATTTTCCTTAAATTTCATACAAATTTTCAAAATATTTGTAAGCTTGTATCAAGGTTTATATTAATTTCAATTCTGTTTTTTTTCACAAAAGACTTGATAAGGCAAACCTGACTAATGTGAAAGTAGACTTAGTATTTCTTATAATAAATACTAGTTAATACTAGTCATTTTTGACATACAATTTTAAATTTTAATATATGTATGTACATATATATGGCTACTGTTTAAAAAAGAAAATAACAATTTTGTGTTATATTTGGGCATTTCCTAGGGTCCCGACATGCATTGGTACTCTTGTGATGTAAAAAAATATAGAAAACAAAACTTTTCCAAGCTTTTTTTTCGATTGGTAGCTTTATGTTAAGTGTAAAAGATGAATTTCATCGAGCTTAAGTTTTCATAATAATAGTTGTTAACTTGTGGTCCCGAACGTACTCAAAATAAACGTCAACTTCTGCTGACAGTAGGAAAACATACAAATCTGCGAAATGGAACGGAATATTCAAGAGTTATTAATTTATTTTAAAAGCGTATTAATGTAAGGCTTTGTACAATATTTAGACAATAAAATATCTCTATCGATTTTTGTTTAATTGGCTTAAGTCGAGCAAGTACGGGTCGCGAACATACGAGTTTTTCTATATGTTGTTTTTATTATTATTACCATGCAGTTTCCGATAAATATCTTAAAATTTCCTTAACAAAAAACTTATACATATTTTATAGTGCGTAGCAACACTTACTAATACATAATTCCCATGACATTCCAATTAGAACAAGGGGTACTTCTCTCATGCAATGAGCTGCATCCGATTATATTTTTAGACTCATTAAAACACTTACTAATAATAACAAGAAATAACATAACATTTTTTTAAGCATGTAAAGTAATCTATAAAATTACATATAAAAATGGCTTTTGAAGTAGCTTAAAAAGAAAGTTCAAAGTTTTCCAGTTTCAGGCTCATATACTTTTTTATAACTATGAGAAATAAAACACGATGATTATCAATTATTTTTCGATCCATCGAGTAATTTTTCACATCGAACAGTAAAAATATGCGAAAAGCAATGTCAGTTGAAACAATTAGTTGGGAACGCACATTTTTTTTTAACAATTTTATTTTTTGATGTGAGATATTACTCGTTGCATAATTTTAATATATAAGGCCATTGTTTAAATCGAAAAATAAAAGTTTTCATAACTTGTTAGTGTATTCGATGAGTCCATTTTGATTAATGATTATTATAACTTTATCTTAACAAGCTGAGTCACACAATATAGCTTACAAATTGATGTCACAGAGAGCTAACATATATACAGCATAATGTCAAGGGCCGACTCTGAAGTGTTTCTGAAAACCATTGCTGAACTTTATTAACAGTACTTAGATAGAAGACTTTATTCACGGCTTCCCACAATATTGTGTAGAACCATTACACAACTATTGACATTAATCCTTACATTTTATAAAGAGAGGAATTTTTGACTCTACACCAATAGTAGCTTAAAATCGCGTACTTTGTACCTTTGTTATTTTGATTACCCCAAACTCGATATCTCGCTTTAAATTCCGTTTACAAATTATAAAAGGTGTAAAAAAAATTTAAATATACCAAAATCCCCCATTTAATAAAATACCATCTGGTCACTTTACAATCACGACAATTTCCAGTTTTCTGATAACACATAAAATTAAAATGACGATTTAAGAGAAATAAATCTGGCAGCCCCATTTGTTAAAATAAAATGCAGATGTGTCAATTCACACAAGTTTTTTGACATTTAAACAATAACTTTTTCAACTTCGGGAATACGAATATCAATGAGTGATGAACGGAAAAATTAATTAAATATTAACAATTTTCAATAGAAAGTGCGTAAAATAAATTAAAAATCTATGGAATCAATTAAATCTTAAAAGCAAAAGATATTACAGAAATAATGAAAATACAGTCGTAAAAAGAAAATTGTGCAAGTGAATTTGAGAAATAAAAGAAAATAAAACAAATGAAAATAAAGTGAAGAAAGACGATTTCTACAAAAGATGAATCGCGGCCAAGTAAAAATGGAAAAACCATTTGTTCGCAAATATTTCTATTTTTGTTTAGTGTTTTGTGTTATTATTGCATCAGCCTCAGTGTCGGTATCGGCTTCGAAAGCAACCACTACATCACCATCTGCTGCTGATAGCGCTGAGGTTGTTGTCGACGACGATGTTACTACTTCTGGTGGAGTGATTAATACGGTTAAGGTACGAGTTTGTTTATGATATTCTAATTATATATAAGATGTATTCAATAATCAAAAAGTGCGGACTACGAGGTCATTACACTGGATTGTTTTTAAAGTAATAAATATCTGTTTATACTTTTAGGACTGTACGGACTTAGCCCGTGATGAAGAAACTCTAATGGTATTTTCTACATTAGGGGGCGGTTTAACTGCAATTGATCCGATAACAAGTGAAATACGTTGGACTATAGCTGATGGTAATTATAATTATATTAAAATATAATATGTATGATTATAATATACATGCATACACATGCAGATGTACATTCTATGTACACAAAAATATACATTGTACGTACATACATTTATTAAAAATTGTCCACATAAACGAGTCTGAAACAAAACACATGTGGTAAAGTTATTTCTTTAGTTTGGTTTTTATTTGTTTTCTTGCTTTCTTTCTCAAACATTCATACATTAATAAATGACGAATACCTATATCGAATAAGTACATTTTCTTTTCATACTACACCATTTTCAATTGAAATTGAGAAATATTCAATTGAAATTGAGAATATTCAATTGAAATTGAGAAATTTTCAATTGAAATTGAGAATTTTCAATTGAAAATGAGAAATTTTCAATTGAAATTGAGAATTTTCATTTGAAATTGAGAAATTTTCAATTAAAATTGAGAATTTTCAATTAAAAATGAGAAATTTTCAATTAAAATTGAGAAAACCCTAATTGGAAATGAGAAACATTCAGTTCAAATTGAGAAATTTTCAATTGAAATTGGGAATTTTTGAATTGAAATTGAGAAAAGCCCAATTGAAAATGAGAAATTTTGAATTGAAATTGAGAATTTTTAAATTGAAATTGAGAATTTTTCAATTGAAATTGAGAAAAGCACAATTGAAAATGAGGTTGAATTTTTTAATTGAAATTGAGAATTTTTCAATTGAAAATGAGAAATTTTCAATTGAAATTGAGAAATTTTCAATTGAAATTGAGAAATTTTAAATTTAAATTGAGAATTTTTCAATTGAAATTGAGAACACCCCAAGTGGAATTTCAACCTCATTTTCAATTTAGGTTTTCTCAATTTCAATTCTAAAATTCTCAATTTCAATTGAAAATTTCTCATTTTAAATTGAAAATTTCTCATTTTCATTTGAAAATTTCTCAATTCCAATTGAAAATTTCTCAATTTCAATTAGAAAAATCAACCTCATTTTCAATTGGGCTTTTCTCAATTTCAATTGAAAAATTCTCAATTTAAATTTACAAATTCTCGATTTCAATTGAAAATTTCTCATTTGCAATTGGGATTTTCTCAATTTCAATTTACAAATTCTCATTTTCAATTGAAAAATTCTCAATTTCAATTGAAAATTTCTCAATTTAAATTGAAAATTTCTCATTTTCAACTGAAAATTCTCAATTTCAATTGAATATTTCTCAATTTCAATTGAAAAGTCTCAATTTCAATTGAAAATTTCTCAATTTCAATTGAAAATTCTCAATTCCAATTGAATATTTCTCAATTTCAATTGAAAATTTTCAATTTCAATTGAAAATTTCTCAATTCAATTTGAAAATTTCTTAATTACAATTGAAAATGGTGTAGTTGAATAAAAATTTATAGACTTTTTGACTGGCTGAATTATATACCTATCAACAACAATTTTAGTATGATCCCTTATCTGAGTATTTTCAATACGGCCCAGTTGTATTAGTATAACCTTTACGTTTAGAAGCATTCCACAGTCAGCCGTTTAAGTTATATTGCCCATATATCCTATGGTACATTTCATAAAAGGATTGGTTATTAGATGTCTAAATTAGTCGTTATCTCAGTGCCGATTCAGATAGGTTAACTAATATCAAATTGAAAAAAATACATAAAATTAACTTAAGACTTGATGATGATTTGAAAATAAAATGTATTGATCGGACAAATACCTACATTTTAGGATTCATCATGCTACATTGACAAAATCAATGTCAGGTTGTAAAAAGAACTGTGAAAAAACAAGAATAAATACTGGAGAGACGAAATATTGTGTCGCTACCCGTACAACGCCGGGAACGACAAGCTAGCTTTTCAATGAACCGCCTTTCGGTGGAGCTGGAAGTATCGAGCGATAAAAGTTAATAATGAGTGGCGACAGGACTCCTTCGTTAGTAAGTCTCCGTTTAACTCTACAGTGTTCTAAATGTAAGTCTCTAAATTATACGTGCGATTGACGACCAGTAAGATAGTGGTATGGCTAACAATATCAAAAGCTTTTGACATGTCAAGATTCTCTTAAACTGTTCTTTCATAAGGCTACTGTTTGTGCGTGCTGTGGATTTTTCGGAATTCATGCTGGTGACAAGCTGCTTCTAGTTGGCTGGTCGAGTGTGTTCACAACTATTAATATGTAAAAGTCGTTGATACTCAGCAAAAATATATTTACAAAATATTTATATCTCTCTTGTTGACGATGTATCTTCAAAGATTTATTTGTCTGGTTTTGTCAAAATGGAAAACAGCACCAATTTGTTGATCAATTTTAGCCGATTATATTGAATGCTACGAGGTTTAATCCCACAAAACACATTGAATCGATCACCTCCCAGGATGTTTTTCCTAGTATTCCTAGTTTTTAAGCTATATTTTGCTTCGCCTTTTACATTTCTCATGTTATTGGAGAATATAATTCACACATTAGTTTCAAAAATTGTTCTGGTTCGTTTCGTTTTTACCGTAAATCATGTTTCAAAGCTTTTTTTGTTTTTCCCCCTTAAACGATGTCAATTGTTTAAACTAAAATGGTGGAAATCATTTTGATTTAAACTTTTTTCTTTAATTTTATGCGAGCTTAGAATTTACATTTGGGTTCATTTGATAACCCTTTAAAAATTATCGTTTAAAAAAAAGGTTTATTAGCAGTGTGATAAAAAAGACATGTTTTAGTTTCGATATTAACACTTTGTTGATAATGCTCGGAGTAATAATAATGGCTAGTTTTCAGAGTACTCAAATGTAATACATTTTTAGATTAAATGATCCTTTCATAAGACATTCATTATAATGTCAGATGTATCATGTTTTTTTTATATACTTGGATTTCTTTTTTACTAGTCCAAGCCCCTTATGGAGTATTCCTACTCTACGTTTAAGGAGTATTCAAGATGTCTGCTGGGATTCTCCTGTTTTTCAGAATGTTTTCAAAAAGATTTGAGAATAAATCTTTTTTTCCTCACAATTGATAAGGTGAATGGGCTAACCTTATCAATTGTGAGGAGTTTTCAGTAATGAAAACCACTTGAAAAACTTAACTGTACATTTAGATTTTCTGGCATTTATAAAACGTAATAGTTCATTGTATTGAATTATGGTTGCAAATGCTTTTTGAAGACATATCGAGGGTTTATATTCAAATAGTGCTATCTATAAATTCACAATTTTACAGGAGAGCGAAAAAATTGTTTTTGTCATTAACTATAAGAGTAATAAATAAACTTTGTTTTACAATACCATACAAATTGGGGCTAAGATTTTGTACAAATTAAGTTTTTTAATTAACTTCTTATATTTGCACCTGTATAGTAGATAGCACTTTTTACGAGTTAAAATTTTATCGTTTCAAATACTAAAGCAAGTAGATAGCATTATTTTAAAATAGTATCATTTAATGAAAATTTAGACTTTTATCAAAATATCACTAATTTTTTGAATAAATCAAGATTTATTATAATTATATTAATAGAATTCAAGGTATTCTCTTTGACCTTTATTAACAATCTGTTAAGATCAAGGGCCGAGCCTATTTTAGAAATCCATGATTACAGTACATTGTAGGGAATTGTGGTCCATTTTGTTAGTTAGTTTAATGTAGATAGCACTATTTTTTGGTTATGAGTAGATAGCACAAACATAATTTATAAAAAAAATGTTTTAGAATTATTTTTCTTTCTTAAAATTTATGACATATGACAGATAAGCTAAAGAACACGTTTCTATTAAAAACCATTTTGGTCGAAAATGTAGATAGCACTTTTTTAATATAAAGCGTCGATATACTTTGATAAGTAAAAAATTCAATGTAAAAAATTTTATTTTATTTAAAAAAAAAAAAAATAATTTAATGAAGAAATTTATTGTTTTTCAAAATTTTAATGGATTATTTCAAATTTATTATTTAAATGCAACAAAAGTTATGATAGTGTAATAAACTGCATTGATCTTTTAATGCTTAAAGTAGTCAATATATTTAATGCAGTTATCATAGAAAAGGTAAATACAATAAAAATAAATGTAACGATTTTGTCGTCTATCACATACAAATTTGTTTTTTTTTTTTAATTAAAAAATTTAACTAATGTTTAGTTTTAAGTAGCAATTTTGGAGAAGATAACAAATATAAGGTGTAGTAAAAAGTAATCCATAAGTTTTCTTAATAGAGTTCTTTAGTGCTCTTTATATGTCATAGGTTTTGTTTCATTGAAGATAACATGTAGTACTAAAAAACTTCCTTAATTAATGATAATTACTCCTCAGAAGCTCCGGGAAAATTACCTTCAAAATGATAAAAAGTTATTGGCTTAGATTGGACCATCCTGCAGCACTTGGTGCTTTGTTCGGACAGGTATTAACCTGTTCTTGCCTATGGTGAAAATTACCTTTAAAATGGCAAAAAGTTGTTGGCTTAGATAGAATTTAATATTATAATAATTCATTTTCATAGAAATAATTAGGGATATAAGTTTTTAAGTTTAGTTTTTTTGTACCTTTTTTATTAATTCATTTTTATATAAATACTTTAAAAATAAATACTTTTATCAATATAAATTTAAACTAAAAAACTCTATAAATAAAAATAATTTTTACTACACCTAATAATATTTTGTCGAGAAGACATTCATAAGAAAAGTATTTGCCCTATTTTAGATAAAATGAAATACTACAAACGTATTTTTATTGCCATGTTAATTGTAGATATCCACAACAAAACGTTATAATTTAGTTTAAAAACTTTACAAGATATTTACACTAAATCCCAACTTTTTGATAAAATCAAAAAAATGTTAGCTGAGACAACCGTTTATAAATTTTTTTTATGCGACAATTTACTTATATAGCTCATTCACATTGAGCTCGAAAACTAGTTAAAGTAGTTTTCGCCTCAAAACAATATTGAAAACTTAAGTTTTCACATACAAAACCAAGGCGAATTCATTACAGGTGGTGGTAAGAATACAACAAATACAACATGACAAAATGAAACCCCATATTGTTCTTGTAGTTTTGCTTACATTTTGTCAAATTTTTGTATGTAAAATTTCAAGGCGAATTCATCAGCTGGGCTCTTGATATCACTTTCATTATTACACTATGTACAAAACGAAAACTCCTTCCATATAAGTTTTCAATGAAAACTTATTTGAAAACTATTAAAATACCGATGCAACACTGAGTTCATACCATTTATTACAACTCTAGATAAGATAAATGGAAAAATATCAAAAATAAATGTCAGTGTAAAATAAAATATATAAAAACAATAATTTTAATTTTAAAAATTTCGGAAAAAAACATTATAAAAGTAATGAAAAGGTTATTATTTTATTGTGTATTAATGATATCTAATAAGTCAAAAGCATTTGGTGTTCGGTTTTTAAAATAATCGAGAGCAAAAAATCCGAAAACTTATAAAATGCCAAATTTCCATAATGTGAATGGTAAAGTTTTCGATGGTGTTTTCATTTCCGAAAACACCTAAAAACTTATAGTGTGAATGGGCTAATATACAATTTTAATTTATCTGACAAAGTATTTTTTCACTTTAAATTGTTTTATTAAATGGATTAAAAACTTGTAAAGAAGTATAACTAAAGTTTAATTTATCAATTAACAACAATAAATTCGGTGCAATAGATTTGAAAAGGTTCATTGCAGAATGATCAATTGAGCGATTTTTTGGTATACAATATCGAGATTCTTCATTTAAAAAGTTATTATTGACAACTTCTGTATAGTTTGTTAGAAACATTAAACAAATATTTTGGATTTCAAAAAATTATGTAATACAAATTAATATTTCATTAATATAATTCTAATTTAAAGTAGATAAAATTTATTTAAGTGGTTTATATTTGGAAATAATACATATTAAACTTGTTGTAACATTAAATATTTATATGAAAGTATCGGTTTAAAACGTTCTATTAAACAATTTTAATTGTAGCTGAAAATAACATTAACATATTTTTCTTTTTGACAAACATGTATTTGTATTTTTAATATGTAATTATAGTTCTTGTTTTAATAATTTACTGTGAACAAAGCAAATATTTGAGTATTTGATTTATTTAAATTGAAATTTGTATATATACGAGTATCTATAACAATTTCGAATAAAACGATATAAAATAAACAGCTTAAACCAATACGTCACATTTTTATATTAAAATGTGTAATAGATGTGGATATGGTATACATTTACATTCATTTTTGGATCTCAATTTTTAAATTTGTACCTTCAGAAATGACTGTAAATTTGCATCCCATATACATGGCCAAATGAAATTGAATTAGGTTTAAAAAATGAAAATAAATAAATTTTTATTTCTTTTGTAGAATCAAAATTCTAAATTAATTCTACTTTCGAACATTTTTATACCTTTCACCACCATAGGTGGAAAGGGTATTATAAGTTTGTGCTGATGTATGTTACGCATAGAAATATTTGTCTTAGACCCACTTTTTAGTATACCAATAGGCTTAGAATCACTTTCTGAGTCGATTTAGCGATGTCCGTCTGGCTGGCTGGCTGGCTGGCTGGACCTCCATGTAAACCTTGTAATCAAACTACAGGTCGCAATTCTAAAGATAATTTGATGAAATTTGGTACAGATCATGGCTATTGAAATTTGTCAAAATCGGTCCATTATTTATGGTACCTCCAATAGGTCCCACTTCCCGGTATTGACATATTGGCCACAAATATCAATATTTTTATGTAAATTAAAATCACTGTACCAATGTCGTTAAAATCGGTCCACATTTGACCATAGCTCCCATACAAACTCTTCTTTAAAAACGCACTAAATGAGACAAAAAATATTGAAAATTTTGAGTTTATTTTTTGCATACATAATTTTTGTAACATCTGTAATCAATTTGCCAAATTTCGAGATAATCGGTCCACATTTGACCCTAGCTCTCATATAAGTCCAAATGACGGAAACAGGTTAAATATATAAGTTTTGAGAAAATGTTTGTATGATGGCAAAATTTAGAAATATTTGTCTTTATACAGGAAAAATAACATCTTTGACCTTAGTGGTGAAGGGTATCGTATGGTCGGGCTTGAACGATAATAGCGCTTTCTTATTTGTTTAGATCTGTTTAGATATAATAAAATTTAAAAATGCAAAAAATTGTTTAAATGTTCAACAAATAATATACATTTTAAAAAAATTAAGCTATAATATTCATCAATATTTATAATTAAAAAAGAGATTAAATTTAGTAGACGGTTAAAAATTCCAAGATTATTTTAAGGACTTTTATCTCAAACTTAAGAGAACTGTATGGTAAGAGAACTGTATGGTATAAGTATCTGAATTAAAACAAATTTTTGTTTTAACAACTAACTCCGTATAATAGAAGAAATTGCACAAATATTAAATAAACAAAGAAATTAATTTTCCTTTGTGGTGTCATTAAGAAATTATTTTTATGATTTTACATTTTCTAAAAAAGCAAAATACGGAATTTATTCCACTTTCGAACTTAATAAGAGTTTTGTGACATGGCGTTATATTTAGTATTTATATAAATTATAAATTTGATTGTATTTTGGGCATAGCTGTATAGTGTGATTAAAATAAAAAATAAAACTACTTTTTGAATTATTTCAATTATTTGTTACTTAATATGAATAATTGTTATTCTATTTCATGAATTTTAAATTAAATTATTTGCTTGATTTATTCCTTCTAAAAGAAATTAAATTAAAGTATAAATTATTATTCTTAATAGAAATAAATTTTTCAGAAAATTATTTGAAAATTTTTGAATTCAATATTCTTCATTCTAAACAAAAATATCAAAATTTAATATATTTGAATAATACTAGCAAGAATAATATTCGATGTTTTTTTATTCAAATATTGAAAAATTTCATATTTTTCCAACAATTTTATTTCAAACAAAATTTTTAAAATATTAAAATTTTTTATTTATTTCAAACTTTTTGTCTTGATTAATTTTATTCAAACCAAAAAATGAGGCCCTATGCTCCACTGGGAGTCAAGGATAACAGAAGAAACCAAAAAATGAAGAATACAATTTATTTCATACAATATTGTAGAATTTTTTGAATCTTCAAACATTTAATATAAATAAATTTATTTATTTTGAGATTTGAAAAATAAAACAAAAAATAATAATAACAAAAACATACAAGCGAAAATTGGTTTCCGTATTAAAAAACTACGTTCCACATCCTAAGATACTTTTTTCTTAGGTATACATTAGTTTAAAACTTGATTTCGTTAAACCATGGTGTTGTGTTCAATTGGCCGATACATCTTATATCCGATAGATAATCCTAGTTCCAAAACAAAGATCCATGCTAATTTTAGTCAATATATCGTGATTACAATGTACACATATTTCTATGCATTACAAACTTATGTATAAGCGAGTAAGATAATCCTATTAGTAATATAATTCTATAGTCACATCTATGGTTATATGATATGGACCAATAACGTTACAAATTTTAATAAATTCGAAGATACATATCTGTGCTAATTTTTATATTTTTCACCATCTCGAGTCGATTTAACACTCCAGCTAGGTGGGTGATATGTATGTATTTAAGCTTTAAGAAAAATCTGTAAAGCTTTTGATCCATATTCAACCTTAGTAGTAAAGGGTATCAAAATGAAGTAGTTTTTTTTTTAATTTCACATTAAGGAATACATTATTTTGTCCAAAAAGAATTGGGATCTTCCGTTATATAGATCGCAAAAAAATTTAATGAAATTGGCTGAAATCGATCTATTATTTCGGAGAACTCACATTTTTCTGAATTCCCGGAATAGAAATTTTGACACAAATTCGTGTATTTTGTATTTAATTTCGAAGAAATATTTATTATACAAATAAAAATCATTGCACCAAATTTCGTTGCAATCGGTGATCGACCGGATCTTGTTTCACCTTAGTGTAAGGTATCATATGGTCGGTCTTGACCGGCACTTGTTGTTTTTACTTGTTTTATCAAAAAACTGTGATCAGCTACGAACCTCAATTTAAATTGAATCAAAATTAAGGCTCATACCTAAGACCACAAATGTTGACACCCTAAAATGCAATACTAAAGATACACTCTCTATTCAAAATTATATAATGTTATATAATATAATAAAAAATGTGTTTTGTTGGTCGTTGGAAAATTTAGTCAGCAGGCTGGACGAACATCGTTAAATTCACCTAGAATGTGATTCTGAGTTGATTGGTGTACTTAAAGATAGATGTAAGACTTATATTTTATTGCATTAGAAATGCAGCACAAACCCAATATACCCTTTCCACCCATGATGACGAAGGATAAAATTATTTCTATACTTAAATCGCTAAGATTAAAATATTTGTAAATTAAAATTTATGTCCGATCTTCTTACCCACTTCAAACACTAGATCGTTTACATTATTATGATTATAATCATTACACTAAAAACCATCGTCTTCACTAATTTTTTAATCTTTTTTTTATTTTAAAAAATCTGTAAACGATTTTCAATAGTCAAAAAATCTTGTTTGAAATAAATTCTCCAAATATTTTATTTTTACTGTTCACAGAAAATTTTGAAATAATCAAAAAAATTAGTTTGAATTAAAATTATTCCAAAAATTTTGTTGTGAATAAAATTATTCAAGCTAAATTTTCTTAAATAAAAAAATTTTGGTAGTTTTGAAGAAATTTTAATTTTATTTACAAGCAATAAAATGAAATAAAGAAATATTTTATTTCTTTGAAAGGAATACAAATTTAAATTATTTCAATTTTTACAAAAAAATATTGATTTCATTTCAAAATTTGTATTTGAAATGTAATAATTTTAAATAATAACTTAACATAATAAATCCAGAAAACCACATGCAAATTGTTATTTTATTTTAAACAATCTTAAATAATTCTAACTTAATTATATTCCTTGTAAGTAAACTAAATAACAAAATAATTAAATTTTTTTCAAAATTTTATATAAAAATAATCGAAATGTACAGCTATGATTTTGGGAGAATTACCAAAAGTATTTGTATATGCTTTTATGTGAATAGAAGTTTATAGTTTTTATATAAATAAAAAACATCTGTATCTATCCTTATTTTCCCATATCTATGCTTTAAAAATATTGATATGACAAAATATTTGTTTTTTTTTAACTTTGTTTACTTAATTTTATTTAAATTGTGTCAAAATTCTGACAATAAGGGTATTCATTAATAATGGTAATATTTTTTGAACTTAAATATTAATAGTGTCAAACGTTAGAAATAAGATGACTTTGACAATTGATATAAACGTTTTCCTTTCATAAATAATAATTTGTTTGTAAAGTCCATAAACATATCTAACATCTAATGTAATATCTGGAGTGGACACGCAAGAGATCAATTGTTGATATTTTATGGGAGATATGGACAAAAATTGGTTTATTGATTTGAATAAACAATTAATTGGAGTAATACTAATGAAAATAATAAAATAAAAAACACCATGTGCTAACATTTTTTTTCGATTTAATTAAAAAATGATTCGATCTACCCTAGTATAAATAATATATTGATATTTTCCAAAATCTTGTAATGTTTGATCATTAAGTCAAATAAATTCTATTAAGTCTGGGTATCAAAGATTATAGTGTTTCTAGTGAACAAAGTATTTTTATTATCACTAGGGGCGGGTATTTGAAGAGTTTTCATTTTCTTATCTTTAAATTTCTATACACATTTGTTCCGTTTAAATATACTATATAACCAAACAAATAAATAACAAAACAAAAAAAAAAAAGATCAACAATTGTAGCAGCACTTTGCCATTATTAGTTATTTTTTGCAACTAAAAAAAAATGAACACATCATATTGCATATTATTTATATACATACTACTTAAATTTGTACACCCTACACAACAATTAGTGGGAAGGGTAGTATAATTTTGTTTTGATATACATATGTATGTATGTAACGCATATAATATTAATTTTATTTTTGTCTCGAATCAATTCCATAGTCAATTTATATTTGATCATACATAGATTCTCTCAAGATAAGATGCCTCATATCAAAAAAATGTTTATAAATTTGAAGATAATAAGAGTAATATATTGAAACTTCGCACAAATTTGTTTTGAGCAAATACAAAACCATGTGCTAAATTTCCATATTAAACCTAATTTAACACTAATGCCGAAAATGATACATATTAATCTCCAGAAAATTGTTGTATTTATTTGTATTAAAAATAAACTTCTTAATTTGTGAAGGGTATAATATGGTCGGGCTTGACAGACTATAATACTTCCTTTACATATTTATATGTATGTATATACGACGACAAATGCTATATTATATTGCATTCTACTTCCAGTAGGTCATTATAATTAACGTAGTCTCTGATAACCCTCAGACAGAAAAAATACCGGTAAAGATATCAGCACTGTTATGTCCGTACAATACAGTGCTTCTATTGGGTAAATCGGAAAGTAATTTATTTTTTTCAAGCGTCAGATCTGTTGAATATAGTGGCATTGTATCGCTTTATTTTGGTGGAACACTACACTTTATCACTTGATTAAATGTGACCTCTTTTGATGAAGTGGAAAATATGTTAGTAGTCTTACCAATTTTTCGTAGGGGTCGCTCTACTGATGACATGTTAGCCTTCCTATCCGGAAAAGGTGTCGTTCTATTCACCATTTTGGCGAAAGTAAAGTTATAGCTCTCGATATTTCCAAGACGTTTGGCAGAGTGTGTCATGGAGCAGTTCTATTAAAACTACTTGCTTTTGTAGTAGGTAACAATTTCTCTCAGTTTATATCGAGCTTTTCAAGATATTATCCGACGTGTTCAAGATTAATTCAGAGGTACCACAAGACTCCGTTCTTTCTCCTACACTTTTTCTTATATTTGTATAACCTTCTATGTCAAACTTCCAAACCTATCTACTCTTTTGCAGTTAATATCAACATTTGTCATTCGTATTCATTCAACTATAGGTCAAGTATGTTGGAGATTAATGATAAAAGGGAAATCATGAATGATAAGCTAAATTTCAATCTCCAAATGGGGTCGCTCAAACAGGGTCGATTTTAATGCTCGTAAGAACAAATGTTGTCTGTTAACACACAATGGCGTTACGGACCATGTTGCTTCATCTGCAATTATCGGTCGTATAAATATTAGAAATCTGATTTCCATGAAAATTTAGTGCGATGTCCTTTGGACTATCCCTTGGACAAAAAAATAAGTGGCTCTCCTTACTATTTATACCACATATATCCGACCGAAAATGGATTACAACTATCATAAATGGGCCGGTGCTTCAAAGTTTATTTGGGAGCTTATCAACCGTGTACAAGAGAGGGTGACAGTGGGGTTGCCAACTCTATTGACTAAATGGAGCATCGTCGTAATGTGAGTTGCGTTTCACTGTTCTATCGCTACTAAAATGGTATGTGCTCAAACAAAATTAAGGAACTTGTTCCTGAAACTCGTACATTTATTCGTATCAAATGAAATTCAACAAGGGCTTATACCATTGCAGTCGATTTTCCAGTGAATCGCACGACGCACGATAGAGAAATCTAATCAGGCATCAGTCTTCCCTTCTAATTACGATATCCAAAAGCTCAAATCGAGTATCCATAAATACAAGTGCCTCTATCCTCCTTCTCATAACCTTTCCATCGCAATGCATATGCATTAGGCTTTTATTGTAAGTAACTTTAGTAACTTAATTATACTTAAGAATAAAAAATTCCAAAGTAATTTACAAATTCATAGTCTGTAAGTACTAAATAGCTGAGTTTTGTCAAAATATTGTCTTAGTTTCATATAGTTTCTTCATATTAGAAAATTTTACGTTTTCAGGTCGATTTCAAAAATCATTTTTTGATACACTGTGTAAAATCACTAGGGAGAGTTGTCAATTTTTTAGAACCTGTTATGTCAAGAAAGAAAAATGAAAGTCGAAGTAAAAGAAAATATTGAATAACTTATTATATTATAACTTATTGTACTGTGGTTTACCCTTAGGTCCCATTCTATTATTTGGTAAAATAATAATCAAACTACAGGTCGCAAATTTAAAGATAATTTGATGAAATTTGGCACAGATGGCTATTCGTCAAAATCGGTCCATTATTTATGGTACCTCTCATAGGTCCCACTTCCCTTAATTGATATATTGGACACAAATATAAATATTTTTTCATGAAATTTAAAACAAATACTGCTTATTTCGTTGAAATCGGTCCACATTTGACCATAGCTCCCATACAAACTTATGCTTCAAAACGCATTAAATGAGACAAAAAATCACTAAAAAGCTCTTAAATCTGAAGATAATGAGAATTTTGAGTTTTTTTTGCATACATAATTTTTGTAAAAACTGTAATCAATTCGCAAAATTTCGAGATAATAGGTCGACATTTGACCTTAGCTCTCATATAAGTCCAAATGACGAAAACAGCTTAAATATATAAGTTTTGAGAAAATGTTTGTATGATGGCAAAATTTAGCAAATATTTGTCTTTGTACAGGAAAAAAAACACCTTTGCCCTAGCGGTATCATATGGTCGGGCTTGACCGACTATAGCACTTTCTTACTTGTTTATAATACTATGAACTTCCGATAATTCGTAATCGCAAGGGACCGGCAATTTCTTACGAATTAAAAGGATTTTCGATTTAGCGTGGTTTCGGTTTAACGGGGTTAAAATAACGGGGTTTTTCAATTTATTAACTAAAACGAAAAAAAAAAACATAAAACACAATTGTTAAAAATGAAATAATAGTAAATTCATTTACTTAGTGTAAAATACGTGTAACTTTAATTGCAAAACATAGCGGTAAAAAAAATATTCTTTCAAAGTTTCTGTTGTTTTATAACGAATTGTAAGTAGTAGGTAGCAATTTATAAAAGACAAAGATGAAAAAAAAGAATTAGTGAAGAGACCAAAATGCGTCTATACATTTACGAATTAACGAGAACTATCGGCAATTACGATTCATCGGTTTACGAATTATCGGGATTTGACTGTAAAAACACTACCCTCTAGTTTTAAAAATATCTTAAATTGTATGCATTTTTATAATCTTTTCTCGCTTTATTTTATAGATCCCCCCGTAATGTCTGAACAGCAGCAGAATGTTCATGTACCACAATATTTGCCCGATCCACGTGATGGTAGCATTTATCAATTGGGTGATATGGGTAGCTTAAAGAAACTACCCTACACCATACCTCAATTAGTGGCCAATGCGCCATGTCGTTCATCCGACGGCATATTGTATTCGGGCAAAAAGAGTGATACATGGTTTATAGTTGATCCCAAATCGGGAAGACGTGAAAAGGTAGGCTTTGATGGTTCGGTAGATGGAGGTGATGGTGAACGTATCGGTTGGGCAACATCAAGAGCAATTTACTTGGGTAGGACGCAGTACACAGTCATGATGTTTGACAGTTCGAAAAATAACAAAAATGCCAAACCATGGAATATAACATTTTTTGATTACAGTTCAATGGCCACAACACCAGATATATCAAAAGATTATGGTATGTAACGCAACATATAATAAAAAATATGAACATAAAAAATTATGGTTTTTCTTTGGCAGAATATTTACATTTAACTACAACGTCTAGCGGCAATATTCTAACCCTGAACCGCAAAAATGGTAAATTTTTATGGAAGAATGATTTGTCCAGTCCAGTGGTAGCGGCGTTTCTTTTAGGGCCTGAGGGCTTATTAAATGTACCCTTCACTACTGTCTCCGATGAAGCTTTCCAAGCTATTCTTGAGGAATCAAAAGGCGGCAACGTTAATACAGTCAAACTTTTGTAAGTTTAACATACTTTTTTTTTAAATAATTGATTTTTGAAAGATATTGTTTTATTTTAATAGCCAATCTCTATATGTGGGAGAACATAGGCACGGCTTATATGCTTTGCCTTCTTTAGTAGATAAAAATACACCCCGTATATCTACAGCACCGCCTATTCAACTCTTAGATGGTCCTCACACAAATGTGGATCCCAATACAATTTATTTAAATGAAGTATTTGATAAAAATGATGGAATTTTGCTTGGTCATTACAATGTGCCTAATGATATGAATTTACAAATATCTCCAACACCTGCTGTCAGTAAAGAGGATAACAACCATCAATTGGCAACGATTAATGCTGCTCGTAAAGGTCCTGGTATTTCTATACTCTCATCGGATAATGAAAAACATTCGTCTGACGTTGGGGTACAAACCGAACCTGTAATTGAATTGGAGATAGAGTCAAAAATACCTAATAAAACATTTGGGCGATTTGCTTTGAATAAAACGAAGGAAATTATTATTGACAATAGCAAACAAGTGCGTTCGTTTATCAATGAATGGTTCATAGATCATCCCAGCAATCAAGTGCATGTTGTCTTGTGTATCATTATTGTTGGAATGATTTTAATGTTTTGGTACATGTACAGTTCTATGCGTGAGTTAAGAAACCAAAGTGAAAATGGCTCTAAAACTAATGGTTATAGCGGCAGTCGTGGAAGTGGCAGCAGCAATATAAGCGCCCAAGATTTAGTAGATTTGGGAGATGGGCACATAAGAGTGGGCAAAATTTCCTTTAACTCAAATGAAGTTTTGGGTAAAGGTTGCGAGGGCACTTTTGTATTCAAAGGTACTTTTGAGGAGCGTTTTGTTGCAGTTAAACGTTTGCTGCCAGAATGTTTTACATTTGCTGATCGTGAAGTCGCTTTGTTGCGTGAGAGTGACGCCCATGAGAATGTAGTGCGTTATTTTTGTACCGAACAAGACCGACAATTTCGTTATATAGCTGTGGAGTTGTGTGCTGCCACATTGCAGGATTATACAGAGGGTGAACGTTGCTTGCAGTTACGGGAACAAATAACAGTATGGGAAGTAATGAAACAAGCGGCTGCTGGTTTAAATCATTTGCATTCTTTGAATATAGGTGAGAGATATTTAATAACTTGTTGGAACACAAACTTAAAGTTGTGTCTAATTATTACTTTTAGTTCATCGAGATATTAAACCCCAAAATGTATTATTATCCTTGCCTGATGTAAACGGTGTTGTTCGTGTTATGATTTCTGATTTTGGCTTATGTAAAAAACTCAACTATGGCAAAACTAGCTTTTCAAGACGTTCTGGTGTTACTGGAACTGATGGTTGGATTGCCCCCGAAATGATGAGAGGACAAAGAACAGTAAGTTGAAAAAAACAAACACCAAATATTTTAAAAATCATAATTTTCTTGTATTACAAACAAAAGATATAAAAATAATTAAAACTGAAGTATGTATTAGAGTGGGTCGTTTTTTTAACTTTTGTCTCTGATCGTCTTCTAATAGTGAAGTTATATGGCCAAATTATGCCAATCGGAAGAAGTGTGTAAAATATTATTGATTTATTTTTAGGAAACGAGCCTGCGCAACGGGCCCAAAGTTTTTGAGCCCATTTGTATTGGAAAAAATTAGAGTATTTTCAGTTTCTGAGACATTTCGTCCATTTAAGATTTATTTTTAAAAAAGATAATGGAATCTAAAAGTGAACTAATACAACTTTAATTGAAGTCCTAAAAATCAAGAATCCATGATACAGCTTTGCAGTAATTCCGGTTTCTCGCCGGAAATTCGTGTCCTTGGCGACACGTCTAAGGATATGTAATTTTTATAAAAACTATCAAAATAAGACTTGATTTACCATGCCAAGACTTGCATGTACTTTTATATAAATTGTTACGTTTCGGTGCGATCGATCGTTCTTAAAACTTTTTTATAATAAAATAATTGGCGTTTTTTACGATTTTTTTTTATGTAACTATAGAGACATGAATGCAGAGTAAATTGCATATTAACTTAATTTAAAAAAATGCAATTGTTACGTTTTGGTGCGAACATTTATACATTAATATAATTTTATAAATTGTTAAATTTGATGTGTTCCAGTTGGTACTTGGTCAACTACAAAGAAATAAGTTTAAGTTTAAAAACGAGAGTTTCGTGGAAAAGTGAACCTTTTAGAAAAAATTTATTTTATTTTATCAGATAACATTTCGTTCTGATAACGATAGAAGAGTGAACGATGGAAGAGTGAAAAATAAGGTATTTTCGGAAATCAGATGGAATGAAATACGTCTTTATTTACCATTTTAGAAACCAAGAAATTATTTTATGAAAAGTATCAGTAAGGAAATACTGCCTATGCGTTGTATATATAATATAATCTTTGATTAATTTCTTTGAAAAGAGAATAGTGAAGAGATGGAAAGGTGTGAAAAGGAAATAGATAATCGTTGTTCAAGTTTTTGTCGTCTGCAAAGGAATAAATAGAAGGAGTATGAACATTTAATATCAATTGCCGACCCTAAAAGCAATAAGTTTGGATAAGCTAGACTATTCAAATATCTATAGCTCCCAATATTAAAAAAAAATATTTAAAACCTCTACAAAATTTCCTTACACCGAAAAAGAAAACAATAATGCTTAATATTGACGTACATTGTACATTTTATTCGCACCACGAAAATATGCTGCACATTACTGTAGGTAAAAATTTTAGTATGTAGGAGTGCGCACAAAAAAATCTGGACTTACACTTTTCGTTATAGAAATGAAACTAAGTCGTGATTTTTTTTATTTTTTATTTTAGTTAAAGCAAATAATGTTCGAATACATTCTTTAAAATGTTTTAAGCTCTTTTTTTATTTTTTCTTTAATATCATCAATTAAGGATTTCATTGTGTCGTTTTTTACCATTTTGCTAGCACTTTCGCATTTTCTGCAAAAGTCTTTTTCTTTGTGTCCTTTAAATTTCTTTTTACCAACGCCCAATACTTCGTGTTATAGCATGTTAGTTGCTGAGAAAAAATCTGCCAAGACCTATGTTTTATCATCCATTACACAGCACTCACATTTATTAAAAAAGTCTTTCTGTAGAATTTTAGCCCTCTTTTAGACTCCAAATTTATTTTTGCATTTCTGACAGACCTTAAATGTCTTAAGTTAGTTTTTTCACTTTTCTGACAAAGATCTCAGATCATCAAACTTTTTGCGCCGCTTTCCTTCCTCACATGTTAGAGTGTTTTAAAAAAATCAGTATTATTTTATTCGCATTGTTTTTGGTTCGAAAATTCTTTTTTTCTTTCACTTCCTTGCTTTCTTTCAATGCTCAAAGTTGCTTTATGTTCTTTAATAAACTTGAAAACGGGTTTTTGTTAATATCTGCGAGTCTAACAATCGTTTTTTGCAGGAAGCGCGGATTTTCAATAAAAATTTAAATTATTTTTTTACGACATTCTTCTTCGGAGCCCATTTTCAAAAAAACTAATTTCGTTATTAAAATGCCATTTTTTTTAGTTGCGGGCGAAGGACTAGGCTCGAGTCTAGACTTAAGTTAAAAAGTGTCAGATATGGCTCCACCTATCTGTCACTTTTATCTGCGCATTAAGTCTTGGATTGGCAAAGAAAGCACAAGGACATGGGGTTACATAGGTGAGATAATAGCATTTCAGACCTCTGCAGACTATGTCTAGATGAGAATTTGTCCGAGTCGGTAGAACACATTCTCTGTCACTGTCCAAGGCTGCAAAACCTAAGACTCAAACATTTAGGCAGCAGATTCCTTGTTGACCTGAAGGATCTGCAACAGTGCAGGTTGCATGATATTGTAGGGTTCACCACTGGTCTCAACTGACCTAGATAGGTTATTCTTCTTCTCCCTTTACAACTTTCTATTATCTTTTCTCTTCCTCTATCTTCAATCTTTTTCTTTCTCCTCTTCTAGTAAAAGATCACAATGGACCCCTGGGGTTTTCGAGTGTAGGTGTCGCTTGACAGCTCTTTTATTACCTAACCTAAGATGACATTTGGCACGTAACTTTTTAAATAGATGATTAACAAAAAAAGTGTAACGGTTTAATTTTTTTCGCTAATGATAAAAGTGTAAGCCTAAAAGTAGGTACATTTTTCTTTGTGCGCACTCCGTATATGTATAGATCAAATTGGAACTTCGATATAAGGATTTTAGAAAAAACGTATTGACATTCGATTCATTTTTGTTCTATGTTATTGCTTTAATTTTGTAAAATTGTACTGTAAAATTAATAATTTTTTATCTTATTTTTTTTTGAATAGACAACTTCTGTGGACATATTTTCACTAGGCTGTGTTTATTATTATGTCTTAAGCAAAGGACAACACATTTTTGGTGATGCTCTTAAGAGGCAGGCAAATATCTTAACAAATGATTTTAATATGATTCATTTAAGAGCCGAATGTAAAGATGAAATCAGTAAAGTTGTAAGTAATATAGAAGCAAATACTTAAAACAAAATGTTTTTTATGTTTTTTTTTATTGTACAAGATTTTAGCTGAACAACTTATCAGTGACATGATACACAAAGATCCACAGTGCCGACCACCTGCTAGATGTATCGGAAATCATCCTATTTTTTGGAATAATAAAAAAATATTGGCATTTCTACAGGACGTTAGCGATCGTGTAGAAAAACTGCAATTCAATGTAGAACCCTTAAAATCTTTGGAGAAAAATGGTAAAATAGTGGTATTGGATGATTGGAATTTACACTTGGATCCTATAATAACTGAGGATTTGCGTAAATTCCGCGGTTATATGGGAGCAAGTGTTAGAGATCTTTTGAGAGCTCTAAGAAATAAGGTAAGATTTCATGACAAAAATTTGCATTATAATTTTTTTAATATTTTTATTTCTTTATGTAGAAACATCATTACCATGAATTGACACCCGAAATGCAAAGTATACTTGGTAGCATTCCACATGAATTTACTAATTATTGGATTAGTAGATTTCCCTATTTAATATCGCATGCATATCATGCTTTTAGTATTTGCTCAAATGAGCCTATTTTTCAAACCTATTATAATTCATCTTTTCACTTTACTCGTCCCGAATATTTTGAGGCTGATGATGATTTATTTCCCACACTCTTACAAAGAGATCCAAAACCCTTGCCTAAGCAACAACAGCAAACAGGCACAAGTAATAGCCCAAAGAAAACATCACAAAATCCTTTACAAGCTCGCCAACGTAAAGGAGTCTATAATTTCCGCAAATCAATAGGCGAAGAAGATTTATCTATATCACCTCAGGGTTTAATGCGCAATTTCGATGGTCCCTTGGAAACTGAGGAGGAAAGGCGTGATGTATTTGCTAATTTTAAATTTAGACGTTATGCCAAGACATCTAATCGTAATTATAATAATAGCAATAATAAAAAGGATAAAAATGTAACATGGACTTTAAATCCCTCAAATACTAAAGATGAATAACTTTTTGGTTTAATATTCCTAATCTACAAAGTTTATATAAATTGTGCAATTTTTCGTTTTAAATGTTAAGTGTGTTTATTCCAATTAAAAAAAAAAAATAGCTCAACTTTCCTCCTAGATAATTAGCTACTAACGCACCATTTTATTTAAATGTAAGTATGTGATTTCTTTTGGTAGCACTATTTTATTTTCTGTAGCATTAAATGTATTAGCGATAATACATTATTTACACACTTTAATTAATTTTATAGTTTAATTTAATAAAAAAATTTGTTAGTGAAACTAAAATATTCTAACAAATAAATTGTCTGTGATAATCATATTTCTGTAAACAAAGTAAAAAAATAAAAATGAAAATAAAAAAATACTACAATATGTATTTATAATAAAAATATTTTATAAATATAAAATATAATATTGTGCGGGAAAATCCTTTTTATCCTTTAAGTTTAGACAAAAAATATCCTTATTACTTACCAAATTAATTTAATGAGTTTTATAAACCATTTTTTTGTAAATTTTATTTTTTAAGATATGATGTATTTTATTATGTAAATAAACATGAATAACAGAAAAATTATTTATAATGATAATGATTTATAATAAAATAAATAACAAACAAAAACACAACAAGATTAATTATTTTAAATTATTTTTTTGTACAAATATTTCAATATTTTGCGAATTGGTTTAGTTAAGTACTAAATAAATAAACAAAAAAATTACTAGATCGGTTCATAATAACAAAATGTTTTTCTAATATTAAAAATGTTTTTCCAGTTAAAATATTTTATTACCCAAACAGACTTGAAGATAAAGCCTGTGTAGTTTTGGGTAAGGGGTAAATTAAATTTCTAGTATTTGTTACATGTTCTCGATTGTGTTTGCTTTGGGTAACTTCGAACTGATTTGGGTTGTTTCGTTATCGTACGAGAACATAAATAATAAATAAAATCAAATACATATATGCAAACATACGAATTCAGTTGCACCTTGGAAATATTAAGTTTTTAATTTCTGAAGAACCGAAATACGGAGTTAAGGCTGCTTTCGGTCTTAATTTATTTTAGAAACAGACCTGATGGTAAGAAAGGTATATTAATTTTAAACATGACACAATTTTCTTATTTGTAACTATACTTTTTAAAGCTAGGTTAATATTTGTCAATGTTCTATATGTGTAATCCATTAACCCTTTCGCTTGACCTTTTATGAAACAGTTATAAACATATAATTTTTATAATAATGAAAATATACAATTAGGTCTCTTGACAAGCTACATATATTGTAATAAGATTGAATTTTAAGCTTAATGTTTTAAGCTTTAATGTTTTAAAATCGGATTTCTTTGTTTAAAAAAATGAATTGAAAAAAAAAAAACGATTTCGAAAGAGTGCGTTCTTTCTTATCCTATGCGAAAGAAATTTGTTTTTCGTTTCACTAACTTTATTTTATGCGAAAGATAAGTCGAAAGAAAACGTTAGTATTTTTATACAATTTTCTTTTCCACTATTTCGAACAAGTTACCACCAATGCGAATGCAAATGTCAAAATGAGCCACTTGATATTTTGCTTTCGAATAGAAACGAAGTAAAGGCTTCGAGATAGTGAAACCAAAATTAATTCGAATTCGAGCTACTCACTTTCTTTCGAGTAGATTTTCGTTCGAAATCGTGGAACAAGCTATATATATGTTTTTAAATTACGGCTTATGATAATACGACTAGATAAGAGACCTTGTAAATACCCTAAATAAATATAAACAATTTAAAGATTGTGAATTATTAATTTAAGTAAGAAAAGTTAATATTGCCATATGGCTACAATGCTGCGAAAGGATTATAGCCTGTTCCACGATTTCGAAAGAGCGTTTTCTTTCTTAGCCTATACGAAATAAATCTGTTTTGCGTTTTACTAACTTTATTTTATTCGAAACATAAGTAGGAAAACAAGTCGACAGAAAACATAAGTATTTTCATAAAAATTTCTGATTCACTACTTCGAACAAGTTACCAGTAATGCAAAAGCAAATGTCAAAATAAGTTACATACTATTTTGCTTTCGAATAGAAACGAACCAAAATTGATACGAACTCGAGTGACTAACTTCCTTTCGCATAGATTTTCTTTCGAAATCGTGGAACAGGCTATTAATTTATTTTCTTAGCAAATTTTTTCTTTTTTTTAAAATAATAAAATATTTTAAAATATTTGCTTTTATTTGTTTTAATATAAATAAATTAAGAAAAATCATAGCTCCTTATTTCTTTTACAATTTATAAATTTTAATTTGAAGCTCGGTCCACAAAATAGAAAATATTTTAGATTTTTTAAATTATCAGGCATGTCACAAATTGCGTTCAAAATTGAGACCATTCCGTAGTTAGATTCCGATCAAAATGGTTTTAGGTTTTATAGATTCCGGAAAATTTAAAACATAACTAAACACGATTTTTTCATTGTAACTCTATCTTTGTTTCAACAATTGACAATGATTAATTCAAGAAATTGTTAAAATATTGAATTAAAAAGGGAAACGTATAAAATAAATTTCATCTTGAAACTAGAAAATAGTTTCATTCCGAAACATTTTTTCGTTTTACTTTTTTCTACAGAAGAAAAATACGGAATTTATTTCACTTTCGAACGGAAATGAGTTCTGTAACATGGCTGTATAATTTTGAATTTGCTACTATTTGTAGTTTCGATTTTATTGCTATTTATGTATTATTTAATAAATTTTAGAATTTGTTAATTGATAATTCTCAAACTTATAATAATTTTTAATTAATATTTTCGAATTTATCTAATTACATATTAAACCTGTATTTTAAATTTTTTCAGAAATTTAAAATTTATAGAATTATCTAAATATATTTAAAATTTTACAAATGAATTTTAATATTTTTTACTTATAATTCAGAAATTTTATTATATTTATTTAAGGTATGCGATGGAAATCGGCACTTTAAAAAGTTTTATTGAAAAAAAATATTTTGCGAACAACTTTATAAAATCGACATCCATCACACATTCGTATAAAATTTTCTAATTTATATTTTAGAATTTCTTATTATTTCAAAACAGCCGAATTTTTTTTTGATTTTATTCAAGAAATTTTAAATTGTATTTAGGAATTGTCTAATAAAAGTTATTCCAGATTATTTTTATCTGGAAAACAAAAATAAGAATATTCTTAAATATATTTTTAAAATTCTTAAATATTTTTCCATCCTCAAATTTATTTCTGCTGTCTCATTTCTTGTTTAACACAGACTTTAAAAGCATCCCATCCTTCAGATTTAGCCACCGACTGTAAGAAAACAATTGAATTAATACAATTAATTTACGTTTTTTAGATTAAAGTAAACAAAAAAACTAAACGAATATTTTGATTAAAATTTACATTTAAATACATTAAAATTGTTAAAAGTTGTTATTTTAACCATATTTCATTAGGTTTTTGTAACTTACGTCCAGTTCATATTCCGCTTTTTTACCGCTCTGCAAATAATAAATAGGTTTCGTTTTAAAATTACAAATTCCTAAAGTAATTTTTACTTCAACATTTTCGTTTTAGTGCAATTGTTAGTATTTGCTTTTGAATTTTTAATAATTTTGAAAATATTTGCCAAATAATTCAATTATGTGATAAGCCAAGACTTTTATTTTCGATGTTCAGTGTAAACATTTCTGTAAAATTTTAACATTTATTGATAACGGTTTACATTTACAAAAGTTGTTTAACTTTTTCCAAAGTCAAAATTTTTCGATTGCAAACAAAAAATTTTTTAAATTAATTTTGGTAAAAATGTTTACGTACATGTCGATTTATGAAAAGCTTAATAACTTTTCGATTTTTCGTCTGATTTAAGAAATTAAAACCACGTTTTATTCGAAACTTATTATATTGATATAAACTTTTATGAGCTTTCAGATAAGAATAAGCAATAAAAAGCTACTAAAGTCATAAAAGTTTACAAATTTTGTTTTTTAGATATTCTTAATTTGTAAAACAGACACTTTTGATTTACAAATGTGTCAAAAATATGATATGCTATTTTAAAGCTGTTAACAAAAGTGAAATCGGATAAAAATAGCTGAGCTATAGGTCGATAAGTTGGCGAACCTCGTTAACCTCTTTTTGTTTTTGCGTATAACTCTTAAATTAGGACGTATTTCAGAATTTTTTTTGCACGATTTGTCATGTACTCAATAATGCCTTAAACCCAATTTGAATCTCTCAAATAGAGAACTTGTTGGCCCCACCTCGAACTTCATATTTTTTCGAAGTAATTTTTAACATATTTTATTTAATTTAAGAAGTTTTTGAGCGATTGTATAAATATTTTGAAATGTTAGGTCTGTTTCTTTTCTTTCTGGGTGAGTTCGGAGAAATGAGAGGAGTTGGGAGTTACTCTCTTAAATAATAAAACTTACACAAAATTACTGGAACACAAAAAACAAAAACTGATTCCACAAATTTTAAAACTGTTGAAAACATTTAAGTTTTGCTTAATTTAATTTCTAAAATAAATTGTTCTAACAATTTTATTGTTATACCCTTCACCACCATAGGTGGAAAGGGTATTATAAGTTTGTGCTGATGTATGTAACGCATAGAAATATTTGTCTTAGACCAATACCAATAGGCTTAGAATCACTTTATGAGTCGATTAGCGATGTCCGTCCATCCGTCCGTCCGTCTGGCTGGCTGGACCCCCATGTAAACCTTGTAATCAAACTACAGGTCGCAATTCTAAAGATAATTTGACGAAATTTGGTACAGATCATTTTTTTGATAATGGGACCATGGCTATTGAAATTGGTAAAAATCGGCCCATTATTTATGGTACCTCCCATAGGTCCCACTTCCCGGAATTGACATATTGGCCACAAGTATCAATATTTTTTCATGAAATTTAAAAAAAATACTGCTTATGTAAATTAACAT